>PVIA01000578.1:0-309872 GCA_004024845.1 Tonatia bakeri | reverse complement strand
GCCTCACTATTATTTCCCTGTGCGTTTTCCTTCATTTCTCTTATCGTAGCCTGCATTTGTTCATCTAATTTATGTCCAAAGTCAACCAATTCTGTGAGCTTCCTGATCATCAGTGCTTTGAACTATGCATCTGGTAATTCGGCTATTTCTTGGTCACTTAAAAACATTGGTTCTGGGGCTTTCAAATATGTTTGAGCCATCTTTTTTATTTTCCTTTGGTTTGGTTGCGGCTGTTTCGTAAGGGGTAAGGGCGGCGGAGCCTTAGGTGTTCACCCGGGTGGGGCACACCCAGGTGTTCGCTGGGTTGTGACGTTGTTTGTGGGGGCGGGGTCTGAGAGGGAACAATGGTGCCTGCTCCGCTCTCTCTAGGACTTCTGTCCCCTCCACTGCCTCCCACCAGCAAATTGGGCCCTTCTGGTGCTGGCTCCCGTGCGGTGGGCTCGTGCACTTTCTCGGACTCTTTGGGCTTCCCCGAGAAGTCTCCTGTGAGGCTGAGAGAGACTCCCGGCCTCAGCTCCCAGACGGGGCTCTTAAGCTTTGAAACGCGGAGGCACTGCCCATTTTTGCTTAGTTTGCGCGCAAATGTGTGGCTGCGGACAGCCAGCTGCCTTGTGCCCTCACTGGGTCTGCTAGTCGCCTCCCACGCCCAGGGACCGCCACCGGTCCATCTGCTGCCGTCTGCACCCTGCGCGCCTGCCAGCCTGCGTTTCTTCCTGCCGGGACCCCTCGACCCCTCTCCGCAGGCCTCCGACTCCGCTGCTCCTTACCGGTCTGGATGTACTGGAGCCCAACTTCTGTTCAGTTAATTTCTCTCTGTTCTGGTTGTTTCTTGTTTCTCAATTTTTGTTGTCTTCAGTCTTGGTTGCGCGAGGAAGCACAATGCGACTGCCTATGCCTCCATCTTGGCCAGAACTCCAGTTTATTCCTTTTTATTGCAAAGTAGTATTCTGTTGTAGGTAGTGGTAGTATTCTCTAAGTAGTATTACGAAAAATAGTATTCACAATTTTTTATCCATCCATATGTTGGACATTTGACTTGTTTTTGGTTTTTGCCTTTTGTGAATAGTGCTGCTGTGAACATTGCGTGCAAGTCTTTGTATGGACACATGTTTTCCTTTCTCTTGTGTACTTTATTATTATTAATTTTGTTCTGTATACTTAGCTGTATTTTTAATTTCACAAGAGGATCATATCTGTATTTGAGGTTAAGAGAAATTGTGGCTGAATGAGGAGGTGAAGTAATGGGAGTGGGAGGACAGGTTTTCACTTGGGTGAATGGCAGCACTGGAAATCTCACCACTCAAATACAGTTGAGATTTCCTGTTTTTAAAAAAGACTGACGAGGCCCTGGCTGGGTCGTTCAGTTGGTTAGGGCGTCATCCCCATGTGCTGAAGTTGCTGGTTTGATCCCAGGACACAAAGAAGAATCAACCAGTGGATACATAAATAAGTAGAACAACAAATCAGTGTTTCTCTCTCTCCCTTTTTCTCTAAAATCTTTGAAATAGGTTGGTGGGAAATCACTGATGACTTCTGCATGGTACACTCTTTGGCCTTGGTTGGCAGGTGTGGGGCCTGATCACAGCCTGGAACAGTGAAAGGGCAGTAGAGACAGGGGTGCGGGGTGAGGAGTGAGGAAGTGCCATCAAGGGGAGAAATGAGGTGGTAGCTAGAGGAAGACTGGGGTCAAGGGAAGGTAATAATTTAATTTGTTAAAAATGGGAGTTGTTTCAGGAGAAGGAGACTGTAGAGGGGGGAAGGTGAAGTTACCAAGTGGCTAATTGATGGGGTAAGGCTCAGGAGCAGGTTGGTGATGCGGGAATCCAGAACACAGCGGTGGAGGTGGGGTTTGCCAGAGCTGTCACTGCTTTAGGACTAGAGAAGGAAGAACCAGAGCAAATGGGGTAGGGTGGCAAGGATCTGCTGGCTGAGGGGCCTTTGTTTTCTCTTTGTTAAGTATGGTATGTGGGTTGAGTAGCAGATTTGAAGAGAGGGACAAAGGTTTGGGAGCTGATTAGTGATAAAGGATTGATAACAGTTCTGAGAACTCAAACAAAATTGGAAACCAGGAATTTGTAGTAAAACCAGTTTCTAGATTGTGAGTTTTTTTTCTCTCAACTGTGTTCTGCAGCCCAATATGCGAACAGGGAAGGTGAACTGAACAACTGGTGCAACGCCAGAAGAGTATCGAAGCAAAGTAGTTTCCTGCTTTCTGTCTGTTTTCAGCTGTTTCTTCTTTTTCCTGGCTTCCTCTTCTCTCTGCCTTTAAGTACACCATCTGAGACTCGGAAGTGCTGATGTGTTTTAAGTCTTTGGTGGAGTTGATTAAACACTTAATAACCAAATGCAGTTTCGTGTGTTTTTTAAATAGTGTAGCATAAAAATATATTTGACATAAAATCTACCACTGTACCATTTTTAAGTGTACATTTCGGTGGCACTAATTACCACATTCACAATGTCGAGTGCCCATCACCACTACCCTACAATTTTAATCTGAAGCATGACTTTGTCATCTCTTTCCCTCCCTTTGTGTCACTCCTGGTCCGTAAATTCAACATAGTCC
This sequence comes from Tonatia bakeri, assembly GCA_004024845.1. Taxonomy (NCBI): domain Eukaryota; kingdom Metazoa; phylum Chordata; class Mammalia; order Chiroptera; family Phyllostomidae; genus Tonatia; species Tonatia bakeri. The sequence goes on along the minus strand of PVIA01000578.1, from coordinate 307,306 downwards.
TTTCCTGGATCCAGTATTTATATTTTTGAAATTGAGGTACTGATAACAGTATGTACAAAGCCTAACTGCGGCAGGTGCTGTGCCAGGCACAGTTGCAGCCTGAGCTTTCTCACTGTTTAGGTGTGATCATTTGTTAGCGTCTCTTTCCCTTACTGGGCATGTAAGGGCCGTGAGTGCAGGGGCTGCCTGTTATGTCGTGCTTGCAATTACGTCTGTGCCGTCCTGCACAGTGCTTGGCTCAGAGTAGGCATTCGTAAAGTTTTTTAACAAATGAAAATCCTTCATGGAAAAAATTTATTTATTTAATAAGTTCTTTATGTTTAATATGAAGTAGGCAAAACTTGTATTTACACATTAATACAGATTATAGGGCGTGACACATTCCAATGTCTAGTTAATTAGTAGAAATAAAAAAAGGGTTTATATTTGCAATTTCATCTTGGAGGGTATTAGGGCAGATTGTGTATTAAACAAGTGATTGTACAGAATTGGTAGCAGTAATCCCGAGCTTGAAGACTGTAGGTTAATTAGGATAACTTGACAGAAAGTGAGTTAATCAAACTTGAGAGTTGAAAGAATGTTCTAATAATTTATATTCAAATGTACTTCAAATATATCAGCAGGTAACAGGTACTTTAGTTGCAGAATGCTCCAAACACCAGCACACCCGTGTATTTTATGGTTTACAGTAATGCTTTGGAGAAAGAAAACCAATAAAATGGTTTGGGGCTGTTTGGTTCTGTTACCCTATATTAAATGTAATATACAAGTTTGAAATATAACCTTTGTTAAAGATAAAAAGATATAGTTTATTAAAAATTAATCTAGGGATTCTATTTTTTCTTTTATAGTTACGTTTATAAATGAATTCAGTAATACTTTTATTTATTTAAAAATATGCTTTGCCCTGGCTGGTGTGCCTCAGTGGACTGAATGCCGGCCTGTGAACTGAAAGATGGCTGGTTCAATTCTCAGTCAGGGCATATTACTGGGTTGTGGGCCAGGTCCCTAGTTGGGGGCCGTTGGGAGTGTGTGAGAGGCAGCCAGTTGTTTCTCGGGCACATCAACGTTTCTCTTCCTCTCTTCCTCCATCCCTTCCCTTTCTAAAAATAAATAAATAAAAATTTAAAAAATATGTGCTTAATATGAAACTTCTCTGTTGATTGGTATTAGGTGAATAAAACAGTATCCTTTTTCCTAACTGGCTTTTGGTTAAATGGAAGTAAAGGGGCAAAGTACATATATGAGAATTAGTTAGCAAGTAATGCATTCCTATGACAATAATAATCACAGTGTGTCCTCTGACTTGGAAAGGTGAGGGCTTTTGATGTGTATTTGTAATAAAACCTATTGAGGCCCCTTTAAAAAATAAAATCTGCTTCTAGCAAAGTATTTTTGGATCATATGGAAAGAGAAAAGAAAATGTCCTTTTTAATTCTCCATAAGCTAAAACTGGAGTTTGGTTTTAGGAACCAGTAATGGAAATTTTCTTCTGTACCATCAGTACAATTGAGTACTGAGGGGTTACTGTGGCGCGCGCACGTGTGTGTGTGTGTGTGTGTGTGTGTGTGTGTGTGTGTGTGTAGGAGAGCAAACAGACAAAGGGTATAGGTCTCTGAGACGGGACTTCCTCAACTGGAGAATGGAAATAAGAGTAAATGAGCAGGGAGAGAGGTGAGGTGGAGGGAGGAGGGGCAGAATCAGAAGAACAAAGAAAGAGGTTGCAGTCTTGGTTGTTTAAATGCCATTTCTTTGTCTCTCCATCACTGCAGCCTGCCTGGTCCAGAGGCTGGTGTTCAGCCCTCCAGTGAGAGGAGCTGGCTGTGTAAAGGCAGGGTCTGCCGTCTTAGTTCCTGCTTGGCTGATGGGAGCAGGGTGCCTCTCTGCTGGGCTGTGGAGTAGCAACAGCACAGATTTGCAGGGAACAACTCCTCCTGTCATCATTTTTATTCCCGGAATTATCATGTTTAGTTATTCAAATGTATGCTGTTCTCAGCCACTTACAGATCAAGCAAGCAGCTTTTGTTTTTCTTCTTTCCTTAGTTTTTTTTTTTTTGTTCTTATTTCCATCTTGTTTGTTACTCTTCTTTATTTTCAGCAGGCACACACATGTGAACATAATGGTTTCCATTTCCACTAGTAAGCATAGGAATTTCTCCTTACCTGGGAATGACTCCTACTCCCATTGTATAATGGTGACTTGAGACTTTTAAAGATGCTGCATACATGTGACGACATGGATAAATCTTAAGAACATAGTATTGAGTGAAAATAGGAAGTTGTAGAATGTCAAATGTGATACCATTTGCATTTCATTTTAAAACTGTGTAAAACAGTACTACTTCATTTTATAGAATCTAAAACACTGGTCTGAGATACACATTTGTTTTAAGTACCCAAAGAAAGGGGGGAAAGCTGTGGATTAAATTGTGATGTAATGCTTTATTATGGATTGTAAGATGCATCCCAATTTTAGAGATGTTACATGTGAACAAAATATGATATTAGAATTGAAGACATAGATAAATATATCTTACTGGGACATACTTATGTAATAAAAACATTAAAAAGCATAGAAATACATAGCCACTTCAGGATGTGGTTTATCTCTAACAGGGGAAAGGGATAGAGGATAGGGCCACCCAAGGGACTTCAACTTTGCAATTATTTTAAAAAATTTAAAGCAAATATTGCAAAAGTTTAAAATCAAAGATTGTTGGTGACTTCCTATAATTTTCTGTATGCTGAAAATATTTCATAATGAAAAGTATATATTTAAAAGCTATATAAAACACAAGTTGCAAAAGCCTATATAGAGTGGATCATATTTTATTTTCTATTTGGTTTTATGTTCTTCCAAACTTTTTCTTATGTCTACCATACTATAGCAATGGGTTTTTTTCTTGTTGGAAGGTGGGGGGCTTTCTGTGTTCCATTTTTGGGTATGAATTAAAAGATGTATCATGTACTAGTAATGATAAAAAGAGGAGAAAGAATTTAATGATCAAGATGTCATAGAATGAACAGGATTGGCTGGCATTATTTCTTGCTGTTCATAGTAAGAAGTAGGTAAATACTAAAAATAGTTTTATATGCTCCTTTGATGTCATTTATCTGGTTGCACCTTTATTCATTGTTTATGTCATTCATTCAGTTATGATTATGAGTCATGTGGTATTTAGAGAGGAGCCAGGTCTTGAGAAAAAAATTATTGTACAAATTGAACAAAAATAAATACCGTCATGCCTAGAAATCTGATAGACACTTTTAAAGTAGGGTCATGAAGCTTACAAACTCTTTTTTTTTTTTATCATTTTACTGAAACCTAAATAGAGTGTTTCAGTTTTGCCTTCCTTATCACCAGATGAAAGGACCACAGTAGAATGTTTGCTTATTATGCCCTACCAGGGGTGTCCAACTTTTTGGTGTCTCTGGGCAACACTGGAAGAAGAGTTGTCTTGTGCTACACATAAATACACAAACACCAACAAAAACTGATGAGCAAAAAAAAAGGGTTTTAATAAATTTACGATTTTGGGTTGGGCCGCATTCATAGCCATCCTAGGCTGCATACGGTCCACGGGCCACAGGTTGGACACCTCTGCAAGCAAGAAGGAATCAAGGGCTGAAAAGGGTATTTGAGTTAACACACTACCTTAGGGACCATTCACCTTCTACATCTATGAAAAAGGAATATTTTTCATATCTCATAATACTATTTTAGTATCACACTTAGGGGTTTAATAGTAGTTACTGTTAAATTAAAAAAATAAGTTGGCAAGTCTGTTAAAAAATGCTGAATGTGTTTAGTCACACCTTTTGACCTGAAATCTTACTCCCTAGGAGATTGCCTAGTGACTCATAAGAAAAAAAAGCTATATGCATGGAGATCATCACTATATACCATTACTGTAAAAAAGTAAAGCTTTGGAGGCAACTTAAATGCCACCCCCCAAGAAAATCAAGTAAATTAAGGTCAAATAAATAATGAATATCTAGTTTTGGGGTTATATTGAAACTGTAAATGATAACGGTGCTATGCAGCAACATGGAAAATGATGGTGAAAAGAGCAGGAAACACTACATGATTATGACTAAAAATGTGCATAAAGGTGAAGAGAGATGAAGGGAATAGTGGAAAAACAAAACATTTTACTAGGATGGAAGAATTTTGAGTGAATTTCTCACCTCACCATTTGTAAAAAATTTTGTACTTATTTTTTTTGGAGGAGCCAGGTCTTTTAAAGAAAATTTTGAGAGTCTCTTTAAGAAAATGGCAAATGGTAGGATGGGGGAATACTAGAAAACTAAAAGCAAGCGGCCCTTTTGAAGATAAAACTAAAACATTTTAAGCCAGATTGCCTTTAGCAATGCATGTATTGATTATTTATTTAATTTTGTCTTTTAGAAAAAGGTTGGCCTAGTGTAATTGTGTGGAAATTAGAATATTGAAGAGGATTGGTAAAAAAAGTGGGAGGATCAAAGCCAATGTTACTGGCTTATTCTTTTAACTACGAAATAAATAAAATTTTTGGACTGTGTCTGCTTTAGTCAATATTTGATTATTTGCTTGCAATAATTAACATCCTCAACAGAGCCAAAGTCTGACTCTGAGATGGTAGAATCTTGACTAGGAGTCCCCCCTATCCTCCATTTGTTTTCCATGGTTTTCTGTGGTCAACCACAGTCTGAAAATATAAATGGAAAATTCCAGGAATAAATAATATGTGAGCTTTACATTGTGTGCCGTTCTGAATAGTGGGATGAAATTTTTTGCTGTTTTGCTTTGTCCCACTGGGGATTTGAATCATCCCTTTCTCGAGTGTCCCCACATAACCCTGCTCCATATGCCTCCCACCTTTTAGGAGCCTGTTAGTCATTTCGTAGCCACTCGGTATCCCAGTGCTTCAAGTAACCTTTGTAGTGCCCTAATACTGTGTCTCAAAGACTGTGGTACTCACGTCACCTCACTTCATCTCATCATGTCCGCATTGTGTCACCTCACATCATGACAAGAAGGATGAGTACAGTACAGTCAGATACTTTGAGAGAGAGACCATGTTCACATAACTTTTATTATAGGATATTGTCATAATTGTTCTATTTTGTTATTATTGTTGTTAATTCCTTCCTGTTCTCAATGTATAAATTAAACTTTATCATAGGTATGAATGTATATGAAGAAACATGGTATACATAGGATTCAGAACTACCTGTGATTTTAGAACTACCCACTGGGGTCTTGGAATATATCCCTTGCGGATAAGGGGGGACTACTGTATATAAAAACTGAGTTTTCTGAGGACATGAAAGATCATTTCTTTTCTCTCCATGTCTTTTTGATTTTAACATTATCTCTGATTTGTGGCTACCAAATTAAATGTCCTATAATTCACAGTTGAATCATCTTGCCATCACAGGTAGAATGGGGCTGGTGATGATTGAGAGAACAGAAAAAGATTAATAGACTGAAAAATTTTAGACTTTTAGGGCCTTGCTGACCAGTTAATCTAGTCCCTTCACTTTATAGGTAAATAAATAAATTTCAGAGACTCAACAATGAAACTGTGTCTTAGGAATCCAAATCTGATGCTCTTTCTATTGTACTGCAAGGAAAGAGGAAGAGGAAAAGGAAGAACTGAGTCAAATTATTGACGTTTTAGGGACTACTTTTTCAGGAAGGACAGAATGTTGGACTTGATGTCATTATCCTAAATTACAATTTTTACAGATTACCATCCCAAAACAAAAACTGGTGAAAGACTCAAACAGACAATTCACCAAAGAAGAGTGACAATAAACATGAAAAATATGCCAAGTAATTTAAGAAATGTAAATAATGAAATAAATGCATATTGCTAACAACTTTGTTATATTCATACCATTCACCTAATAGGGCTTTTTCTTGACAATCTGCTCTAATTTTAGGGATGTAATTATAATGGAAAAAAACTGATGCAAGTGGCACAAGAAAAAGTACAACCTGGTCAATAAATTCCATGAATGTCGTGGTAGCTTTAAACCTGTTTTTATTCATTCTCTCAGTTCCATCGATGGCACCATGCATGAAGGATCTCAGGTAGTAGTTGCGGACAGTGAACCACTAAGAAGAAAGCCGTGAAGGCCACAAAGCAATTGAGAATAGTTATCAGCACATAATTTAACTTACTTACCTCTCCTCACCCACAAACCAGAGAAACTGGATTAGATTTGACTAGGAAACAAGGCCCCGGGAAGTCAAAGCAAAAAATAAGGATAATCTGAACAGCAATGGGACCAATCCAACAGTTACTGGAAAAGACAGTCACTTTGCTGTGACTCTGATGCCAAATGTGGTTCAGTGAAGCCAAGATTAAGGGGACTGAGTGGGTAATCTGTCCTTGACAGACATCTTTTGCTTTTACAGATGATGTTATAATGAATTTTTATACACACAAATTATTAACATATGTTGGTAAATTTGTAGATATATTACCTAAAAGTGAAAATTATGAATCAAAAGGTATGTGTTATTTTTAAACCTTTAGAACCTTTTTATTTAGGAATAAAGTTGCAAGAGTAAGAATAGTATAGAGAATACCTATAGATCCTTTTTTTTTTACCTCTTGTTAACATTTTACTCCATTTGCTTTATCTTTTCTGCTTGCTCTCTCTCGTGGGTGTTTGTATATACATATACACACATATGTTTGAGAAGAAATTTTCTGATTTTCTCAATACATGAAATTAATAAATTGTTGAATATATTTTATACCTTAAATTGAAGCAAAGTAAATGCCAATTAGAATTTGTTATTATGTGTATATCTCCAGTCCAGAATGACTGAAAAAGAAAAAAAGGACTCAGACACAATGATTTTGGATTTGTATTATATTGGGTTGGACAAAAAGTCTGTATGGCTTTTTCCCATAAAGTAAAAGACACATTTTTCATTTTCACCAATAACTTTATTGATTTGAATATTTTGAGTATGTCAACTATCTCTCTTGTGGTGTAATGTGTATTATTTTCAGTTAATGTCTTGATTTGTCACTATCAACTTCAACTGGTCTACCTGACCGTGAAGCACCGTCCAGTGAGAAAGCTCCAGCACAGAACTTCACAAACCACTTTGACACACGTTCGATCAGTCACAGCACCTTCTCTGTGATGTGCAACTTTGATGCCTGATGGACTGCCTGCCAGTAGAACTCCTTTCTCCACAGTGGGCTGGCTGGGAAGGAGCCCTGGCCTTTTATCTCACTGTGCTCTTCAGAGTTTCCAGGGCACAACTGACATCCTTCAGCTGCAGCTCTTCCTTGCAGACTTAGCACGTGGCTTAGGTAAGGGCTCTTGTTACCCAGTTCTGATCAAGTCCTCACACAGCACAGCACCTGCTTCCTGCTTCCCCAGAGAGAACTGGTGGGTTCTGTTCCAGGCAGCTTTGTATGGTTGGAATTCACCTTCAGGTGTTGTCACCCATGTCCTGGGAGGAGTGCTGGGCGTAATTGCAAGGTACTGCTTTTGGTGTTTACTGCCAGTTCATCGTTACTGAGAATCATCCCATCTGGAAAATAAACATTGCCTCAGCAGTTCATGGCTTAATAGTTTTATACTTGGCTTTCACTCACATGTTGCATATTAACTTCCTTCTGAGAAGATCAGTGTGCTTTGGAAGCCTAGTATGGTCTGGATCTTATTACTCTCCACATATGTTTTTATCATCAGGTCATTCCTTCGGACTCTAGACCATTCCTCCCACCTGTCATCATCCTACGAGGCTAATTTCTACCTGGTTTCACAGTAACTTTGCTTTTGTATTTTTATTTCTTCTCGTTACCTACACTTGCTTCCCCTGTCAAGTATAATTCTCTCATGAGCAGCTGATAATCCCAACGTAAAGGTCCAGGATGTTTTAGTGCTTTCAAGGAAGTCTCTTCAGATTACAACAGCGTAAAACAATCCTTTCCCTTTCAGCCTCTTGTTGCTTACTGCATCAATTATTTATTTACTTGTGTAATTCATGTCCCTGCTCAGGTGAGTGTTAGTGTAGCTTTGAAACTGTGGGTGCCTTTGAAGGAGGATCTATGTTTGATACTAGCCTTCTTCCTTGGTGTTTAATTCAGGGAGGAATAAATCGAGGGGCAGGAGTCCGGGGAAGCCTACTGGCTTGGAGACCTGCTGCTCCCTCAGTTATTTGGTTCACTGTCTGAGCCCAGAGCCAGGGGGTGACAGCAACTTTGATTATGTTGTTTTCTGATAGACTAGTTACAGTAAAAGTTCCCAAATATTCTGATATAGGTTAAGGGGCAAATGGGAGTCTGAGTCGGAACCCCTTGTCACAGATGGTTTCCCTGAGGTGCCGGATTGGAGTCTCTGTGCTCCTTTATACCACTCCGCGACTCTCAGCTCAAGGGGTTCTTTCACTCCTAAATTCCCTCCCGAAGGAGGCACCAGTGCAAACTGGACTTTACATTTTGTTACCATCAGGAAGACACTGGCTTCAGTCACATACCTCTCTCCTTTTTTCCTTTTAAAATCTCCAGGAAGTCCCATAGTTGGGGGTCAGTACTGGATCAGAAGAAGCAGGACAATTCACCAGTCAGAGGTGGGAAAGGAGCCAAGCAAACTCCTTCTGAGGTCCTAAAGAAAATTGCTGTAAATCCAGGATGATTTTATCCTATGATATAAGATGGAGTGATTCTTGGTTAGCTGGGGGCTAGCTTTTTAGGTGCTATGAAGTAAGTAAACTTTGGGTGGCAGAATTGGCCACAGTAATACAAAGGATCCTATGTGGTCAGCTCTTCTTAAATTAGGGTTTTTTATCTGCTTATTATGAACCTAATTATTTGGGATTGGTTGTTGACTCAGAAATGGACTTTTGTACTTAGAGTTTGAAAAAAAAAAGCTTTAAAACTTTTTTATTTTCCCCAGTAGAGCGCTTTTCCTTCATTGAATCCCTAAAACTTTATTCCGGCTTATAATAATAATTTTTAGTGTGATCTTTAATATGATATAAAAATAAATCTCTGAAAACATGAAGTAGAAAGTGTTCTTTATAGACTTCTGGCCAAGATGGATGCATAGGTAGTTACTCTTTGCTTCCTCATAACAACAAATTTAAAAACAAAAGAAGGATAACAGTAAATTTGAAAACAAAAAACAACCAATGCCCTGGCCGGCGTAGCTCAGTGGCTTGGGCGCGGGCTGCGAACCAAAGCATCGCAGGTTCGATTCCCAGTCAGGGCACATGCCTGGGTTGCAGGCCATGGCCCACAGCAACTGCGCATTGATGTTTCTCTCTCTCTCTCCCCCTCCCTTCCCTCTCTAAAAATAAATAAATAAAATCTTAAAAAAAAAAAAGAAAACAAAAAACAACCAGAACCGCCACAAAGTTGAACTATATGGAAAATTTCACAACTAGGGAGTTAAAGAGGAAATATTCATCCGGACAGGTAGGAGGGTTGGAGATGGGCAGCTGGAGTGGAGAAGACGTGTGGCAAGGTGACGGACTGGGCAGGTGAGGCAGCTTCTGGAGGACTCTGTGGTCCCACATCCACGTGCAGATAAGCCAGGAGGAACAACTGGGGCTGGGGAAAACAAACCACACAGCCCAGAGTTCCGGCATGGGAAACTAAAGCCTCCAAACCTCTGGCTGTAAAGACCTATGGGGGTTGTGGCAGCAGGAGAAGTCCTAGCCTCACAGGAGAGTCCATTGGAGAGACCCTGGGAGTCCTATAATGTACACAGCCCACCCACCCAGGAATCAGCACCAGAAGGGCCCAATTCACTTGTGGGTGATGGAGTAAGTGACTGAAAGGGGAGTGAGAGCCAAGTGGCATTGTTCTCTTTCAGACTCCTCCCCCACATGCAATGAAGTGGGTTGCCCCACCCTGGCGAGTACCTAAGGCTCTGCCACTAACAACGTAACAGGTGCGCCAAGAAGAAATATGGCTCAAATGGAAGAACAGATCAAAACTCCAGAAAAAGAACTAAGCAATGAGGAGATAGCTAACCTATCAGATTCAGAGTTCAAAACACTGGTAATTAGGATGCTCACAGAAATGATTGAGTGTGGATGTAAAATAGAGGAAGAAATGAAGGCTATGCAAAGTGAAGTAAAGGAAGATGTACGGGGAACCAAGAATGAAGGTAAGGAGACTGGGATTCAAATAAACAATTTGGAACAGAAGGAAGAAATAAATATCCAACTGGAATGGAATGAAGAGACAAGAATTCAAAAAAATGAGGAGAGGCTTAGGATCCTCCAGGACAACTTTAAACGTTCCAGCATCCGAATCATAGAGGTGCCAGAAGGAGAAGAGGAAGAGCAAAAAATGGAAAACTTATTTGAAAAAAAAAAAATGAAGGAGAACTTCCCCAATCTGGCAAAGGAAATAGACTTCCAGGAAGTCCAGGAAGCTCAAAGGGTCCCAAAGAAATTGAACCCAAAGAGGAATACACCGAGACACATCATAATTACATTATCCAAGGTTAAAGATAAGGAGAGAATACTAAAAGCAGCAAGAGAAAAGGAGACAGTTACCTACAAAGGAGTTCCCATAAGACTATCTGTTAATATCTCAAAAGAAACCCTGGAGGCAAGAAGGGGCTGGAAAGAAGGATTCAAAGTCATGAAAGGCAATGACCTACATCCAAGATGACTCTATCCAACAAAACTATCATTTAGAATGTAAGGGCAGATAAAGTGCTTCCCAGAAAAGGTAAAGTTAACTCATTAAGCCCTTATTATATGCAATGTTAAAGGGACTTATCTAAGAAAAAGAAGATGATCCAAAATATGAAGAGTAAAATGACAACCAACTCACAACTATCAACAACTGAACCTAAAAAAAACAAAAGCAAAAGCAAACTAAGCAAACAAGTAGAAGAGAATCACAGAAATGGAGATCACATGGAGGGTTAGCAGGGAGGGAAGAGGGGAGAACAGGGAATAAGAAGTATAAATGGTAGGTACAAAATAGACAGGGGGAGGTTAAGAATAGTATAGGCAATGGAGAAGCCAAAGAATTTATATGTATGACCCATGGACATGAACTAACGGGGGGGGATGCTGGTGGGAGGGGTGGTGCAGGGCAGAGGGGGATACAGGGGTGAAAAAAATGGGACAACTATAATAGCATAATCAATAAAATATACTTAAGAAAATATTCTTCATAGACTTTCTTAGGAAAAACAAACAGTTTATAAACTGTTTATCAACTGTTTGTCTTTCCTACCTCTGCAATTTCACCCATTAATAACTGCCAGAGTTCAAGTTCAGTTATTTGCACAGTATCTTGAAATTTTCTTGTTAATTAGTAAGACTTTGAATCACAAATGCTGATGGTTAAATGGCAGAGTTCATTAAAGACAGTCATACTTTAACCCTAGTACTGCTAGGTTGGGAGAATGAAATAAAATTAGAAAAATATTTTATTAAAATAACTTTAATTTTATTAAATTTAATGTAAAAATTTTAATATTGAATTAATATTTATTTCTGTTTCTAAATTTCTGAACCTGATCTAAATAGATCATGATATATGTAGAGACTTACTATAATTCAAAGATATGCCTGCTTCTATAACTAACCACACTAAAGCTCACATTATTAACCTGAAAAGCAGTGTTATTAAATTACAGAGAATTAAACAGTTCATCTCCAGGGCTAATGGGAGTAGTTTGGGGTCAGCCATTGTAGAAATATTAGTATGTTTTGTTAAATGATGTGTGTGGTTATGGAATGGTTATCACTTAACTTCCCACAAAATTTCTGGAAAGACATGTTTTTCAAAAACCAGGACACATGTACAATAAGGTGTTAAGATTAAACTCATTAAAAAACTGTGTGACCTGATGAGTTCATCAAAAAACTGCTCTCCCCAGGTCTCTTCAAGCTTCCCTTGAAACCCCTTTGCCTCCGCCACGTTTTTCTAGATGGTCTGAAGAAGGGAGTCCAATTTGGGGGATTGTTCTATGGTTAAATAAATTTTTACAATTCTCTTCAACCCAGAATAGCATGAAAAGTTTATACTTAATATTTGCTTTTAGAATTGCTTTGAATTGCTGTATAAAAAATGTAAGGTCTGTTTATTGCTTTATAGTTTCTGGTGTATTTGTACATAAATAACACCTTAATCCTAACTTGACCAACATATAGGGTGATATTATTATGATCCTCCTTACTGCACAGATGAGGATACTGAGGCTCAGACTGACTCGGTATACAACAGGAGGTACCTGGAGAACCTAGGATGCAAACCTATGTCTTTGGACTTCAAGCTCCATGTTCCTTCTCCTGCTCTGTACTGAAGACCCTTGTATACTGATTTATATTATACATACTTTGTGAAGACGGGCATGGCAATTAGTAACTTGAATCAGCAGTGGCTTTATTCAGACACAGACACATGCATATTTTATTGTGTGTATTTAAATGTATGTAATATTTGTTGTGTCAGAATTATAATCAGTAGTGTCTTATTTTTAGACTTGAGAACCGCTGCTTATTTTAGTGGGAATTATCTTAAACCCCTAGAATAAGAGATTTTGAAGACTATTCAGAACAGTGTTACAGATGGGCTGTTATCACCCTCTTCTTTTTCTCCCATGTGGTGGATGAGGATCCAGTGTGCTGGTGTTTAGCCATAAAGGTGAAGCTGACTTCACCAGCAGTGTTTCTTGGCATTTGTAGGTCCTCTTTTCAACACTAACCTTTTGGTTAGCTTGTTCCTATACTTCATTCATACTTTGTCAGTTGCTGCTGAAAGATAGGTGGGTAAAACATGCACTGAATTATGTTGAAATATACTCACATGTAGCATCAGTTCACTCTAATACTGCCAGCTGTGCCAGTTATGAAGTATGAGTAAAGAACTTTGCTTGTTACATTTCTTTTTTATTTAGTTGGGTTCATGTTAGGTAGTTGGTGACTATTTAGGATATTGTAATACATCTGTATAGCACTTGATACTTTTCAATGTTCTTATATATTTGCTCCTCACAATAAACCTGTTAAGACTAGTGAAATGACATGGTTATTATCGTGTTACAAATGAAGAAACCTGATCTTGAGATAGTGTGGCACCATGGTTAAGAATATGAGTTTTTATATTCTTATATATTCTTTAATGAATGAGACCAGAATCCTGAGAGACCTTACAGCAAATTCATCCCTAAGCCTCAGTACCCTAATCTGTAAAATGTGGGAACCTTGGGAGGTTGTTGGAGAGTTTAAATGAGATAATGAGTAGAAAGTCTGTAGAAGAGTGGACAATCAATGTAGTAGGCAATCAGTAAATACTGGGTAGCATTATCATCTCCAGAGATGGTTACTCATTTATTTTAACTCAGTAGAAATTCAGAGCCCCTTCTATGTGCTAATTACTGAGACGTGATGGTGAACCAGAGGGATAGGGTCCTTACTCTGATGGAGTTTACATTTTAGTGGTAGAAATGGTAAATGAGTCAATAAGAATTTCATGGAAATTCTTTGAAGAAAGTAAAAGGAAAGGGGACAATGTTTGAAAAAGGCCTTCTTAGCGTGGGCAGTCCTGTTGGAGACAGTGGCGTTTGGTCTCAGACCCAAGTGGCCATCACCATAAGCAGGTCTGGCAGAGCAGCCTTCCAGGAGGAGGAAAGTGCAGTGCAGAGGCCCAGAGGTGGGGCAAGGGTAGCTGGACAGGACAGGAAGAGTTGCCTGGTGTGGAGAGGCGGAGGGGCCGGATTGTGTGGGGTCTGTAGGCCTGGGTAGAGTTTGGGTTTCTTCCAAATGTGAGTTTGGGGCAGGGGAGGGATATGTCTAACTCTGGGCAAACACTAGGCCAGGTGCTATGAGGGAAACAAAAATATGGGCAAAACATTTCTTTCTTCCTGTAAACAGAAGTATAGGGGAAACATTTCTTTCTCCCTGTAGTTTATAGTTTTTGGCACTGTAAAACTAATGCCTGGTGCAGGAGCTGGTAGAGACCTGCAGTGCTCTCTCTGGCTGCCCTTAATGTGATAGTGGGTGCTCTTTGTCACGTATTCTCCCTGCAGTCATCTCTGAAGTTATCTGTTGACACATCTGTTTTTCTAACAGTCTAAAGGGCGTGGAGGGTGGAGGCAGTGTGAGGGAAAGGATAAAGAGGCTGTTTCTGAACACTGGATACAAACGAGATTGCGAAGTAGCAAAGTGGAGGGAAAATGCAAGGTCCTGTTGTGCACAGAGGTGTCTACACTGTGGCTCTTTAAGGTGGCGTAGGTTGGCCCACACGGGCTGGGTCACGACTCTTCCAGGTTGGTGAGCCCGGGCTGTGCAAGCCCAGATGCTGCCACCTTGGCTTTGTAGCCTGAGACTGTTTATGGGCAGTTTTTCTCATTTTGACTGAGGGCAAAAGAGGCAGTGATACCCTTCTGTTTTTTTCTCCAAACAGGGTTCCGGTCCTTTGTAAGTCTGTTTCTTTGAATCATCCCATCAGTTTAATGTTAGTCAATGAACATTATAATAGTTATATATAATTATTATTATTATAGTAGCTAACATTTATTGAATGCTTACTGAGAGCTAGTTACAAGCTCTTTTACCTACATTATTCTACCAGTCCTTAAACCCTCCGAGATAGTTACAATACTACTACCCTTCCCATTTAACTGATGGGGAAAATGAGGCACAGAGAGGTTAATTGGTCTGCTCGTGGTCCCAGAGCAGGTCAGTGAAGCCAGGGCTCAAACCCATGTGTAATTCTGAACTGAAGACTGTGTTCTTAATTGCATCTTCACACTCTTAATGTCTGGTACTTATTGGTTATTTGTGGGCTGATGAGAAGGGGGCTGGTGGTCTTCTTCTATTGGGGAAAGTAGACTAGCTAATCAAGACAATACCAGTTAGTTTTAAGAAGAAATATATAATTCTGTAGCAGCGAGGAGTGTCCAACCTGTGGGCTGCATGTGGCCCAGGGTGACTGAATGCAGCCCAACACAAAATCATAAATTTACTAAAAACCTTTTTTTTGCTCATCGGTTTTCATTAGCATTTGTGTATTTAACGTGGGGCCCAGGACAACTCTTCTTCCAGTGTGGCCCAGAGATGCCGAAAGGTTGGACGTCCTGGGCACTCCGTTCTGAAGAGTTCCCCCTGTGTACCATGAAGTGGAATGCATGGGAGGGCATTGACTGAGGAGAGAACAAGATGTGTTGTCCATAGGAAGGGGTTTGCCAGTGGCAGATTATGATTATCACCTCCCTGGTGGTTTTCTGTTGTAAAACAATATAATATTATTAATGACAATGAAAAATTTGTAAGTCAAGAAAGACTTTTCCCCCAAATTAACTTTTTATTTTTTCACATTCACTTCCAGGTCTTGTGTTCATTTGTGTATAATTTGTACATACTTATGGAGTGTCTGTTAATTTTTCACTTAACATTAAGTGATAACAGGCTTTAAAGTTAAGCGGTAAGCCTGTCTAGTGAAAAGGAAAAGACTGGAATCTGAAAAGGCTACAGGGCATTTGTAATTGATTGGTGTGATGTCTGTGAGGCAGCCACGTCAGTTTTGGAGCTGGCCTTGGAAGGAGCAGCTGTGTTTTTGGACCCTGGAAAGTCTTCACCTTTCCATGCAGCCTGTCAGCCTCCCAAGGAAGTCAGGGGAAGTGGAAAAATACAGTGATTTGCAACTGATGTGAAACTAACAAGCTGCTTGAGTTCAGTGTTGCAAAAGAGGGAAAACATTCCCTACCTGATATGGCACTTTGAGGGGAAAGCTTTAGTGAGTAGATAGTCCATCACTGTTTGTTATCAATAGTTTGCTCTCTTCAGCAGCCGTAATGGTTACTTACCGGTTATAAAAGCAGGTTTATCAAACTGAAAGAACAAAGTACTTGACAAATACTATTTGTGATAAAGATGTTATTCTGTATTTAAGTTGAATTCAAAGTGGTTTTTAAATTTCAAGTTTGTGTAACTACAGACAAGCCACGTGGCATTACAAGTCCTCCATGATCTAACTCCAGACGCACTAAGGGTGGAATAGCAAGTTCGGGCTCTTTACTGATTTCTCCCCCATCCAGTTGCCCCTTTCTCTTGTGCATCTGGATATGACAAGAGGTATTTTGAGTGAAAGGCAAAGGCACAAAGTGGACATTCTGTTAAACCAGTTTAGAGACATCCTGAGACAATTGATGGAGACAATTGTTTCCTCTTTTCTACCTTATAAAATAAATAAAATTCAATGTTTTTTGTTTGCACATAGATGATCTGGTTGAGGTCATCTTACACAGCCAATACCTGGTAACATAATATATACAAACTAGAGTTCCAAAATCAGGTTTTATGTTAAGTTTAGGCCATTACACTTTTAATTAAAGATGCCTGAATTGGAGTTATGAGTTGGGATATTTAATTATGAGACATGTCATTATATCAGAGCATGTAGTTTGCGTTAAAATACTTCTTTGTGTATGCTCTAAGACTTCCCCCCCCTTCCTTTCATCATAACAAAAATGTGAGACACGTACTGGCACTGGAAGATATATCCAGGCCGGGGGGAATGTGTTCTAACAGCACAGTGATGTTTCCTGGGGAGCAGACCTTTCTCTCAGGTTCACATGAAGGCTTTGTTCTTTGCTATAGAAACTTGTTTTTTTTATGTGTGTGTGACAGTCTTCAGTGAATCCATTCACTGACATGAGGCCATTTCCTTTGTGTTTACATGTAAATAGTACCCAGAAAGAAGCATCTTTTCCCAAGCCATTGTTTTGGTGCGCTCCAGTTGAGTAGCTACTGTGGTGCTCTCAGCTCCAGACATGCTGTTGTGTGTGTAGAGCTACCTTGTGGCCTGGCAAACACTACATCTGTCCTCAGGGAGGCCGCAGCCTTGCCAGGCAGAAAGGCTGCTGCTGTTTGCCAGGGACCTTGTTTCTGAGGATGTGCATCCTCCTTCTTCCCTTCCTGGACCCCAGACTTGGAATGGGTTCCGTGTGGCCATATCCATGTTCCCACTTGCCCATCTCTGCTCTGATGGAATGCACTAGGGTACTAGAGTAGCTTTTTCCCACAAGGATAACCTGTTTTGTTTTTTAAGATTTTATTTATTTACTTTTTAGAGAGAAGGGAAAGGAGGGAAAAATAGAGGGAGAGAAACATCAATGTGCAAGAGATACATTGATGGGTTGCCTCTCACACATCCCCAACTAGGGAACTTGGGCCGCAACCCAGGCACATGCCCTGACTGGGAAATGAACCTGCAGCTTTTTGGTTTGTAGACCAGCCCTCAATCTCCTGAGCCACTCCAGCCAGGGAGGATAGTCTGTTTTTTAATAGGTAGCAATGGATAATAGGTAAGAGCAGAGCATACTTTAAACTGCCTGTGTTTGAATCCTGTCAGGGTTATTTACTAGCTGTGTAATCTTGAGCAAGATACTTAATCTCTCTGTTTTCTTAGGTAAGAAGGGGATACTAATAATTCCTTCCTCATAGGGTTGTTATGAGGATTAAATGAGATAATATTTATAAAACACTTAGAACTATGTCTGGCATGTGGTAAACATTACATAAGCATAAAGTAAAACAATACTTTTTTTCTAATTATAAAAGTGATACATCAACATTGTAGGAAACTTAGAGAATCCAGAAAAGTTGTATTACTTAGTAAGAGGTGGAAGGAATAAGTAAATGGGTGGGCAGGATGGCAGGAGTGCTATTTTAGTCAGGAAGGTGTGTGACGTCAAGGAGCTGAGACTAGAGTCTGGTCTTTGAACCTCTGGCCAGGTTGTCTTGTTCATCATGATGGTTCACTTGTTCTTCCAGTTTCTACATCTTCCATCCACTATTAATACATCAATGAGTTTACTATAGTTGATGAAGGAATACAGCGAGCTGGCCTTGAGCTAGCACTCTAGCAACTTGCTCTGTGTCCTTGGGGAGATTTACTTAACCTCTGTGAACCTCAGGTTTCCTCCACTGAAGTGGAGTTGAGTATCCCTGACTGGCAGAGTTGCTGCAAGGATTACATGTTGTATGTGTATGGGAAGCCCTTGGCCTTGTGTCTGGTGGCCGGGGTGCTGTTCAGATGTTCTTTTCCCTGGGATCCTTCCCACCTCTCCTAACAGTGCTGGAGCTAATATAGATAGGTCTCTGGTTGCCTCAGGGAAGGACGATTCTGGAGAGTGAGTTGTGTGGCTTGACTCAGATCCTTCAAAAGTTGAACTCATGTATAAACAAAGTGAGCATACTCAGTCCATCTCACCCATACTTTATGCCAAGTTGAGTTAGAAGAGTTATAATGTCCATCAGGGTGTCACATATTGTGACTTTCGGAGATGCCTTTTCCTTTTCATTTTCCTCCTCTTTTACTGTGAAATGCAACCTGTGTACAGGGAGTACAAAAACATGCCTATGTAATTTGAAGATAATTGTGAGCACCTTTCTGAAGACACAGAACATCGCCAGCCCAGCCTGTTTGTGAAGCACAATGGAGTTCTACGTATCTTACATCTCACCAGTGTTAAAATGTGCTCTCTGTCTTGACAAATAAACCTTCATAACAACAAAATTAAGAACTAGGTAAAGTTATGGTTTAAAAACCTGAAAACCAGCAAAATGTCAAAGGTAGGCTATGGTGTATGAATGAGTAATAAAGTAAAATAAAGACATTTATAAAATTACTTTGTAATTCTATAAAATTATTCACCTTATTTTAGCAAAATCACTATATTATTATAACCCAGATATTTTGGTGTACTAGCAACATGATCTAGTCACAGTAATGATTTAAAGATTAAAAAATAACGTAATTGTCCTGGCAGCTCAGTTGGTCAGAGCATTGTCCCCATGCACGGAGGTTGTGGGTTTGATCCCTGGCCAGGGTGCACACAAGAGTCTACCAGTGAATGCGTGGATACGTGCAACAACACATACTCAGTCAATCTCTCTCTCTCTTCCCCCACCTTCTTCTCTCTCTAAAAAACTCAACAGGAAATAATGCCATTGTATTTGAACAATATTTGAATAATTTCAACAAAGATGTAAAATAAAATACGTGTTGTAGGTTCCACTTCTATAAAAGTCCAGAAGATGCGAACCAATCTATAGTGACAGAAAATGGACCGGCAGCTGTGTGGGGAGCCAGGAGGGAGGAGCTACAACGAGGCAAGAGGCCAATCTGGGAGTGACAGAAACATTCATTACCTCGGTTGCGGCGGTGGTTTCGCAATTGTATGTACATGTCAGGTCTGCTCGTGCAGTACTCATGTGCAATTTTAGTGTAACAATTATGTCTGTAACGCTAAAAAATAAAGGAAATTTTGTTTTTAAAATGTTATTTTTTTCTAAAAACTAAAACTGATTAAGATAAAAATCAAGGCCAAAATAATTCAATGGGGGAAAGAATAGTCTTTTTAACAAATGGCGTTGGACCGGCTGGATAACCTCATACATGAAGAAGAATTAAGTTGCATGCTTATTTCGTACAAAGTGCAAAAATTAATTCAAAATGGACCAAAGACCTAACTATAAGAGCTAAAACTGTAAAACTTTCAGAAGAAAACATAGGCATATATCTTCATGACCTTGGATCAGGTAGTTTCTTTTTAGATACCACATCAAATGCATAAGTAACTAAAGAAAAAGTGAATAATTAGAGCTTTATTCAAAATTAAAAACCTTGTGCTTCAAAGGACACCATCAAGAAAGTGAAAAGAGAACCTACAGAATGGGAAATGATTTTATGCAAATCATATACCTTTTTTAAAAAAACCTTATTTATTTATTTTCTTAGAGAAAGGGGAACGGAAGGAGAAAGGGTGAGAAGCATCAATGTGTGGTTGCCTCTCATGTGCCCCACACTGGTGACCTGGTCTGTAACCCACGCATGTGTCCTAACTGGGAATCGAACCAGGGACCCTTTGGTTCACAGGCCCATGCTCAATTCACTGAGCTACACCATCCAGGGCAATTTAATGTAAATCATATATCTTAAAGGACTAGTATCCAGAATAGATAAAGAACAACTCAACAATAAAAGGTCAAGTAACACAATTCTAAAATGGGCAAAGGATTTGAATAGACATTTCTCCAAAAAAGATAAACAGATGACCAATGACTATCTGAAAAGGTGCTCAACTATCATTAGTCATTAGGGACATGCAAACAGAAATCATTCACTGCCACTGAAAGGGTGAACAATAACAAATGTTGGCAAGGAAGTGGAAAAATTGGAGCCTTCATACATTACTGGTAGAAATTTAAAATGATATAGCCACTTTGGAAAACAATCTGGCATTCCTCAAAAAATTACCATATGACAGTAATTCTGCCCAAGAGAATTGAAAAGATATGTGCATGCAGAACCTTGTATACAAACATTTATGGTAGTAGTATTCATAGTAACTGAAAAGTGAAAACAATCCAAATGTCCATCAGTGAATTGATGGACAAACAAAAGGTGGTGTACTGGTAAGTGGAATATTACCCAGCCACAAAAAGGAACAGTACTCATACATCCAGGCTACAACTTGGATGAATTTTGAAAACATTATTCCCTGGACATAAAATGAAAGTATATTATATGCTTCTACTTATATAAAATGTCCAAAGACAGAAAATAGATTAGTGGTTGCCAGAGGCCCAGATGAGGAGGGAATGGAGTTATTGCTTATGAGTACAGGGTTCCTTTTGGGGGTGAATGAAATGTTCAGCAACTAGGTAATGATGGTTGCACAACTTTGTGTATATACTAAAATCCACTGACTTGTGTATTTTGAAAGGTCAAATTTTATAGTATGTTGATTATGTCATTCAATTAATTATGTGAGAAAAAATCAGAAGGCAAAATACAGAATATGTATCAAGAATTTTAATTTTTTTAAGATTTTATTTATTTATTTTTAGAGAGGTGGGGGAATGGAGGAAGAGAGGGAGAGAAATATCCATGTGTGGTTGCCTCTTGTGTGGCCCCCAGTGGGAACCTGGCCTGCAACCCAGGCATGCGCCCTGATTGGGAATTGAACCTCGGACCCTTTGGTTTACAGTCTGGCACTCAATCCACTGAGCCACACTAGCCAGGGCAAGAATTTTAATTTTTTTAAATACAAAGTATAGCTGAATGTGATTTATTTTTGAATTTAATAAAGTCTTACTAGTTGTATAAAATGAAAACCATTCTAGCATTCACTGTCTATTAATTCCCCATGTAAACAATTAGTGTCATGTTTCACTCGTGTTAGATCCACCAACATATGTATATTTATTTAAGAGTAATGCGAATTGTTTAATATTGCCAAATGTTTCTCTTCATGTGCAGTGGCTGTGAATATCGTGCTAATTGGCAAGTACCACCAGAACCATGAATTGGAACAGGAAGAAAAGCAAGAAAATGAATACTGAGCCCTACTTAGAAGTGAAACTTCCTTACGCAACAGTCCCCTGCAGTCACGCTCTGTTAGTTTGTTTTCTTTCACCGGAGCGCTTCTGCTCGCGTCCTCTGCGCACGCGGGAGTCCTCTGTGGTGCCAGTCTCTGAGTTTGGCAGCGGCACAGCCACATCTTCTTGGCCTTTAGATGAGACTCCCTTTTGTTTTTGGGACATAGGACGGCAGATGTGGAAATGGGCTTCTCAGAGCCCAGGACCCGAGTAGGTGTGATGAGTCTCACCGTGTTCAGCGCTGAGCCGCCACTCGCTCTTTGATGGATTTGTTAAGGGAGCACCCACCTGTGGTCTGTGGGGCTCCCTCCATGGGGCCCTCAGGGCGTGCGGACGACCACCTCATGCCTGTCCTTAGGCTGTAGTGGATCTACTTTTCACTGTTACACTTTCAGTAGATGCCTGCTATTTGAATTTGATTTTGGGATTAAATAGAATGACAGGGATAATTTTGATTTGACTAAGACAAATCTTTTTCCTTTCATGCTGTAGCAAGATCAAGATTTCTAGAACATAGAAGAACCAAGTAAAAGATGAACTGGCTTGGGTATCCTTTCTTTCTTTTAAGCTATTTTTTTTCTCTGTCACTCATCAACTCAACTTGTCATAGTAAATAAACTCTTGTGTAAAATCTGATCTAGGTGCAATATTCTCTTTTGGGGAGGAATGTGAATGAGAGGTGTGGCTTGCCACCCTGCCTAATTATGCAGTTGATGGCTTCTCTTGGCTGTATAAAAAAGTTATCTCTTCTGCCCTGGCTGGCGTAGCTCAGTGGATTGAGCGTGGGCTGCGAACCAAAGCATCGCAGGTTCGATTCCCAGTCAGGGCACATGCCTGGGTTGCAGGCCACAGCCCCCAGCAACCGCACATAGATGTTTCTCTCTCTCTTCCCTCTCTAAAAATAAATAAATAAAATCTTAAAAAAAAAAAGTTATCTCTTAATTTTCTGCTATTCAGTAGTAAGTAACTTCCTGGCAGAGTTACTTGCGACTAGGAATGTGGTTTGAGAGCATCTTTGTTTAGTTGGTACTTAGGACAGGGCGAGGAGGCATTCGATTCACAGAGATAGAAATCTACCTGTTCGGTTGAAACTTATCTGTGTGGATTGATGCTTTCTTAGAATCTCAAGGCTCATTTGTACAGACCAGTGTTAGGAGGCGTGCCAGTGTGTCTCTGGAGGTTTGCTGCAGTCGTTGCAGACGCAGGCTGCTCTCCGTGGACAGTGCACAGCGGTTAAAACGTGACCCCCAGACTGCCTGGGTCCCCTTCCTCCACATGGTGTCCTTGGAAAAGTTGTTTAAATTTAAAAAATTTAGTTAACTTTAAAAAATTAGTTAACTTTAAAGTTCTTTTCCTCAGTTTTCTTCTCCGTACAAGGATGATAAGGGTACTTCAGTGGGGGTTGTTTAAAGATTAGACTGGTAATGAATATAAAGCATTACAACTGTGCCTGGCACATGGAAAGCACTTAATAAATGTCACTTAGTGCAAAACTCTACGGGAAATGTATACAAAGTTTTGTGCTGGGCTACAGAAGGGGTGATGGTTTGCGATTAACTGGAAATTGTACCTCACTGTTTTCCTAGACCTGTCTAAAATGACTTGTTCTCAGTAAACCCCTTTGAATGGAGTAGGCAGTTTTCTCTTCGCTCTTGGAGGGAATGGGGATATTGCAAGCTGTCTGGAATGACCTTTAGCATTCTGAGCTCTGTGGGGTGTAATATTCCTTTTTACTTTTAAAAACAAGACATGCTGCTATAAAGCTTTGTGATGTATGTCGTTCTCCAGAATCTCACAAAGGACTTTTTTGAAATACTTGTCTTTTTCCACTCACACTGGCCTGATACTTACCTTCGTTGGCAGAACTGATACTGTGTTGGAGAGCCGCCTATTCATAGTCTGGACCCATCTTCTCTAGTTTGCTTTGTAGCAATTACTTTAACCCTCCACTTCTCCTTCACATTGCAGATATTCTCATCGTTAAAGGGAGGATAGCTGTCCCTGACCAGGGATCAAACCCGCAACCTTTTGGTGTAGAGGATGATGCACCAACCAGCTGAGTCACCCGGCCAGGGCATCGGCTTAGAAATGACCTGGGATATGCCCTGATTAATTCTAACAAAGTTGATACCAATTTTCTTTCTAAAATTAGTTCTTATGATTATCTAAGTTATGTATGTATGCAGTATAAAAGTTCAGATTTCTCTAAGGCTTGTAACAAAAAAGAGCATTTTCCTGTCCCATTCCCCCTCATTACCCTGGATACCCAGCTCCAAAGGCAACTGCTTTCAACTCTTTCAGCTGTTTCTTATGGTTATCTTTATGTTTCTAAGCTTATGTGGCTATATTTTGAATTTTCAAACTTATCTACAGATTTCCTTCAAAGGAAGGTGAAGATTTAGCTCATTTATACTACCCCTTTTCTCTCTTCTTAACATGGGGTATGTTACAACTTTTGTTTCAATCCCTTCAAAGGTGGTATAGCATAGTGGCTAAGAGTGAGGGCTCTGGGCTCGAATTCCAGCCTCACCACCCATTAGATTTGTGTGATCTTGAACATTTTTTTATGTTGTTGCCTCAGTTTCCTTAAGGATAAATCTATCTTATAGGGTTGCTGTGGGCATTAAATGACTTAATATATACGAAGCTTCTAGAGTTTCTGGCACATAGTTTTAAATAAATCCCAGCCATCATCATCATCAGTATCATTAGGATCCATGGCCACCTAATACCTTTCTCTGCATCGAAAGGGTGGGGCTGGCGTGGCAGTCATAGGTGAGCTGGTCAGCTTCCAGCTCTCCTGCAGGCCTTGTTCTATAAGCTTATGTCATGGATTATCAGAGCATTTGGACCTCGTGAGGACAGGCCACTACTAAGGAAGACAGAAGCCCAAAGGGGCTGACTGAGCATGCTCAGTTTCTTCTACTGAAGTCAGGAAGCAGATAATCATCTTCCCCAAGCCAGGGAGGGAGTGGAGAAAGGCCATGAGTTGATTCCACTGGGAAGTCCCTGAATGGGAAACGAGAAGCCAGGGAATGTGGAAGGCTCCCTGTGACAAGTTTCAGCTTGCACAGTATTAGGACAGATGTTTTTGTCTTGTGGGTACATATTTGTGATCTCCAAAACATAACTGCTTACTCACCGTGTTGCTTTCTGAAATTTGTAACATCCAAATATGCAAGTGTGAGGCATGCCCCAGGAATATTATTAATCTGTGTTAAATTTGTTTGCTCCTTTTTAACCTGTTTTGTCCATTAGGTCCTCTACTAGCATCCAAAATCAATAACAGTCAAGGTAGTTTCCGGCTTGTCTTCCCCCCAAGTAATTATTTCAAAATATAGTAATTGAGAAAGTACCCCATGATATAGAAACTTTTGAAAGATTGTTTAATATAAAGCAACTACTTCTTCCCTAAGGATGGTTTTGGAAAAAGAAATTTGCCTTACATTCAGGCATATTGAGTAAGTTACTGGCATTTTCAAACAAACTCATCTTCCCTTTTCCCCACTCCCAAACTCATTCTTTTCCTTTATTCTTAGAATCTGCCTCTGCCCCTCCCTGACTTTGTCACCTAGCCAGATCTCTTAAGAGTCAACCTTACTGTTAACCCCCTTTATCTTTTCACATCTAATGAATCATCAGTTCTGTTGATTCCATCACTCACATCTCTCTCATGTGTTTCTCTGGATACCCCGCTGTTTCTGAGTTCAGACCATTGTCATTTGTCAGTTGTAGAAGCCTTCCAAGTGCCTCCCTCCCAGTTTTCCCATGAATAGTCCACTCTCTGAACAGTTGATGTAATTCCTAGGTTAAAATCTAATAATGAGCCCTGGCTGGTGTAGCTCAGTGGATTGAGCACCAGCCTGTGAACCAAAGGGTTACTGGTTTGATTCCCAGTCAAGGCACATGCCTGGGTTGTGGGGCAGGTCCTCAATAGGAAGCGTGTGAGAGGCAACCACACACTGACATTTCTCTCCCTGTCTTTCTCCTTCCTTTCCCCTCTCTCTAAAAATAAATAAATAAAATCTTTTGAAAATGTAAAAAAAATGAAAAGGGAAGCATGGTGGAGAAAGAGGAGAGAATTTACCTATTACTCAAGGAAGCACAATGTCCCTAATCCTTCACTTCTTGTAGAAAGCACTGAGTAATGAATTAATGTTGGTATTACCTTCATGGCAGATGCAATAATGGCTTTCATCAGGCAGCTTCTTTACGTATGCCTTGATGAAAGTTGAGGCTGTGACATCAGGAGACAACTCTAAAAGCAGTTCTAATGGGGACCAGTAGATCTGACCCGAGGTCCCAGGCCTGGCCTAAATCTAACGGTAATGGGGAGAGTGCACTGCATAGTTTTCCCATCTTCCTTAAATATCATTGTTTTCACCAGGGCTTTCTGTAAGAAAGCTTTCTGGTCAGTTATAATGCATTTATCTCCTTTGGAGCTCAAACTGGCAGACTTTCAGGTTGCCATCCTTGCATGGAAACTCAGAAGCCTAATTAAGACATTTATCCATATGACTGGCACACTGGCTTACGGTCACGGGCTGGGGGATTTTATCTGCTGCTTTGAACAATGGTAAGGTGAGAGAATGTTCATTACTTTTATTTTTATAAATGTTTAAAAACATTTTTATTTATTTCTAGGCAGAAGGGAAAGGAGGGAGAAAGTGAGGGCAAGAAACATCAGTGTGTGGTTGCCTTTCACATGCCCCCCACTGGGGACCAGGCCTGCAACCCATGCATGTGCCCTGACTGGGAATTGAACCAGCAACCCTGTGGTTCACAGGCTGGTGCTCAATCCACTGAGCCACACAAGCCAGTACTTCATTACTTATAGTGTGAGTTTTAATAAATGAGGCTTGTGGAATCTTTGCATTAGAAGCTAGAACTATGAATCTAAGTGGGGAGTTAAAAAACACTGCCCAAACTCTAGACCAAATGTATACTCTTTTGAATGTCTCTTTTTTTCAAAAGAGCTCCTTAAAAAAATTTTATTGATTTTTAGAGAGCGAGAGGAAGGGAGAGAGACAGAGAGAAACATCAATTTGTTGTTCTACTTATTTATGCATTCATTGGTTGATTCTTGTCTGTGCCCTGATACGGGATCAAACCCATAGCCTTGGCGTGTAGGGATGCTGCTGTAACCAGCTGAGCTACCTGGCCAGGGCCTTTGAATTTCTGAGAGCTGTAAATTAAAGGTGAAGCCTGGAGACCCAGCAGTTATGGGTATGACATATGGTGATTTTTTTTTTATCTCAGACTTGATGTTACTTTTCGTATTTTAGGAGTAGTATACGATACACAATTCCAGAAGTCTCGGTAGTTGTTAGAGCCATGTTACTTCAGCTCAGTGCTTCCCCAGTGGGGCGAATAGTTACAGGTGAGCATTAATGTTGATCCCCTCAGCACTCCTGAATCTCAAGTCCCTGAGCCCTTGCCTCCAGTTGTGTGCAAAGTTGTCCATTGTACTTTAGTGGGCTGTTCAAGTGTTATTATTTTCTATGTGTGTCATGACCTGGAAAACACGGGGAAGTGAAGCTTTAGTTCACTTCATGTCTCGGTAATCTTAGCATTGCTTTAACATTATTGGCTCTGGCCGGGTGGCTCAGCGGGTTGCAGTGCAGACATGGACACCAAAAGATTGCGGGTTTGATCCCTGGTCAGGGCGCATACCTAGGTTGTGGGTTCCATCCCCAGTTGGGGAGTGTATAGAAGGTAATTGATCAATGTTTCTTCTCTCTCTCTCTCTGTCTCTCTGCCTCTCTCTCTCTCACGTCTGTTCCTTTCTAAAATTAGTAAACATATACTCGAGTGATGATTTAAAAAAGAAAGAAAAAAGAAACAACTTATTAAAAACATTCTTTATAGAGTCTTGATATTTTGAACAAACAAAAAATATGACTATTTAGTGAAGACATTTCCTCTCTAAGTGTAAGTTCTATTCTCCTTTTACTTGTGGAACTTTCTGAGGTGAAAAGTAGGAGATTGTCAGATTTTTCACTGTAGGAATGGAAGGTTACAGACAAGGGCGAAGGCTAGAATGACTTGTGTGATAAAGGATTAGAATTGAAGATATCAGTGTGAATTCAGGTTTAGTGTAATATAGATATGGATGGTTACATATAGAAAATGTTAAAGAGTAGACATAAGTATAGATTGAATAATGTGTCAATATTGGCTCATTAATTGGACAAAGGTACCATACTAATATAAGATGCTAGTAATGGGGAAGCTGGAGCTAGTATGTGGGCACTCTCTATATTATCTTCACAGTTTTTCTATAAATCTAACACTATGCTAAAATAAAGCAGAGAAGTCTTAAGTTTTTATCTTATTGTTGAGATAAGACTTGGATGTTTTTATCTAAGAATGTGGTTTCCGAGAATTGTGGGCACACGTTAGCCAGGCAGTCCAGTATTCATGAAACCATAGACTAGAACCTTGAACTACCTGTAGTTTTCAGGCAGGTCTCTGGCATGGCAAGTGTCGGAACTGGGGTCCTGACTGCCTGCATCAGACAAGCTGCCTTTCTCATCTGTAAGCCTCATGAGATGCTGTTAGTATGCGGAAGTGATGGGTGAGGGCAGATGATACATTGTTCTTCCTTTATATTTTTATTTGATGTTTAAAAAGAACTATTATTAATATAAAGTGAAGAAAAACTTTAATTCCAGAGCAGTGGAATATATGGAATTGGAATATTTCCAAATACTTTGCCAAATAACCTCTTATTTTCAAATGAGCTTTATAATGGAAGGAGCTTAAAATTGTCTTTCCGATTTTTAGCCCTTTTTTATAAAGCTATTCTGCCTTCTCTAGAATAACCTTTTGAGAATCTGAATACTAACTTCATATATCTTTTTTATATTCAATATTTCAAACAAACAGAAAAGTATAATGAATAGCAAATGCATATTCTATATGCCCACTACTCAGATTGTGATTTTCTCTCCTTTTAAAAAGATGTAAAACATCACAAGCTCAATTGTGGTCCCTATATACCCTTCTCCATCCTGATCCCCTCATCCATGCCTTCCCAGAGCTTATCACTGTCCTGAATTTGCTTTTATCATTCCCATTAGGTTTTATATTGTTACTACATGTGTTGAATCTGTATTCCATTGTATGCAATACCAACATTTCTTTATTTGTTCTAGGTCATTTAGGTTGATTCCAGTTTTTTACTGTTACAAGCAGTGCTTCAGTGAGTGTTCTTATTCATATCTCCTTGTGCTCATGTGTGACATTTCTCTGGAGTACATACCTGGAAGTGGAAGTGCTGGAACGTGGGGTTGGCACATCTTTAACTCTCCTGTGTGTTACCAAATTGCTGTTCACAATGTTTATTTCAACTTATGTGTTATGCATAACAGTTGCTATTTCTCTGTAGCCTCATTAAAATTTGTTATAGTCAGACTTCCTAACTTTTGTTCAATTATGGTGATTTATTCTTTTAATTTTCACTTTTCTGATTACTAATGACCATTTTTGTCAGTGTCAGTTGGCCAGAGGATTTTCTCTTGTCTGTTTCCTCCCAGCTCTTTTGCCATTGTTTCCATTGGGTTGTCTTTTCCTTATTGATTTATGCAGCTATCTTTATAAATGCAGGACGGTAATAATTTATTATTTTTATATACCACATTGATCTCCTATTCTGTAGATCATCTCTTGCTTTGATTCTAGGGTCTTCTGAGGCACAGAGTTGTAAATTTTACTTTATTTTATTTTAAAAAATATTTTATTTATTTATTTTTAGAGAGGGAGAAGAAACATTGACCTATTGCCTTTCCAAGCCCCGTACTGGGGATCTGGTCCACAATCCAGGCCCATGCCCTGACTGGGAATGGAACCAGCGACCCTTTGGTTTGCAGGCCAGCACTTAATCCACTGAGACACACCAGCCGGGTAGAAGTTGTAAATTGTAATGAGGTCAGATCTCATCCATTTTTTCCTTCATGGTTTGTACTTATGTCTCGAAAAACTTTTCTCTCATGAGATCAAGATACTCTTTATTTTAAGATCCTTTTTTTTTCATATTTAGCTTTGTAATCTGGAATAAAAAGTTTTCTTCTATTGAATTTTTTATTTGTGGCTATTTTTTTCATATCCAGGATTTCTAATGAATACTCTGTTTTATGTACTTGTCTTTGATTTTTTTCTTGTTTCATAATTTCTTGTTTATTTTTCAAAAGATTTTATTTAATGTTAGAGAGAGGAGAATGGAGGGTGAAAGAGGGAGAGAAACATCAGTGTGAGAGAGAAACATCGACCAGTTGCCTCTTGTATGCTCCCATACTTGGGACCAAACCCACAACCCAGGCACGTGCCCTGACCGGGAATTGAACTGGTGAGCTTCTTCTTTGCGGTACTATGCCCAACCAACTGAGCCATACTGGTCAGGGCAATAACTTCTTGTTTTTTTAAATGAAAATTCTTTCATTTATTTTTTGAAAGTTCTACATGTACTCTTTTTGGAGTAGTAGGCTGGTCTGTAGAACTAATTTCATGTGGAGTGACTGTACTCACTAATTGGTGAGTTTTTTGGTTGTCTGTCTCAGATTTGGATTGGCTTCAGTTTTGTGGAATTTGAGTTTAGAGGACCATTCTGAGTGGGAGGTATATTTTATTTGTTTGAAAATCTCCTTCCTTACCCTCCTCCCTACCTAATGGTTTGTACTTTTCTTCCATCTGACTTCTTGAATTCCCAGTTTGTAACCAGGCCTTTTGAGTTTCGTGCTCCATGTTAACACGAAAATCTCAGTTCCAGCCATCGAACTAGAGGGACCTTATTTCAGGGCCAGGTCATGAGGCTGAGTCTGTATCCTCCTCCTTCCTCGTGAAGATTGTAAAGTTCTAAATATTAAAGCTGTTAAGAAATCACTGAGCTCAGGCTGGCTCAACAGATTGAGTGCCAGCCTGTGAACCGAAGGGTCGCAGGTTCAGTTCCCAGTTGGGGCACATGCCTGGGTCTCAGGCCAGGTTCCCAGTAGGGGGCACGTGAGTGGCAACCACACATTGATGTTTCTCTCCCTTTCTCCCTCCCCTCCCATCTGTCTAAAAATGAATGTTAAAAAACTAAAAAAAAAAAAAAAGAAAAAGAAATCATTGAGTTCCCATGCAGCTCTCTCAATTCCAGCCCCCTCTTACCGGGTATCGGGGAGTTCCAGCTCTGGCCTCAGCTAACATGCCTGGCTCTCCTTTTCTGGTTCTCAGGGAGCACTTAGTCCTCTTTCAGTGGCCACTGCCTGCTTCCAGACCTTGACCCCAGGAGGCAGGCCCAGCCTGGCCCATCCGTTTTTGCAGCTAGTCTGTAGCTCATAACCAGGTCTTTATTGTATTTTTTAAATTATTTTTTAATTTATTTTTTAGAGAGAAGGGAAGGAAAGGAGAAGGAGAGGGAGAGAAACATCAATGTGTGGTTGCCTCTTGCATTTCCGCTACTGGAGATCTGGCCTGCAACCCAGGCACGAGCCCTCACTGAGCCATACCAGCCAAGGCATTATTGTATTTCTTAAAAATACTCTTAACTATATTACTACTTTGTGTTTAGAATAGTAGATGATGCATTGAAGTGTGAATACACTGTGTCATCTTACGGTCTGGATTTTGTCTTACTGCAGCTCCATTGTGAGCTTCTGCAGGGAAGGATGGCTTTCTGTGGACGTAAAGCATTGTGCCTGCCTGTGGGTGCTCACAGCGGATGTTTTTTTAATGAAGGGCTCTCAGGCATGTCTTCTTATTCCTGTTTACATCTGGAATGCTCAGTTTGAATCCCACCAAAGTTGCATAACCTTGGCAATTTGTTTAGCAACTCTAATCTTTTCCCCCATATTTAAGATGAAGATAATATACCTCAGAAGGTTGCTTAAAGATCTAAGGCAATTCTGTGCAGGTCTTCCCATGGATTAGGAAGCATTCCAGAAAGCTTAGTTTTCTCCCACACATCTGGTCCCACCCCGCCCTCATCAGTGATTAACGAGTTCCCTGGCAGAGTGAGCGGTTTTCCGCGGCTGTTGGATATGGTGTTCAATGTATGTCAAGTAGGTTAAGATGGTTGATAGAGTCATCCAGGCTTGGATATTTTATTGATTTTTTTTTTTGGTCTACAGGTTCTATTAATTACTGAGAGAGATGTCCTAAAATATACAACTGCAATTGTGGATTTGTCTAGTTCTTTTAGTTTTCTGAGTTTTGTTTTGTGTGTTTGTTTTTTATGGCATTATTTTTTGTTGCTGTTGAAATCTTCCATATAGGTTCATTATTGAGGTATAATTAACAGGTAATAAACTGTGTATTTAAGGTTATATAATTTGATGAGTTTTGTCATATGTATATAAACCAGTAAAACCACTACTACAGTCATGATAATGAACATACCATTGCCCTCAAAAGTTTCCTTGTGCCCCTTGGTAACCCCTTCCTCCAACCCCTCCCCCACCCCTCCCAAACAGCTAACATCTGCTGTGCTTTCTGTCACTAAATCAGTTTGTTTTTTAGAATTTTGTATAAATGGAATCATACTTCATATACTCCTTTGTGGTCTGACTTCCTTCACTGAGCATGATTAGTTTGGTTTTCATCCATGTTGTTGTATTTATCAATAGTTCACTCCTATTTATTGCTGAGTAGTATTCCATCATAAGAATAAAGTGTAATTTGTTTATTCAGTCACTTATTTCTGAACATTTGGATTCTTTCCACTTTTTTGTTTTGTTTTTAGGATTTTATTTATTTATTTTTATAGAGAGGGGAAGGGAGGAAGAAAGAGAGGGAGAAGAAATATTGACCTATTGCCTTTCCAAGCCCCCTACTGGGGATCTGGTCTGCAACCCAGGCATGTGCCCTGACTGGGAATTCAACCAGCGACCCTTTGGTTTGCAGGCGGGCACTCAGTCCGCTGAGCCACACCAGCCAGGGCTGTGTTTCTAATACTTTTTGTCTCGAAGTCTATTTTGTTTAATATTAGTATACCCTTTTTATGGTTATTATTTACATGGCAAATCTTTTTTCATTTTTTATTTTCAACTTGTTTGTGTGTTTTTATTTAAATTACCTCTCTTTAAACAGAATATAATTGATTCTTGAGTTTTTACCCAGTCAAACAATCTGCTTTTGATTAGAGTCATTAGTCTATTTTTAAATGTAATTACTGATATAGTCATATTTAGGTCTAACATTTTGCTATTTGTTTTCTATTTGTCTATCTGCCTTTTTTAAAAAAAATATTTTATTCATTTATTTTTAGAGAGAGGGAAAGGGAGGGAGACAGTGAGGGAGATAAAAGATTGATGTGAGAGAGCCGCCATCGGTCAATTGCTTCTCACATGTGTCCTACTGGGGACTGAACAATTTTATAAAGAAATTATGAGGAAAAAGTGTGTGTGTGTGTGTGTGTGTGTGTGTGTATTTCAGTCCTTCCTCTGGAATCATTTCCTGTCTATCTGAAGGACTCTATTTAATATCCCTTGTAGTGGAAAACTCCTAGAGACAAATTTTCTCCATTTTTATTATCTGAAAATATCTTTATTCTGCCTTTATTTTTGTTAAAGGCTAGTCTAGCCAGATTTAGAAATCTTGATGGATAGGTTTAAAAAAATCTTTCAATACTTTAAATATGACAATTCCAATATCCTTCATTATTTCTTATGAGAGGCCAACCGATAATGGCATCATTGTTCTCCCTGGATATAATGTTATTTTCACTGGATGGCTTTCAAAATTTTCTCTTTATCTTTGGCGTTCAGAAGTTTATGATGTGGTTAAGACTAGTTTGCTTAGTGTTCTATATTGCTTGAGGTTCTTTAAGCTTCCTAGATCTGTAAGTTAGTATTTTTCATAGAACTTGTAATTTGGGGGGAAAGATGTTTTTCTCTGTATATCTTTTTATGCTCCTTTTTCGTTCTCCCTCCTTCTACGACTTCAGCTATACTTATGTTGGGTTCTTTGATTTTTGTCCCATAAATCTCTAAAACTGTCCATTTTTATTTACCATTATGTTTCTCTTTGTTCCTTTTTTTTTAAAAGATTTTATTTCTTTATTTTTAGAGAGGGGAGGGAGAGAGAGAGAGAAACGTCAATGTGCGGTTGCTGGAAGACATGGCCTGCAACCTAGGCATGTGCCCTGACTGGGAATCGAACCTGCGATGCCTGGTTCGCAGCCCGCACTCAATCCACTGAGCTACACCAGCCAGGGCTCTCTTTGTTCTTTGAATTGGGTAATTTCTGTTTTCAAATTCCCAGATTTTTTCTGTCACTTATCTTCATTCTGCTAGTGAGCCTATTGAATATATTTTTTGGTTATTTTACTTAATCTAGAAAAAACATCCTTAAATATTAACCCTAACCACTTCCTTTGACTGACTTGCATTGTCCTTGGGCCACACACTGAGAGTGGGGCTCTGTGACGGTGTGGGGCAGGAGGTGAAGATCTGGTGGGGAGACGTGAAAGCTGCATGGTGTTTTCTGAAAGGAGATATCCCGCCCCAGCTTTACTGGATGTCTGTCTCTCTCTAATATCAAATGCACACATGTCCAAATAGGGTATCAAGCCCATGCTGAAGCCTTCTGTATATACTTTTAAAATTTTATTTTTCAGTCACAGTTTATATTCAATATTATTGTGTATTAGTTTCAGGTGTACAGCTATTATACATTTTTTGATATCTATATCTCCTAAGACATTAAGCATATTCTCTGTTGTGTTCCCATTGTATCTCTATTTGCATGTGTGCTACTAGACCGAAAATTATTTGAAGGTCGAGAAATCTCAACAGCCTAGGACAGTACTTAAACACAGTTGGCACTTTTAATATAAAAGGAGAGAGTGTTATTACACAATTTAAGTAGCACCTCTTCCATTGAAAAATATTTATGTTTTCAACAATTTTAGGAAACTCTGTGTGGGTGTTTGTTGAATTATATAGAGGATTTAGGTCTGGTTTATATTTTTTAAATAAAAACTTTACCATGCTGGATATAGTAACTATGTACTTGAGTTTCTCAATTATTAAGTGAACTTAATAAAAGTACTTCCTTCATCAGCATACACAAATGTATTATCATTTCAACAGCTAACACTATTGAGTTTTTATTAATAATAATCATAGTCAGACTTGGAAGAGGTAAAAGAGAATAACAGTTTATTATATTTTTATGGTGTATATCATAACCCAGAAGACCTTGGATTCTTTGGGATGCCAGATTAAAACTTTATAACAAGTAGAAATTTTAATGAGTTTATAACAGCAAGTAATTTTTCATTCAAGAATTAATTTCTTTTTGAATTTGATCAGAAGATAGACCTAACTTCATATATTACTAATTATTGTAACAGAATATACTACTTGGATTTAGCTAAGGCACTAAGGTACAATAGCGTAAAATTCAAAAATGAGATATTTCGTGTTCAGGACCCAGGTAGAAGCTCTAAAACCCAGAAGAAGGATTTTTATGGATTAAGGAAGAACATTTTGTGTGGTTTCCTTCATAAAGTTATGCTGTGGGTTCCACCCACCCATGGGACATGTGGGGGCTGCATGCTCTTTTACTTGCTATCTAGTGAGAGGAGCTTTAAAGGGATCACTTAGAGATTTAGAGAATTCTCCTTATTTAGGGGGCACAGAGGATGGGGGTCTTAATCCCTGAGAAATGCAACAAGGAGAGAACTACCTGGCTCCCTGCTCCGAAGAGCTAGCCAGGAGGCGGAGTGTTGGCATTTGCCTACACTCCAGCGTTCGTCAGGGTGAAGGACGCGTGAGTGTTTCCGACAGATCAGAGGCAGGCCCAGTGAGGAGACGGACTGGCTGGAACTGTTGGATTCTTTCCCAAATAAACTGCCTAGAAGGGCAGTAAGGCTCCAACAAACAGTCTTGGAACTAGAGCTAGAAGGAGCTCTGAGGTGAGTCTGAAGAACCCACGAAAGTGCATCTGAGAAAAAAGTCAGCTTTAAACACGATCAGACAGGCCTTTTGGCAGGACCGTTTGAGTTGGACTCCCCTTGCCTTCCTTCTTCCAGTGTGCCTCTCTGCTGTGCCCCCTTTGGAGAATGACAGCGGGCGAGGGGAGAAGGAGACATAGGAAAGAGACCAGGCTGATCTTACTCTCCTCCTGGAAGGGGCTGGGGAAAAAAGATTTGATTACCAAGTGAAGATTGGCTTGTGAACTGAAGCGACCCTAGGTCTTTCTGTTATTTAATGTTGGTTGGAAGAATTGTGGGGGCTTGTTGGAGTGGTCTTCCAATGGCAGGGGAGTATTATCCCCTCTATAAATTTTAAGAGGATAATTGAGACAAAAATGAAGTTGTATTGGATTATATCCTACACCCAGTGGTGGATTATATCCACCACTATATTCAGTGGACATAAAAATCTGTAAAAATATGCATATTTGGTACAGCAGATCAAAATTTACAGTAATGCATAAAGAATTGCTTTTATTCTTGAAAGTGCCTGGACTTACATGAGCATTACATGCAATATAAGTTCCTGGATTTCTTAGTGTGGTCTCTTGTGTAGTGTTGGCATTTCTGTTCATTGTAAAAGTGCCTTTATCCAAAAACAGATGTTGTGACGTCATTCTTCTAGTCTGCCTCGACTGTTTCATAAATGTGACAAGTGACTCAATTTTTTTGAATGAGATTCAATTATTATAAATTGGGTGTTTTTACGTAAGATAGTACACTAAAACATTCTTTTAAAAAAGTTTTTATTGATTTTGGAGAGAGAGAGGGGAAGGGGAGGAGAGAGAGAAAAAAAACATTGATTTGTTATTCTACTTTATTTATGTATATTTTGATTGATTCTTATGTGTGCCCTGACTGGGGGTCAAACCTGGGACCTTGGCATATTGGAACAATGCTCTAACCAACGGAGCTATTGACTGGGGCCGAAAAGATTCTTATTTCTCCTTAAAGAGACCCATACTGAACAGCTCTGCACATTTGAGACGGGGCTCTGCTAACTCGTCTGGCCAACCCTTCTCGCTGCTGTTCACCTCTGAAGCCCCGCAAGCCCCAGCCACCAGCACCCGAGTCAGGATTGCATCGTTTGTACAGTCTTTTCATTGCGTTTTGTTTCACGATCACAGTCTCCCTTCTTTCTGGCGAGGGAAGAAAGGAAATGGAAATAGAGCTGATTACAATATACAGAATTTAAAAAATAACTTAAAATGTAAGAAGACAAAGAAATAAATGAAATTGTTATTCTGGTAAAGCTTCATTTGGACCCTGTTAATAAGAGATGGCCATTTGCATGGAGGCTGCACTTCGTCTGCTGAGGAAATCTAGTAACACACTGGTACACTTGCAGAACTCGATGGAGATCTATTTCATTTTATAAGACAGACAATTTATTGTTAAAATTCTAAATTATTAAGTGCTGCTGTTTTAGACATTGATGCCTAGATGCATTTTCTCTAATCCTTAGTAATTCTGGAAATGTTTATATGTTTGATTCTCTTTTGAGATAAGAAAACAGACTCAGGATATATTGTAGTTACAGAGTTGCGGGATTTGGACCCAGATCCATGTCCCCTTAGTCCCCATTAGTTTCTTATACTTGTAAAGAAGAATTACAGCCTTGACGTCTTACGAGCTCACTCATTTCTTTGGCACAAAATTATGATAATTTGTACTCAGTATTTCTCTCTTGGTTTTCTTTTGTTTTGCTTTTCATAGAATCAGGACAGGATATTATGACTTCTGATTCTTAATTTTTTTATTGTGGAAGATAACATACTTTCAGAAAGAAGATAAAATATATCTATGGTTTTATTAATACTGTGAATGCCGATTAACTATTATCCAGGTCAGCAAATATTCTACCTGTGTATGATTTGATTCCCTTAGCAAAAGAATTAAGTCTGGACTCTAGTCAAATGTTCATATTTTTAAAAATTTTATTTATGTTTTTTTAGAGAGAGGGGAAAGGAGGGAGAAAGAAAGGGAGAGAAACATCAGTTGGTTGCTTAATTCCCCCACACTGGGGACCTGGCCCACAACCCAGGCATGTACCCTGACTGGGAATTGAACTAGGGACCTTTCAGTTTGCAGGCTGGTGCTCCATTCACTGAGCCACACCAGCCAGAGTTAACTGTTCATTTCTTTCTTTTGTTAGATTTTATTTATTTATTTTTAGAGAGAGGGGAAGGGTAGGAGAAAATAGAAGGAGAGAACTATCAGTGTGTGGTTGCCTCTCACGCACCCTGCACTGGAGACCTGGCCCCCCAGCAACCCTTTGGTTTGAGGGCCAGCACTCAATCCATCGAACCACACACCAGCCAGGGCCAAATGTTCATTTCTTAACTACTGGATCCAAATGGTTATAATTCTGTTTTCTCCACCCGGTGGTTAACCACTATCCTTACTTCAGTGGTCATAATTTCTTTGCAGTTTGACTACTTACAGTATTTTTTCCAATTAATTTTTTTTTCATAGAGAAGTTGGTTAAAACCACAGAAATCAGGGTAGAGATTAATAGTGTTTGAATGTTTGACTTATTTAAGAATGCAAACTTCCTAAGAATTAGATTCCACACAAATAATTGCTATGCTAATTACAATTACAATTAGTATTAGTATTAGTATTTGAGCTACGATTCATATTTGTTAATAGTTTACTCCAACTTTCCCCCATTCACTTGTCTGGGTAATACCTTTTCTGCATTAATATTTTCCTAAATATATATTATAGCTTGTGGAATAAGTGCAAATATAATTTACCATGTTGTAATATCCCCTTTTTTCTCTCTCTTTACAGCATGGGTAAGTTCTCTCTGCATGGGGATGATTTTCTTTTGCTGCCCAATAGTCAGTGTGGTCACAGACATGTTTGGCTGTCGGAAAACGGCTGTTGTGGGTGCTGCCATTGGATTCACTGGGCTCCTGTCCAGTTCTTTTGTAAGGTAAGGCCTGGGTTTCTTTATGTTGCTTTTCAAAAAATGTTAGATACTTTAAAAGTTTCCTTTCAGAAACTTGGCTGTTTATAAGAAAACACCTTCTTTTCATTGCTTAAACTGTAAGCAACAAAATGTAAACATTGTTATCCATAGCAGCAAATCAGAGCTTGAGAAACTGAATGTTTTTGCTTGCAGCACTTAAGAGTTAGATGTCAATCAGGATATATATGTTCCCTGGAGCAAGAAAAATGTTTCTCCTTTTGTTTCTTTCTAATCACATAAAAACCCTAAAAGAACTCATAACTGTGAGTTGTCTAAAGCAGGAACATTAGTTTAAGGTCAGCCTAGTCTGAGGCCCAGCGGGTACAATAAATGGTATGTTGGAGCAGCTGTTCATAGGCTCGCCATGAAATAGCTTTATTAATGAAATCAAAACTTTGCTGTTTATTTCAACCCAGGTAGAGAATTCCTGTGTGCATTTAAAAAAAAAAACCAAAATGCTAAAATTTAAAAAGATTATGGCAAAATGAAGTGGTCAAATGCAGCTTAAAATAAAAACTGTCAATACTGTGTCTGCTAAAGACGTAGTGCGCTGATGAGGAACTAACCGCAAAGCGCTGGTGGGCCTAGTCCTGTGTGAAGCACGTCTCTGCAGTCCCAGTTCTGCTAGTAAAGCCCTTTGCATTGTCAGGATAACCCTTAGAGAAACACTGGCTTAGTATGTTGCTCTGCCTAACAGGAGGTGATTAATAAGAAAACCTCTTAAAATGATATCCATCTCGTATCTACTTTAGGTAGTTTATCTTAATTTCCTGCCTCTTTCCCTTCTCGAGCTGTTTTCATGCACTAGTTGAAAAACATCATTGAGGTTATTAGAAACACACACACACTTAACATTTTTTGCTTTGATTATTTTTAAATATTCTGGATTTAATCAACAGAATCCTTGGTTTACTGAGTTTATTCCCACCCCACATACCCCCTTCCTGAATTCTAAAATAAGCCTCCCTTTTTTGCCTAACTTGGAAATTTTATTTGGATTCTAAACAATGATTTTTATGTCTTGATAGAAAATATATATTCCATCTTTAAAGTGCCTTTAGGGATTTTTCCTTCTAAAGTTGTCTTTTTAAAAAACAAAAACCAATTTTGTTTGAAGTAAGATTCTGTTGGTTAATTCTGTGAGGTCATTTACTTTTAGTTCTTTTTTTTTTAGCAGTAATACAACCTTGTGTTATTAATGAGTCGTCAGATACCTGTTTGGATCTGGAAGTGTGCAGGAACCCATTGTCAGTACCTGTGGCCCCAGCACTTACTGAGTGTTAACAGCCAGGCTTTGCTGGAGAGAGGACCCAGAGTAGAAAACCCATGTAATTTGTTCCCTCGCTTGGTAGACAAAATACAGACCTACTTAACAGCAAGCAGTGTTTTTCAAACCTTTTTGGTAACTGAGGAGTAAAAAGTACGAAATATGTTTTATGTTGTGACTCAATTCTCTGTGTGTCTCTCCCTTAATCGAAATACCATGTGCTGAAACCATATTTACCTTAGCACATGTAACACTCTCATATTTTCTGTTTAGTTTCACCATTTAACCCACTGATCAAAAGCTATAAACGTTTAGAGCAATATATAGGAGGAAAGGGAAAAGTGGTGTGAATTCTTAAGTGTCGAACAGTGGACCCACTTTTTCTCAAGTTCAAGTCTTGCCTTCTTAGGAAAGCCTTCTCCCACGATTCCTGGTCACGTCAGTGTCCCTTCTCCAAACCCCTTTTATACATGTGACTGGTACCTTGCTGATTCACTCTACACTCACTCACTCAGTTGTCAGACTTCAGAGCCATTTGTCACTGAGGTGCAGGTCGAGAGATAAGAGAAAAAAGGCTCAGCAGCAGTGAACACGCCATCCCAGAGCTCATGTGCTTGACTCTGTGGGAGAGAATGATGCTAATCTCACCCAGCACGCAGTACTTGATGTGGTGTGCAAAAGGATGTGTTCAGTGTACACCCTCGGCTCCCTGGGCGTTCCCCCGAGGGCTTTACAGTACTGCGGTGTGACTGTAGAGACGTGGATGTTCATGATGATACTCTGCTGTCAATACTGTTTTTTAATACACGCTTCAAAGAAGGCAGAGAAGTATGTAATAGATTCAGGTTTTTCCTTTAAAGTTAGAGAAAAATAACATTATAAGTGAAAATATTAAAAATAAATCAATGCCTTAAGAAGTAAGTTGCAATTATCTGGAAAACTACTTAGGTGGAAAAACTGATGCAGAATAAATGCATTGTTATTTATACATTGTTCTGTATTACGTAGGGTAGATGTCTTGTTTTACAAACCAAACTATGAGTAGGACATAACCACACTTTAAGTCTTTTTTTCACCAAGTACTTGGAATGCAGTAGCTG
Organism: Tonatia bakeri; assembly: GCA_004024845.1. Taxonomy (NCBI): domain Eukaryota; kingdom Metazoa; phylum Chordata; class Mammalia; order Chiroptera; family Phyllostomidae; genus Tonatia; species Tonatia bakeri. The sequence continues at coordinate 266,626 of PVIA01000578.1, read as the reverse complement.
CTGAATGCATGTCTGCTGAATAAAGAGTGGAGATGCAGTAATGAGCGATCAGTGTGATGTAAAGTTAATTCGGGAGTGACTCTTGAAAGATGGTGCTAGCTGTGGATAATGGAGAGGGAGGGCATCTGAAGGAATTGCAAACATGCATTAATTTTTATCAGATCCTAGAGTTCCTTGTGATTCCTCCACTAGTAGTATTGTCCAAAATTTAATTGTTAACCAACTTTATTGTAGTTTCTAATAAATAGTTGCCTTTACTACTTGAAAAATAGCCTTTTCAATTGGACATTTAAAAAACAGCTTTAGTTTCATTTTACTCCTTATCTTGTTTCAAAGAATGTAATGATATAATTCTTTATTTTCAGAAGAGATGTGTAATTAAGTTACTTAATTAAAACTATGAAATTCTGGGGGGTGGGTGGGCTTGATTGGGAGTAAAGGGGAGAAAACTGTACTTGAACAATCATTAAAGTAAAAAAAAACTATGAAATTCTTAATCCTTTATTATTGTTTTGAGATGTACATGGACTTGAAGCTTACGAACTGGGATCACTAATGAGCATACTTTGTTTAGTCTGCCTGCAATCAGAATGTGATTTCTTGTTGTCTTGCGCAACACAGAACAGTGCAGTACAGGGCAGGGCGAAGGTTGGTCTGCAGCCCTTTGGTCAGCAAAAGTGAGACACAGCTGCTCTTCTGTGCAAATGTTTCTGACATAACCTTGGGGAAGAAATGTAAAATGCAGCCTTTTCTTTGAATAGGTTGCTGGGAAGTGCCTGGGAAAACTCCGTCAAAACTCCTTGTAATTTAACTGTGAGTTTCATAGTTAAATTACAATTCTTTAAACTTCTATTGAGACTTATTGGTTTGTTTGTTAGTTTAATCACTGTCAGGGTCACAGAGGCCCTCCCTGGCTCTGTCCCCTGTGAGCTGCGGATAGCACTGCAGCTTTTGCCCGATGCTGCCCAGGTCACCAGAAAAATGTGGGAAGAGGAGGAGGGACAAAATCACCTTAACGATCATTTTTCATGTACTTGAGACATTTGCATTACCCATTCAGATTAAGTTAGAAATGTTTTTAGTGCTACATTCTTAATTTATTAAGTATTTCCTGTGTGTTTAGTTAAATTTTATATGTAGAAAATGCACTGATTAACTAGAACCCACTTTTATGCTAAGGTTTTATTCTACGAAGCACATGATAAAAATAATGAAAGCTGCTTTCCGTCTTTTTCATCTTTACACAGTTCCATCGAACCTCTGTACCTTACCTATGGAATCATATTTGCCTGTGGCTGCTCCTTTGCATACCAGCCTTCACTGGTCATTTTGGGACACTATTTCAAGAAGCGCCTTGGACTGGTGAACGGCATTGTCACTGCTGGCAGCAGTATCTTCACAATTCTGCTGCCTTTGCTTTTAAGGGTTCTCATCAACAATGTGGGCCTCTTTGATACCCTGAGGGTCCTCTGCATCTTCATGTTTGTTCTCTTTCTGGCTGGCTTTACTTACCGACCTCTTGCTTCCGGTGTCAGAGAGAAAGAGAGTGGAATCAAAGGAGGCAACAGATTCTCCCTCTTTTCCAGGAGAAAGTTCAGTCCTCCAAAAAAAATTTTCAATTTTGCCATGTTCAAGGTGACAGCTTATACAGTGTGGGCAGTTGGAATACCACTTGCACTTTTTGGATACTTTGTGCCTTATGTTCACTTGGTGAGTATGCTTCCTTGGCTTTGCTGGTAACAGATGTTATTTCACACAGGAAAACTTCGAAGAGCAAGATAGACCAGGTTGAAGTTGGCCTTAAATGTTATGCTGATTGCAATTCAGGGACTCCTGAAGTTCAAGGCCTTTTAAGACAAGGTCAAAAGATCCATCAGATTATTAAACAGAGGAAATGTTTAATGGCATGCTTTGGAATTTGAAAAATCACCAAACCTAAACAAACAAGAACAACTTTAAAAAAAAAAGGAATAAATGACATCAGTATGAAAAATTTGATAGGTCATTGTTGCTTCCAGTGACTTTCAAATCATAATCAGGGACAAAGATGGTGCAACATCAAAATATTCTTTTTCAGTAAAAGTGTGCAGAAATTAGGTGAATATGGCCTTGATGCAAAGAAGCATTACATTCACTTGTGAGATCCTTCTGGGAAAATGGGAATTCTAATCAGGGGACTGATTATTTGAGAAATGTTAGCAAGTTCCCAGTGAGGGGAAAGGGAATGGTTTCATAGGAAATTAGATTTCAAGTGCTCAGGCAATTTATATTGTTTATCTTGATTTGGAAGGTGAATTCAGCCTCTTTATACTGAACCAAGAAGAAGCAGTGTCTAAAATACTTTCTCCTCACAGAATTTGCTCAAAAGAGCTTATTATGTTTTTTTCCTTTTTTTTTACTGTTGTGGCTGAAAATGTATTGACTGTTCAACATAGTTGATAAACAAAAATAATGTTAGGATAAAGTTTTCTTTTGTATGTATACTATGTGTGTGAGCCTGGATCTTTTCTAGATTTTACTCTACTTTTGGATGTTTGTGTAATTTTTCTCTAGTTAAAAGTTTTATAGGCCTGGCTGGTGTAATTCAGTGGATTGAGCATGGGCCTGAGAACCAAAGGGTCGCCGGTTTGATTCCCAGTCAGGGCACATGCCAGGGGCCAGGTCCCCCCACCCCTGGTAGGGGCACACGAGAGGCAACCACACATTGACGTTTCTCTCCCTCCCTTTCCCTCTCTCTAAAAATAAATAAATTTTAAAAAATTCTGTGAAGTTTGTAACAGTTCAAAAAGTTACTGGGCTCGAGGGGTCAGCTGGTAAACTACATCTTCAACACCGTGTGTCCCTGTGCCCAGTTCAGAAAGGAATTAAGTGAAGGAAGCATAGAGGTGGCAGGCATGTCCTGGATCCAAGAATACTTTTGATTTCTCTGTTTTCCGTAGTGTCTTTTTGCCAGAGGTGTTAGGGGAGCACCTGGGGTAACCAGTGGGGAAACAAACAAGAAGGACTAGGTTTAGCACTCTGAGCCGCTTAGCATTTTGCAGAGACTGAGGTACCAGGTAAAAAGACCTGGTGTGTAACCCCTGTCATGTATGCAGTATGTGGCTACAGCTTGATCTAATGATCCATTTCACACTTTTTAGGGAAGCATGTCTAAACCGTTGGAAACTCTTTCTGGCTGGACTATAGATTCATTGTGGAAGGATCAGCTTTACCAACTACCTCTCCCATAGCTTCTGTAGTTAAGATAATATTTGTTATGCCATTTTCAAAGATGAGTAGGTTTTTTTTAAAAGTTCTCTGGTCCTACAAGGTGAACATGCCCAGAGAAATCAGTCTCTCAGCTTTGTTTATACCACACATTTACCACAGTGCAAGTAGTAGGTGATTGTCTAGTTATTTCTAGTAATATATTTATAATTTGTAAATTAACTTAACATATATTATTTCATTTGACCTTCACAATAAATCTGTGAAATAGGCAAAATGAGTAGTATTAGCCCTATGTTTTACAGACCAGAAAACAGATCCATCATTACCAAAGATGTTAAGTGACTTCCCAAGAATCACTGAACAGCAGAGCAGGGGTTGGTGTACTTCCACTGTGCTCACCTGGAAGCAGATCTAGTCTAGCCTTATTTCAGAGGGTACTGGGCCACTTCCATGGGTACCTCACCAGATGTGCCCATCTTACTAGGGGGAAGGGATGAGTGTGCATGGGTACCTCACCAGATGTGCCCATCTTACTGGGGGGAAGGGATGAGTGTGCATGGGTACCTCACCAGATGTGCCCATCTTACTAGGGGAAAGGGATGAGTGTGCATGAGAAAATATAATATGTATGTTACAGTCTTTTTGTTAATATAAATCAGGTTTCCTGGTGAATGATGAGCGAGACAGTGTTGTAGATACTATCGTCATCAGGAGGCTATAAATCAGAACAAGAAGGTCTCTGTTAACTCTGATAGCGAACCGGCCTTGTTCCTGCTTTTTCTCCTTTAGGCACGTTTTCTTACAAATGATGTTGGTATTTGGGATTTTGTCTTTGTCAAACTGTTATAGCACTGAAAACCTTGTTGGAGAGAAGATGCCAGACAGTTAAATGCCATGTGTTTAAATCTTGTGTGATGGGTGCACTGAGTTTGTCACTGTTTTGTAATTTAAAGTATTAAGGACACTTAATCTAGACTTCATGAAATGGGACACCACCTTCTTCCTTAGAGGGATAAAAGGTGTTTCAAATCTTTCCAAAGACTAGTCGATGATGTTCAATTCATATTAAGCCTTGTATTGGGTATTGAAGGACACAGACATGTGAGGCATAAGAACCTGTCCTGAAGAAACATAAAATCTAGTGATGTAATAAAAACCATTACAGTTTATAAAGGGTTTTTATATACATTATATTATTTGATCTGCAGAACAATACACTAGCTGCAATGTATCATCCTCATTTCATGAGTGAGAACACTGAGGCACTGAGAGGTTTAAAACCTTGCCCAGGGTCCACAGAGGTCGTGACTGATAAGCAGTACTTTTATGCAAGAGGCAGTATTGTATAGTGGGTAAAGGCAAAGGCTGCAGAGTAAGATATGTCTGGGTTTGAATCCTTGTTTTGTCCCTTATTAGTTGGACAGTCTTGGGTAGCCTTTCTAAGCACTGGTTTCTTCACCTATAACAGTGATAAGCCCAATTTTGCAAAGCTGTTGTAAGGATTAGAGAAAACACATGTAAAGCATCTATCCAGTTCTGGTATAAAAATGAGAGTTAAGGCAATGTGATTGCCAGTTGAGTAGTTACGAGGGGCAGGGAACTATGAGTCAAAGGAGAAAGATGATAACCATGTGGAAAATGGTTAGTAAAAACTCCACACGGTTGGAATTGGGCCTTGAGCATGAGGTTTGGTGTTAAAACCAGATCACTGGTCAATGAGGGGACTAATTTGGGTTTTTCTGAAAGATTCAGAATAAAGTGCTCTCATGGTTATGTTAAAAATTCTGGCATCTGTTTATTAGACTGTACATGATCATTTGAGAGGGAATATGTATGCTTTATGGCAATCTTGCTCTCAAAGCAAGGTCAAAGGTTTTATCATTTAGCAGTTCACTTTTAAAGATGAAGAATCAGCTCTGGCTGGTGTGGCTCAATTGGCTGGGCGTCATCCAGCAAACTGAGAGGCTGCTGATTTGATTCCTGGTCAGCAGACATGCATGGGTTGCCGGTTAGATCTGCGGTCGGAGCATGTACAAGAGGCAACCGATCGATGTTTCTCTCTCACATTGATGTTTCTCTTCCTCTCTTTCTCCCTCCCTTCCCCTCTTTCTGAAATTAGAAAAAGAAAAAGAAGAATCACATTGCTCCTTGGGAGCTGTCAAATTATCTTTTAGGCCTACCCATTTATAATCTCCATTGTAAAATCAATTTAGGCAAGACCTAACTTTGTAAATAACCATTTCTAGTAGCAGCTGCTTCAGTTTTTATGGGGTGCTCCTTTTGCCTGAGAGTGTTGTTCTGTGTTCTGGGTTACATTTTTATGGCTTGTCCTCATCCAGTCTTTCTTCATTAGCTTCTCTTAGTTTTCCTCCTCCCTCTCCATCACTCCTTCTCAGTTTCTTGGCTGGCTCCTTCTTTTTCACCATGACCCTCGAGTATCAGCTTACCCCTTGATCTTTTTATTCCACTCGTGTTTTCATATAAGCAATTTATTTTCTCACCATTTTATTCTTTAATATTCTTTGCTTTGATACCATCATGCTTTTTCACACTTCATACCTAGAGGATGTTATGATATTTGTAGTCATTACACCCTTAACAAATACAGTGGTACCTCAGTACTCATCTTTAATTCATTCCGGAACTCGTGATGAGTTGCCGAAACCAATGAGTACCAAACGATGAAGTGTTTTCTCTTGCGGGACAGTGTTGTGACTCATAAAAGTTCTAGCAAACTCGACCAGTTCTGAGCAAGCACCAAGTACTGCAACATTTTTTTCCTGTCAGAATGAACGAGCACAGGGTCCGACGAGTTCTGGAGCCAGTGAGTGCCGAGGTGCAACTGTAAGCTCAAACTCAGCAAACCTCAGAATAATGGAATAGCTTAATGCCACCTGTTGATGGAGGAAAGACTTGATGTGGTTTGCTTTGAACCAAGGCTTTATATGCATATGTTGAAATTATAACCCGATAAATAGAAGAAATTTCTGTGTCTCTGTCATAAATTGCAAGTATATGGAAGGAGGGAAAAGGACCTCCTGGTGGCCATCCTCATCAATGGGGAAAGGTAGACAACTGGTGTCTGCCCTGCTGTGTAGCACCTGAGAGTCTCGAAGAGCCGTGGGTGGTGCGTGTGAGAACGGGATGAGGATGCAGGAGCCACGGGCCTCACAGCTTTGGTAGAGTGCTCACCACAGGGCGGGCAGTGCGGATGTAACTTTTCTCAGGGGTTTCTCGGATTCCATCCTCAATGTAAGGCTGATGGTTTAGTTTTAATTGCTTCACGTGTCTCCACCACTACTCACCTTTGAAATGGCTGTTTATTGCCTATATTATTCTTTGACTCAGTAACATATGAGAGTTCGGTAGCTTTAGTTTTTAAGTTTTAAACCCATGTAGTTCCCTGGCAAAGAGAATGACTGACTCGTGTGTTGAAATCTGTGGTATGGATAGATTAGCCTGTTTTCAAAATATTTCTGGTAAAATTTGCATCGGTTTTATGGCAGACAGTAGTTGATTGTTCTCAAAAGAACTTTGACCTGATAGAAGGATCTCTTTGGTTGATGTTGTGATTAAAGATGGAGTCATGTGCCTGCTGACAAGTTAAGTGGACAACTTGTAATTGGGGGAAAAACAAGTTGTATTTTTAAATTAGAAATGAAAATTTGAGACATACAAGCCAATAAATCGGGCATGTAGCACCTCAAGAGATATTCTATAGCGTTGATTAATGCCAAATGCTCTCCTGGGTCAATAATGGAATGTAGCTGTTAGGCCTCACTAGCTAGGGCCCCTCTTTTCACGTTGTGGGCCAGGCAGGAATACTGCTCCAAGCCCAGAGCTCTGGGCAAACAGGAATAGCGTACATGCCTTTGTCTCTTTGTGGCTTCCGTGCAAGGAGATTTGGGTAACAGTTGTCAAGACTTTTGTCATGTGTCAAGCATTTTCACAAACTCTCATGTGACCATCACAAGGATGAGTGTGATAAGTGTAACAGATAACTACATACTTAGATCTAAGGAAATGACTCTGCTAAGGTATGCTTGTCCAAGGCCACTCAGTGAGCTATGCTCAGATCTGGAATTTGGACACAGGTCCTGCCCAGACTCTAAGTCTCCTGTTCTTTTGATGAAAGATTCTGCTGTTCCTTCACTGGGTCAGAAATGGAATGCTGACTGTTATCAGTGACTCTGGATCTAGACCAGAGTTTCTTTGCCTTGCAGATTTTCCTCCTGTTCTCTCAGGGACTCTCTGGGAAATGTCTAAGTTAGTTTGGAGTCCAAAAAGACTGCTTTTAGAATTTGGTTTTCAGAGGTTTGTCAAAAATATCAAAAGGTTTGGACACTTGACTAAATAAATAAGGATCACAGATTATTATGAAACAATATTTAATTATATATTTTACTAAAGTGACAATGAAAGATTACAAATATAACCCTGGCTGGGTAGCTCATTTGGTTAGATCATCATCCTGATATGCTAAGGTTACGGGTTCAATTCCTGGTCAGGGCACATTCAAGAATCAACCAGTGAATACATTAATAAGTGGAACAACAAATCAATGTTTCTCTTCCCCTTCCTCTCTCTAAAATCAATAAATAAAAATTAAAAAAAAAACAAAGTCATATACAGAAAGTTAGCTCTTACTATTGAAGATTTTTTTCTGAAATAAAGACTTGATTAAGACAATATAAAATACAAAATTATTTTGATAAAACACAGAATTTTGCTTTCTCAACAGATTACTCAAAAAGGAAAACCTTTAACAGATGGAAAGAATTAAGTTTTGGTTTTATATAAATACACCATTGATATTAACATTTAATTTTAAAAACCTTAGTAACAATAATTCAATTTTTACCCAGCTTAATTACACAAGGTAAAATTCTCTTTTTCTCTACAACTTTCTCGTGTACATTTAGTTTATCCTTTGTAACCAGAAATTCTAGTTAAGACAAAATTATTCTCATTTCCCTTAACAAAAATGCATCTTTACTTCTCATACTTTTTTGTAGCTAAAAACATATTCTACTTTCCTTGTGGTCTGAAAGGCTAGGGGCTTGGGTCTGGGTGAACTGTCCACTAACTCAGTTGGCTCCAGGCAGAATCCTTTAACTCGGTGATTTTCAACCAGTGTGCTACAAGAATTTTTAAAACATGCAATACCTGACTATTTAGTCAGGGGCACTGACCTCTTTTCCCTTAGATTGTTAAAAAAAAAAAAAAAGACAACAGCTAGTACAACAATAGCCATCTGATGTGAATGCCCTTTCTTGAACCATAACTATGTAGGCCCTGTAATAGAGTTGCATCTTTATTGGTCATGTTGCATAATAAGGTTGTGTCTGATTGGTTAATTCTTGGTACCAGAAATTCTTAAAAAAATTTTTTTTAATTTATTGATTTTAGAGAAAGAGAAGTCTTTATTTGTTGTTCCACTTATTTATGCATTCATTGGTTGATTCTTGTATGTGCCCTGACTGGGGATCAAACCCACAACCTTGGTGTATTGGGACAGTGCTCTAACCAACTGAGCTACCTCGTGAGGGCCAAAAATCCTTATGTACCAGTAGAGGCACCTGATTTTTTTAAAAAAGTCACTTTGGAGCAAAAGTGTAGGTTAATTACTATTATTATTTTTATAAATAAAAATTACACCTTTTTTGACAAATCAGCAAAATATATATATATTTTTTTGGTGTGCCACAGAATATCAGTAATTACATTATGTGTGCCATGACATGAAAAAGGTTGCAAATTGCTGCTTTAATGATCTCACTTGGTTGTGGGAAAGCCATTTACATCTGGAGCCAAACTCAGAAGAGAGAAAAACTGGGAGGGACTTACCAATATCCCAAGGACAGTGCAATGAGGACAGTGGACTCAAAATGGGGTTTGTGGGCACTGTGCCTGTGTTTCTCATTGTTCCAGAATGCTGTCAGAAGTTCACGTGGGCCCTGACCAGGCAGGTCACTTGGTTAGAGCTTCGTCCTGTATATACCAAGGTTGCAGCATTGATCTGTGGTCAGGACGCATACAAGGAGCAGCCAGTGAATGCATGGGTGGATGGAGCAGCAGGTCGATGTCACCACCCCCTTCTTCCTCTCTAAAACTCAATGAAAAAACAAATTTTTAAAAAGTTCACGTGGTTCTGAATGCCATCAGAAATTCACTTGGTTCTGAAGCTGTCACCAAATCTGTTAACAAAATGCAACTGAGTAAATTTGAAGATGTAGTTAGCTTTATTAAATGATTCATAAATCGGGTAGCATCCATCTAGCATCTAGAAGGACACTCTGATGAGCTATAAAAAATGGAAGGTTTTTATAGGCAGAAAGAGGGTGGGACTAAGATATTAAAAGTGGATTATTTCAGGAAAGGACACCTTCCCACAGGGGACGGACAGGGTCTTACCAGGCAGATTACTTCACTACTGCTGACCAGGAAATTCCAGGCTGATTGGTTTAAAATTTCACTTGCAGACCCTGGCTGGTGTGTCTCAGTGGATTAAGCTCCGGCCTCTGGACCAAAGTTCCTGGTTTGATTCCTGGTCTTGGTTGTAGGCTAGGTCCCCAGTTGGGGTGTGAGAGAGGCAACTGATAGATGTTTCCCTCCCTTTCTTTCTCCCTCTTTTCTCCTCTCTCTAAAATAAATAGTCCTGGCTGGTGTGGCACAGTGGATTGAGTGCCGGCCTGCAAACCAAAGGGTCACTGGTTCGATTTCCAGTCAGGCCTGGGTTTTGGGCCAGGTCCCCAGTAGGGGATGCATGTGAGACAACCACACATTGATGTTTGTCTCCCTTCTCCTCTAAAAATAAATAAATAAAACCTTTTAAAATAAAATCTTAAAAATAAAATAAAGTTTCACTTTTGGGAGTGGCTGAAACTGCAATTAAGTTACTTATTAAGTTTTAGTTTAGTGATGTGGCTTAGCAAAAATGACTTCATTTTGGCCTGTTCTGTTCTTTTTTTTTAAATATATAATCTTTATTATATATTTTCCCATTACCATTTAGTCCCCTTATACACCCCTCCCCCAGCAATCACCATACTGTTGTCCATGTCCATGAGTCCTTTTTCCTTTTTGCTCAGTCCCTCCATCCCCTGATTTCCCCACCCCCCCACAAGCTGTCATCTGCTCTCCATCAATGAGTCTCTCTATTTTGTTTGTTAGTTCAGTTTGTTCATTAGATTCCACATGAGTGAAATCTTATGGTATTTGCCTTTCTCTGACTGGCTTATTTCACTTAGCATAATGTTCTCCAGGTCCATCCAATACTGGCGCAAAGGGTAATATTTTCTTCTTTTTTATGGCTGAGTAGAATTCCATTGTGTAAATGTCTCATAGTTGTTTTATCCACTCATCTATAACAGTGTGGTAAGACCACTTTTAAATGCCTGAAAAAAGGTATAACAGTAATTTAGGAGTGAAAGGGATTGTACAGGTCACTTAAGTGTTCTTTTTTTTAGACTGGTAAAGGTACTAAGGCACAGAAAGGTTATACAAGTGTCAGAACCAGGGTAACATCCAAGAATTTCCGTGGAAAATAAATCGAAGCTTATCATAGCCTAAAATGTAAATGTGTAACAGTAGAAACAAAATTATGTTTTTGAGGAATGAAACTGTTCTCACCTAACAGAACCCAGTTAACTCATAGGGTTCATTTTCCAATGAGGAGACTCCTTTGCCATTTTAACAGTCTAGTTCTTTCATGTTGCTAGTAGCAGTTGTACTGGCTTTATTCTCTTTCTCTTTTTTTAATCCTCACCTGAAGATACGCTTTTATTCACTTTAGAGAGAGAGGAAGTGGGGGGAGAGAGAAAGAGAAACATCGATGTGAGAGAGAACTATCTATCCATTAGTTACTTCCCATGCATGGCCTGACCTGCAACCTAGGTATGTGCCCTGACTGAGAATTGAACCCGGCAACCTCTTAGTGTACAGGACAGCATTCCAACCAACTGAGCCACCTGGCCAGAGCATCTTGCCTTTCTTTTCGGGAATTTTTGGAACTCAGAGTCAAGGTTATTGTGTGGCAGAGTCCTGTTCAGCCAGGACTGGGCTACTGTCCGACCTCTCCTGTTGCTTTTATCTCTCTTCACTGTAGGGTTCTGACAGGAAAAAAGCTGTGGGGCCCATTATAAGTCCCCAGCCTTGGGGATGATGGTTGCAGAGTTTTGGAAACATTTAAAAATTGATTTACAATAGGGTTGTACAGTCTGAAGAGTTGCCTCTCTAAAATCAATGAATAAAAATTAAGTGCTGGCTGGTGTGGCTCAGTGGATTGAGCTCCGGCCTTGTAAACCAAAAGGTCTGCAGATCAAGTCCCAGTCAGGGCACATGCCAGGGTTTCGTGCGAGGCACCCAGTTGGGGGTGTGCAAGAGGCAACTGATAGATATTCAAAGGATCTCTTGCACACTGATGTTTTTCTCCCTCCCTTCTCCTCTCTCTAAAACTAAATAAATAATTTTTTTTGGAGGAAAAGGATTTCCGGTACCAAGAATTAACCAATCAGACACATCCTTATGCAACGTGACCAATGAAATGCAACTCCTAAGGCATAGGGCCCACTCTTGTGTGAACCCATTCCAGGGCACCCTGCCCTTCACAATGAGAAGCGAACTCTCCCAGGTGCTCCTGCAGCTTCTCCGGGATTGGTTGCATCACCACCCTGGATGCCTCCTACCACCTGTCTCTGCCACACTGGATTTGGGGATCTGAAACAACTATCATCCCGTTGACTCTGGAAACAAGTGTCCTCGGTCTTTCTGAACTAAAGAGAGTTCAGTCTCTCATTTAACCAGCAGAGATGTTGTTCAGACTCTCAGTAAGCAAACCAAGTAAAAGCTGAAATTTAAAGCAGCAACCCATTTTTTTTCCCATTCCCTAGAGTATTTTAACCCTATCCACCTTGAGGATTTTCTAAGAATAGCTCAAAGTCAGGAGCCACTACTTAAAGCAGGTAGGACCAGGATGCTGAGAGAATGGTAACCCGAGTTCAGGCAGTCAAAGCAGGAGCTGGTGGGGCACGATGGGCCCTTGCTGATACCTAGCTCTGGGTCTAGGTCTGCAGGGTGTATTGGGTGGGCTTCTTTGGAATCCTGCCTGCTGTGCCAAGTACATGTTGATGTCAGAAATGTACAAACCTGTAAAGAATTTTTATGAGTTTAATTGAGCCAAACTGACGACAATTGCCAGGAAGCAAGATCTCAAATGCTCTGGAAAATGACAGTTTTGCAGTTTCTTTTATACATTTGAAATTAAGGAGAGGAATGTGAGATTAAATGAAGGTGGGAGAAAGCAAGGTGAGGATCGGATTATGGGATATTTAACAAGATTATGTGCTTTCTTGAGGGTGGTTCAGATTCCTTCGAAGGTGCATTAACATAGATGTACAGAAACAATGGACAGGGCTGGCTTAAAGCAAAAATAAACCTTTTACTTAAAAAGTTATATGCCTGGGGCCTCACTACCATGACCTGCCCAGTTAGGAATTTATGATCAAATCACTCTGTGAGGTTATTTTCCATAGAGCCCCCTTTTCCCCCCCACATCCTATATATACTATATTTTTTTGTAAACAGGGTGGGGCAGAAGTAGGTTTAGAGTTGTGAGTAGGCAAAACACAGAGTTTATTCTTGTGTTATTATTTATTCATTATTGCGTTATTTTCCATATGAACAGCTGTAAACCTCCTTTTGCCCCAGCCTGTACATCATACCTATGGTGAAGTTTAATTTATAAATTAGGCACAGTAAGAGATTAATATTAGAGTGATTATAAAAATACACTGTAATAACAGTTTTGTGAATGGTTCCTCTCAGAAAACTAGCACAGATTTCTCTTCTTACAGTTTCACAGATTTGTTCGTATATAGACCTTAGCAACCTCAGCTTGTGGTTTTTTCCTTCTCCCTACTATGCTGAGAACTTCTACCTTTTCACTTGAATAAAGCACTTCACGACTTCTTGTTGGCATCTTCGAATTGCCAGCATCCTACGCTTGCACTTCGGGATGTTACTGAGTAAAACGAGGGCTGAAGCACACGCAGCCAGTCGGGTCCCTGGGGAGCTGCCATGTGGCCGGCAGGTGTGCAGCGTGTACAGTGTGGGTGCACCGGACAAAGGAGTGATTCACTTCCCGGGCTCGATGGCATGAGGTTTCATCATGCCATTTGGAACGAATTGCAGTTTAAAACTTAGGAATTGTTTATTTAATATTTTTAGACCACAGTTGACTGCAGGTAACTGAACTAGCAGAACGTGAAACTACAGATAAGGGGGAACGACTGTACTTTGAAGAATAAAAAGTAATCACAGTGCTTTTTCACCAAGATTTTCTAATTTTTGTCTTTCTATTTTCACTCAGAAAGAAGCATATACAAGTTCTTTGACTCAAGTTTATTTTGTGTAGTGTATTGATTTAAGTGTCAGAACTTACCGCTGAGATTTGTTGTATGCTGACTATCTGCGGGTGCACAACCCCTGCGTACATTTCTTCTTTTGTTGTTGTTGTTCGTGTCGTGATGTGGTGATGTGGTCTGGAAGGATTTTGGTCATTCGTTCATTTGTGCATTCTCATTCCCTTCTCAGTGAACTTCCGAAAAGGATATGCAGGTGCATTTTCTGATTCAACTCTCACAGCCGCCTTTGGGGGGAAGCGGCGCTGATACTGGCTCACCGGCTAGTAGATAAGGACCTTGGAGAGGTCCTTCTTTTTGTCGTTGTTGTTGTTGTTTGTTTTCTTTTGTTGTTTTGCTCACAGTTGCACAGTAAGTGGCAGGGGTGTTACTTGAATAGAATTTGAATGGGTTGTTACATTCTGTGACTTTCATTTTTGCATATGTGTGACTCCCTCTAATTACAACTCAGTGGAACAGGTCAGGCATTCAGTTGGCAAATACTCCCTACCATTCATGTAGTCTCTGCTCTCACAGAGTTCAGTAAATACACAAACTCATATATAAACAGGGTGATTTTTAAATAATGATATTTGAAGAAAATAAAATGAGATGAAAGGTAATGTTGGTAGGTAACTTCATTTTGGGCAGCCAGGGACAGCCTCTTTGAAGAGGTGACAGTAAGTGCATTCTGTGGGTGAAGAGCCGTGTAGACATTCAGAAGATATAAAGATAAAACAGCTTCCTATTGCCTTTGGGAAGCCTGTGACATAAAAGGTCTCTAATTTCTATCTTTAAGGACATCCAACAGTTGAAGAATTTTTAAATCCAACTTATTTTTATCTGTTTTATTATGCAGGGTTGGCAAAAGTAGGTTTATAGTTGTGAGTATGTGAAACAGAGTTTATTCTTGTTATTTATTAATTATTGTATTATTTTCCATATCAACAACTGCAAACCTATGATTGCCCCACCACGTATTAAAATCTGCATGTTGAAAATTAAAAATGCTTGCATTTCTTTTTCTTCAGAGACTTCATTCGCTACTCATATCTCCCACCAATACACTCCTGCCCTCGATTCTCCTGTGGTTATTACGTGAATGAGTGGACATCTCTTCTCCTTAACCTTATCCCTACTTCCTTTAGATTTTTTCCAACGGTGTCTATGCTTTTCTTGCTTCTCTAACCTTGCATTTATTTCCCTGCAGATCTCAACATCTGCTGCATTTGACTACTCAGGTTAGTGCACATTTGCCCACTTACCAGTTTTGTGCCTTGGACAGTGTTCGCCAGCATTCTCCTGCTTTAGACAAGTGAGGATCTTTACTTACTTCTCTGGCCACGTGTGAGTCCTTAATGGTGACGTTAAACATCTACAGAACATGCTCATTAAAACAAGCTAGTTGATTTTTTTCTTTTGAGTATTTTTTCCCAAATTGTAGTATCTTGTACTAGTATAGGAACTTGATAGGAAGACAGGATATAATACATAAGAAATCTAGAAAACTAATCAATAATTAAACTAAAACAGAGCTGCTGCTTTTAGTAAGGTAGAATAAGTTTGTCCCATGTTCCAAATTATGTTGAATATTTAGCCAAAAATAAGTTGCTATAGATAATATAGCAGTTTTCTAAAAATGATGTGTGGTTTATTCAGGCATGAAAATAATTCCTAGAATGAAGGCCCCAAACCACTAAAGGATTTTAAATTTTCTAGGGGAAAGAAATCCACACATATTTAAAAATACCTAATTTTAACTTAAATTGAAAAATAGTATATTTTTGTTAGGCCCTTATACTGTATAACATATTCAATGAAAGTATGGGAAAGGCTGGTGAAAACTGGATTTATCTACAAAGCACATTGGGGACTTTTATGTTGGAAGTGTCCCGACTCATCAGGAAATGATACAGAAGAAACAGGTAAGGAAGTTGGGACACTTCACAAGGGTAGGGACAGAGCCCCCTTCATTGCTCCATCCCCAGCACTCAGCTGGCACTGGCACTCAGATGTTTGTTTGACCATTTTCAGGCTGAGCTTATAAAGGCTGGTTGAATTGCTGAAGTATGTGGTCTACCAATTTCCCTGCTGATGACTACTTTTCATTTTAATGGTACCGTATGTTCGTCAGGTTCATTCTTTCTTTGGTCTTTAGTATATTGGGTTGACCCAAAAGTTCATTTACTTTTTTCCATAAGATGGCTCTAGTAGCGCTTAGTTGCTGTTAACTTCATTCAAAACAATTATTTTGTTATATTTTATTGTGACAGCTGTCATATCAGTGTGCATTTTTTAAAACATCAAAATTGGTGAATTTTTGTATAGCCATTTTAATATTGAAGCTAGAAAAAATGTGCAACACTTTTGGCATAGTATGCTTTGTTATTTCAAAAAAGGTAAAAAGTCAACTGAAAAGGAAAAAAAATTTGTGCAATATGTGGACAAGGTGCTGTGACTGATCAAGCATGTCAAAAGTGGTTTGCAAAGTTTTGTGCTGGAGATTTCTCCCTGGATGGTCCTCCACGTTCAGCTACGCACTTGAAGTTGATAATGATCAAATCGAGACATTAACTGAGAACAATCAACATTATACCACACGAGAAATAGCTGACAAACTCAAAATATCCAAATCAATGAAGTTATTTGTGAAAAATGAAAAATGTGTCTTTTGCAGAAAAAACATATGGACCTTTTGGCCAAACATAGTTAGTGACAGGGTGTGGTTTAAAGCTGAAATAATAGAAATAGAAGTATGCTGATCCTCCCTCCCTCCCACTTCTCGAATCGCAGGACACTGTTCCTCAGCCACAGGACCCCAAGCAAAGGTGCAGTTTTCAGAACTGCCCCATTCGTGAGACCCACTGCAGCCTGCAGCCTGCAGCCTGGGCTCTGCTGACATAAAAATCTGAGCAGTGGCCACCATCTTGGAAAACTCGCCTTCTGGTGTAGGCTGGTGAGGATGGGTGTCTTAATTCAGGTCCCCACAGGGTTCCCCCTGTCCTCAGTGAGGCACATTGTTGGAATTGAACCTTACGCTCACTGAGCACCAGGCATGTGATGCCCCAAAATGAGCACCTTTTCCTCTGTTCCTTGATGGCCAGGAGTGTCTGGTTACCCACTTGGCCCACCACATTCTTGTTATGGACGTGGATACAACAAGGAGGGCGATAGTATGGGGTGTCCTTCCCCAGGACACGCTCACCTGCATTATCTTCTGAACTGCAGTAAGGGTCCCAGTGGTGCCCAAGCAGCACTGGCTGAGTGCTCTGCTTACACAGGTGGAAGGAACCCATATAGCCCCGTAAAGAAAGCCATGGAATCCCAAGAGGGCAAATTGGCTCTCACAGCCCTGGGATATCCCAGCGCTGGCCCTACTGGCCAGCGCTGCCTCCCACCCGCACCCTGCCTGGCTCTTCTCCCTGTGCCTGCACACTGGACCCAGCTGGGAGGGCTGTGATCTGAGGGTCCGTGTGGAATAATTTAAGGCTATGGGTGGCAAGAGGTACACCGTCAGCCCTGCTGAAGTAAAGTGACACCTTCTATGCCTTGTACATTCTTCCAGCTTCTTCCAGAAGAATATGGGATGCCTGAGGGTGACCACACCTAGCAAGTAGGCTAACAGATGCTCATGCCCCTCTAGACCCACATACACTTCTGTGGGCTGTAAAATGCTGCTGTGTATACACATACAATACAGAGAAAGAGAGGAAGGGGGAGAGAGAGAGAAATATTCATTTGTTATTACACTTATTTGTATATTCATTATTCATTGGTTGATTTTATATGTGCCATGACTTGGGATTAAACCTACAACCTTGGCCTATCTGGACAACACTCTAATTAAGCTACCTGGCCAGGGCCAACCATATATTTATTCTTGAGTTCATAAAGCATTGTTATAGCTTCAATATAAATCAAGTGTCTCTGTTCCTACGTAATTGTATCTCTGCTTATGTGACCACATGGCTTACTTTTGCAAGGGGGACCCCCAAAATGGAATTATCTTCTGGAGAGCGGGTCCCTTGTCGTACAGGCTTCCCCCACGAGGTGAGTATTCTAGGAACCCATCTGTATCAGTGTACCAGCTGGCATTGTCGTGAGAGGCTGTGTTCAGCTTCAGTGAAATTTTTTTGAAGACTCCTTCAACACATTTGCCCATTTCATGATGGGTGATTTTATGAGCGCACCTGCCCACAGTGCACTTGAGGGTTCAGCAAGTTTTGATCAAAAACGGCATGACTCCTGCGTCCCACCCTCCAGTATTGCCCTGTGCTACTTTTTTTTTGTTTCCCCAAATGAAAAAAGTCCTCAGAGGGAAATGTGTTACTGTTGTGGAAGAGGTAAAACAAAAAACAAAAGAAGCACTAAAAGGGCATCAAAGTCAACAAGTTCAAAACTGTTTTGAGCAGTTTTTAGAAAAAATGTCTCCATAGATGTATTACATCAAATGGACAGTACTTTGAAGGTGACTGAAGTTTAAACATGTAAGAATAGCTACATAATTTTTAATAAATAAATTCCAGGTTTTTTTTGAGATCTCCCCCTGTGTATGTTTCTGAGTCCTCAGGAGCTGCCTCAGGGGCTCTTCACAACTCTCTGCCAGGCTTCTCCTTGCTCCTGCTCGGGTTCCCAGGGCCGCTCTGCATTCTGGGGCTGGGATTGCTCAGTGCTGGTGTCCTCGTCCCACCTCTTTCCCAGGATGTGCTCTTTCAGCTCTGCACCCCCTCACGTATCTAGAGCAGTGTGTCAGATCCAGGGCATCCTTGTCTTTCTGGAAATAAAATTCCTAGATCAGAAATCCTACCTGTACACATAGTTCCTAAAAAGTTAATGCCCCACCTGTAACATAAAGGATAAGTGAAAGCAGTAATTTATGAATATAATAATATGTATTTTACTTATTTTTAAGTTAAATGTGTATTGTTTTTATTTAATTTATTTTTAAAGAAATGGGAAGGGAGGGAGAAAGAGAGGAAGAGAAACATCAATGTGTGAGAGAGACATCAACTGGCTGCCTATTGCACGCACCCAACCAGGGACCTGGCCTGCAACCCAGGCATGTGCCCTGAATGGGAATCAAGCCACTGACCCTTTGGTTTGCTTGTCAGTGCTCAGTCCACTGAGCCACACCAGCCAGGGCTAGATGAAAAAAATAATATGAATTTTAAAAGGCAGTACTTGGGATACATGCTATACAATGCAGATGGACCTTGAAGACATGCTAAGTGAAATAAGCCAGACACAAAAGGTCAAATACTGTATGATTCCACTTCGATGAGGTACCTAAAGTAGTCAAATTTGTACAAATGGAAATTAGGCTGGGGATTGCCAAGGGCTTGGGGAAGGGTGGAAATGGGGGATTTTTGTTTAATAGTCCAGACTTTTAGTTTGGGGAAATGAGAATGTTCTGGGGATGGAGGTGGTGATGATTGCATAAGACATTAAATGTACCTAATTGCCACTGAACTGTTCACTTAAGAGTGGTTAAAGTGGTAAATTTTATTAAAATAAAAAATTAAAAAGTAATTCTTGAGCCCTGCTCAAGTAGCTCAGTTGGTTAGAACATTGTCCTGATATTCCAAGGTTGTTGGTTCAATCCCTAGTCAGGGCACATACGAGAATCAACCAATGAAAGCATAAATATGTGGAACAACAAATCAGTGTTTCTCTCTCTCTCCCTTCCACTCTTCCTCTTTCCCCTCCTCCCTCCCGCCCTTCCTCTCTCTCTCAAATCAATTTTTAAAGTTTTATTTAAAAAGGTAATTCTTAGGCACAACTGAATTGGAAAGACACCCCCAGGGTGTCTGGTATGCATATTGGTACGCATATTGTGAACCAGTGTGCAGCATTTGTGCACACCAGTGTGCAGCATATTGTGAACCAGTGTGCAGCATATTGTGAACCAGTGTGCAGCATTTGTGCACACCAGTGTGCAGCATATTGTGAACCAGTGTGCAGCATTTGAGATCAGCAGACTGATGCCCAACATCTTAGAATCAGTGAGGAGTAGAGCTCATAACTTGACTCCAGATGCGTTTATTTTTTCCTACTATGCCCACCCTCCACTCTCAGTCCACAAAAGTGTTCTCTCTTATTCCAGTTGCCTTAATCCAGACCCTACACTTTCTTATCTAGCCTCCTACTGGGGCGTGGTCCTTTCCTTCCTGAATACTTTAAAGTTGCAAGACAGAACTGAACCTGTTCAAAATAATGTTAATCTCATCCCCTCACCTCTGAGCTCTAAAATAGTCGTATTCTTAAGGAAGAGTAAAAAAAAAAATAGGGGTAAATAGTCTCAGAAACACATGGAAATGAAAACAATGGAAAGAAAATTTATCTAGGCCTAATCCTAACAATTTTTCGTCTTCATCCAGATGAAAATGTGGAGTGATACTGGGGAGAGTGTGAGCAATTAGGTAGCTGTTAGACTAGAAAAGACTCAACACTTCACGTCTTACAAAGACCAGAGGAGAAAGGAGGACAGGAGGCTTTGGTAACGGAATTCCCCAGCCACCATCACTGGTCTGGTGGCATGTTAATGAAGTGAGGTCAGAAGATAGCATTTTTTAAAAGATTGTATTTATTTTTAGAGAAATGGGAAGACAGGAGAGAAACATTGATGTGAGATACATCAACCAGTTGCCTCTCACACGCCCTTAACTGGGGACCTGACCCGCAACTCAGGCATGTGCCCAGACTGGGAACTGAACCAACAACCCTTTGGTTCGCAGGTCCACACTCAATCCACTGAGCCACACCAGCCAGGGCAGAAGATAGAATTTTTATGGAAGGATAACTTTTTTGCTTGCTTTCCCCTTAAGGGTAAAATTAAGAAGCTGAGTAAGAACTAATGTTCCAATTTCTTTGCTTCTCTCAAAAATCAGATTAATCTTAAATAAAATTTAAAGAAACCACCAGTCTACACATCTTTCATTAATTCAAGAAGAAATAGAACCAATTTTGACTATTTATAAAACATCTGGCATATTGACATTCTTGCCACGGCTATTAAATCAGTTATCAAGTTACCCGAAATCCTAGTGATTTAAATAGTACTTACTGAAATTATCCATTCCTATTTTAACATGAAATTTATTTTAAGCTTCTAGAATTTAGGCTTAATTGAACTAGCCTTTTTTTGGGTTCATTTGTTCATTTCAGACTACTTTTAAAAATTCATGCAAATTATCTTCCGATTAGTGACTCTGTAACCCACACCTACTTATTTGCATGCACATTTAGCCACTGGGTGACTCCATCACCAGGTAAATCCGGGAGTAAGTTTAAGAGAGCATATCCTTTAAAAACAGATGCAAACATGCAAGCACATGATGCTGCCCAAGAATCTTACATTAATCCTACCTGCGAGAGCCTGTGCTCCCACTGTCTGTCCTCCCGGGCTCTGCCGAAGCACGGACGCGCCAGTCCCACGGGCAGGCTGTAGACCGTGGCAGAGCTCCCCAGAACCGTCTTGGTGACAGTCTAGCTGTCGCACAGAAAGACGTTGTCTGAACAGTTGACATGCCATTGTGTTCATTCAAACTAGGCAGGAATCCAGGGGGTGAGAGTGGTGAATCTGGTGTGCCGAGAATGAGACTCCCAGAAAGAAACTGTTCAGTGACATTTGCATTTAGGTGTAGTGCATACAAATGTAAATGAACCATCAGGTTAAACACTTTTCATTGTTCAAGGAGGACTAGTGCAGTTTTTGATGATTATGGAAGCATATGGCACAGAAATGATCAGGGTCACTAAATAATTTCAAGTTACCTAGAAATCCTAGTGATTTGTTTTCTGTTTCAAGACGAAGTACATCTTAACCTCCAACACTCAGGTTTATTTGAACTGGTGTCTAAATCCAAATTGGTTTTGATTGAAAATTGGTTTTGATTTGATAATGGTATGAGAACATTTTGTCAAATCTCAATCTGATCTAAATAATGCTGTGTTGAAGATGGATTATCTTGTTTTGTTTTAACCTAAGGGGGAAAATTTTAAGGGAAAAATAACAAAGGTTTTGAAGCATCTTTAGAATTAGAAAATGTTTTCAAAATTAAACCAACCATTAGTCATCTTTCTTCCTTCTAAAGTCTTTTTCTACCCCTGGTGGGTGTTAAATAATCTTCCCTCTGGAAACTCTTCCTTCCGCTTTTATCTCTCTCCCAGCTATAATGTGCCTTAATGGTCCACGTGTGCTGACCAGCACCATGGAAACCCATCTTAATGAAATAGAAAGACCAGCTGTTTAAAACAAATAGAACCAACCACCCATGTGGTCTGGAGTCCTGTTCGGCCAAAGGTCTGCTCTCCTTTCAGCGGCTGAGGGGGCAAGTAGGTCCCTGTACTGTGAGTTTAGTCTTGACAGAAACGCTAATGATAGACATTGGGGTGCCTGCAGGTGGTGGTCCTTAAACATGTTGGCAGGCAAAGAAATTGTGTCTTTGTACTTCAAGCATATCTTAGAGCTGTTTATTCTCAAAGCACAGTTGATCGGATTTAATGAGCTAAAATGACATTTTAAGGCTGACCTAATCACTACCTATCTTGATGGCCATAAAGTCATAGTTCAATATTACATGATGTAAAGAGCTTAATTTTATGTCCCCACATCTGTGGAGTTGGTTTTCTTCCAGCTTTAATGACCTCACTGGGCCTACTGGTGTGTGGCAGTCATGGACGATTCTAAGGGAATGCCCCACTTGTTTTAATTTAGTCCCTTTTCTTAGCAAACAGAGAGTTGTTTAAAAAAAAACAAATCAAACCCTCATTCCAATCAGAAGATTTGTTCACCTTACTTTGAAGTCAAAGGGTAGTGTAAAGTTTTGATTTGCAGCAGATTCTGAGATTACCCATTAACCAAACTAGCAGGCTTTCTCTTTTCTTTCAAATGTGCATCTAATTTTTTAAAGGAACCAGGCTCTTTGCTTTGAGTCTACTTTAAAAAAAATTTATTTAAGCAGAATGCTCTTTTAGAGTTATGACAAAAGCATTTTTAAACGTTGCATGGGTAATACAGTAGCCTTAGAAATGACCATAAACTTGAAGCGAATGAGAGGCAACAGGCTGAAGCTGCTAATCTGTGGAGTGAATAGCAAGAGAGTAAAGGTGCTTTGAACTTGGTATACCTGCTGGAACATAGGAAGCCACAGAAATCATTCTGCATTCCAAAACCACTGAAAAACTGTGTAGCATTTATTGCCCTGTTTTGGGGTGCACCACGTAAAGGTGAAAGACACAGGTCCCCTGCTCCAGCCAAGCATTTACTCTCCTAGAGACCAAGTGAGTACACTTGCTTACCTGTTGTCTGGCCCTCTTGTGAGTTTGGTGACTTTCTGAAGGGGAAGGGCAGAGGACCAGGGAATTAAAATCAGCACAGAGAAGGCAGATGACTGCAAGCCTGGAATTTGTTTATTGCCCAAAGGGCATGGTAACTGCAGTAAGAATGGATGATAAACACAGTTGATTGTTTTCCCCCTCAGTGCTGCAAAGGTTGTATGTAGTCCCATTAGTTCCATAGCCTGCAAGTGCTCCACTGGGTCTGGCTTTGCCCTGCTTTCTTAAGCCTCCTGAAGCACTACCTTTGTGAGCATTTGGTACTTCCGTCAGTCAGCTGTTACTTTCAGTTCACCCTCAGAGATACAGCTATCTTTGTTTTGAGTTTCCCGTGGGTCCCCTCCTTCTTTACCTGCTATTACCCAAGGACATGCAGGCATACATGGCTTTATTGTGATGCTTGTTTTATTGTGCTCCGTAGTTGCTGGGTTCTTTTACAAATTGAAGGCGAAACTCTCCAATGGCAAAGATTTCTACTTGCTTGCTCTATTAGGATGCTTGCTTTATTGTAGTGGTCTGGAACCAAATCCGCAATACCTTGTAGTATGCCTGTAATTTAACTTGTATGCACCAAAGTTTGTATCATATTTTTAATGTCATAATTACATAAACACTGTATACAGGACATTAAGCAAAAACCACCCATCCACTTAAAAATGTGGGGGAGAGGACAGTTGAGGCTAATGACTGTCACGGCATGACCCAGTAACGTGACCTGAGGAAACACTGCTGCAGGGATCATCGGACCTTTCTGACCGGTGGCCGTCCTGTAAGTGTGTGCCTCCACTGGGCTTCAGGGCTTCTATAGAGTAGGTGTTTGGAGTTTCCCTCTTGTTGGGCATTCTATTGTGAAACCATTTATTGAAGAGAAGCTTGAGTTTCTGATGTACTTAGGTCAGCTTTATTGGAACTGGTTTTATACTATGTCCAGTTATTTAACTTCCTTCATTGTTGACTCTGAGAGCCAGAGGACTCAGCCTGGATTCTCAGGGGAAGAACACTCTGATGTCTCCCCTGTAGGGGAGAGGGGGAGGGGAGAAGTCAGGGCTGAGGTTAATTTAGTGAGATGATGGCTTTCGCTTCCTTAGGCTGCTGCCCCTCACCTCTCAAAAAGGGACCTACTTCTGGTCTCTGCTGAGGGATGAGTAACCTCTCCCTTAATTAAGTTAGCCGGTCATCCATAGAGAGAGGCTGTCTCACCGTTCACTTGAAGCGGTGATGGTTGGGAGAAAGGAGAAACTGTGAACTATTTGTGTGTGTGTGGTTTTTTTAAATTTAATTTTCAAGTTAAATTAATTGTGGTGACAGTGCTCAACAAGATTATTAGGGGACACTCTAAAAAAATGGAATTATCTTCTGGAGGGCGGGCCCCTTGTAGTACAGGCTTCCCCCGCTAGGTGAGTGTTCTAGGAACCCATGTGTATCAGTGTACCAGCTGGCATTGTGAGAGGCTGTGTTCAGCTTCAGTGAATTTTTTTTAAGACTCTTTCAAAGCTCGTGCCCATTTCCTGATGGGTGATTTACAAGCACACCTGCCCACACTGCACTGAGGGTTCAGCAGTTTTTGACTAAAAACAGCATGACCCCATGCCCTACCCTCCCTATTCACCTGATCTTGCCCCAGGTGACTTTTTTTTGTTTCCCCTGGATGAAAAAAGTCCTCAAAGGATATTTTGCAGATGTGGAAGAGGTGAAACAAAAAACAGCAGAAGCATCAAAATCATTGAGTTCAAAAACTGTTTTGAGCACTTCTTAGAAAAAATATCTCCATAGGTGTATTGCATCAAATGGAGAGTATTTTGAAGGTGACTAAAGTTTAAACAGGTAAGAATAAATAACACAAATTTTTAATAAATAAATTCCAGCTATTTTTAAAACTTGTATTAAATGTGTTTTGCTGACATTGGATCATAATAAGATTGGACATAATAAGACCAAATAGCTTTCAGGAGCACATTTCTATTATAATAGGATCTGTATATTGAATCCTGTGCCCACCGTCCAAAGTCAGATCATTTCTGTCACCATGTGTTTGGTCCCTTAACCCTATACTACCCCTCACTCCTCTTCCCTCCGATAGCCACCATACTGTTGTCTGTGTCTATGAGTTTCAGTTTTATATCCCACGTATGAATGAAATACGGTTCTTCGCTTTTCCTGATAATTTTGCTTAGCGTAACGTTCTCAGGGTCCGTGCATGTAGTCACAAGTGGCAGCACTTCATCTTTTCTTGTGGCTGAGGAGTATTCTTTGTACATATGTCACCCGTCTTCTTTATTTCATCATCTCTTGAAGGACATTTTGGTTGTTTCCTTGTCGAGGCCACCATGAATAATGCTGTAATGAACACAGGGGCGCATTTATCTTTGAAATTTTATCTTATTGATTTTTAGAGGGAGGGAGGGAGGGGAAGAGAGAGAGAGAAACATAGACCTGCTGTTCCATGAGTTTATGCGTTCACTGGTTGACTTGACTGGGAGTGAAGCCTACACCCTTGGCATATGGAGACGGCACTCCCAACAAACTGAGCTACCCTGCGAGGGTAGGAGTGCACCTTTGTGAATAAATATTTTCAGTTTTGGGGGTTGGATACCCAGAAGAGATACTTCTGGGTCATATGGTAACTCTTTTCTTAATTTTTTTAGGAATCTTTATACTGTTTTCCATAGTGGCTAACCAACTTACAATGCCACCAGCAGTGATGAGGGTTCCTTTTTCTTCACTACCTCTCCAACACTTATTACTTGTCTTTTTGGTAATCGCCATTCTAACTGGTGTGAGGTGGTATCTCACTGCAGTTTTGCCTTGCATTTCCCTAATACCTAGTGAGGTTGAACATCTTTTCATATATCTGTTGGCCATTTGCATGTCTTCTTGGGAGAGGTATCTGTTCTGGCACTCTGCCTATTTGTTAATTGAATTGTTTGTTTGTTTGTTTGTTTGCTTGGTGTTGAGTTGCATGAGTTCTGTGTATATCTTGGATATTAATCCCTTGTCAGAGCTGTTGTTTGCAAGCATCTTCTTCCATTTGGTTGTTGCCTTTTTGTTTTATTGTTGGTTTCTTTTGCTGTGCAGAAGTTTATCAGTTTGATGTAGTCCCATTAGTTTATTTTTGCTTTCCCTTGCCCTTGGGGTCAAATATAAAATCTCTAAGACCAAGGTCCATAAGTTTATTACCTGTATTTTGTTCTATGTAATTTATTGTGTCAGATTTTTTTTTTTTTACGATTTTATTTATTTATTTTTAGAGAGGGAAGGGAGGGAGAAAGAGAGAGAGAGAGAAACATCAATGTGTGGTTGCTGGGGGCCGTGGCCTGCAACCCAGGCATGTGCCCTGACTGGGAATCGAACCTGCGATGCTTTGGTTCGCACCCCACGCTCAATCCACTGAGCTACGCCAGCCAGGGCTATTGTGTCAGATCTTATATTTAGATCTTTCCTCCGCGTATTTTGGGTTATGATTCCTTGTTTATCTTTGGGTAACGAAACAATAAATAGGATTTCACACAATCCAAAGACAGCCTCGGTTGTTAGGGAGGTGGTTGCTTGAATGAGCAGGCAGTGTCCGAGCTGTCAGTCAGCAAGGCTCCAATAATCCCCGGGGGGTATGCGGCCCTGGAGTAAACAGGTGTTTGATAACATGAGTAAAAGACTAATTCCTGTCCTAAAAGCACTTACACATTCAGATAAAGTCGACTTAAAATGACTGCTCTACCAAATGATGTTTTCTTCTATGTAGATAGTGGCCTCTAGCAAAGCATTATATTGGTTTAAATAAGGTAGGTTATATGTGGAAACATCTGTTCAATATTTTCATGTCCCTACCCTTGCATCTCGTTATCAGAAGCATCAATTTTGCCCAGTCTTCATGCTCTCAGCTAAACTAAAGAGCAGCAATTACGGGAGACCCAGCTGCAAGCAGAACACACCAGATCTCCTAAGTCCTGCTCCCTCAGTGAGAGGGACCTCTAGGACCCAGAGAGCCAGAATCCTCAGATCCTCTTCTCTAAACTCCCAGATTCCCTGACTTAATGACGAAGGAGACTTTTGTAGATTTTGGCTGAGGGTGGGGATGGGGTATTAGAAGCTGAAGTTCTTGCTTTATTTAAACAATAGCAAAATTCTATGAAAGAATTTCCTTTATATCTGAAGAACTAAGTTTCCCCTTAAATTTGAATTTACCAAATTTACCTTCTTTCAAAAGACTCAAAACATTTTATTTTATTATTTCTTTTAAGGATTATAAAGTAGAGCAGGGGGAAAAAATAAGAAGCCACTAATAAAGAATAATAGCAATTTGCCAGGCAGGTATTCTTGGTTTCATCAAAGGAATAACTGGGAAATTTAGTCTTTTTTTAAAAAATATTTATTTTTAGAGAGAGAGGAAGAAAGGGAGAAAGTGACGGAAATATCAGTGTGTGGTTGCCTCTTGCACACCTCCTACTGGGGACCTGGCCCACAACCCAGGCATGTACCCTGACTGGGAATTGAACCAGGGACTTGGCACTCAATCCACTGAGCCACACCAGCCAGAGAAAATTTAGTCTTTTTTTTTTAACACTAAATGTTTCTTTAAAAGTTATAATAGATTCTTTCAGTACTTCCTGAAGTGGATTAATACAGTAGAGTCTGGATTCAAATGTTTCAAATAAAGCCAATACATGTTCTTAATTATGTCCTGCCTGCTTTAGATTAGGTTATTAATTTTCTCCAGAATTGAGATGGAATCCATCTCTTTCTACTTTTTAAAAAATCTGGTACATGGGGGAGGGGGAAAATCCTCACCTTGAGGATGTTTATTGATTTTAGAGAGAAAGAGAAACATCAATATACAAAGGAAACATAGATTGGTTCCCTCCCATATGTACCCTGACTGGGGATCGAACCCTCAACCTAGGTATGTGCCCTGACTGGGAATCAAACCCGCAACATTTTTGGTATATAGGATGATGCTCCAACCATTGAGCCACTGGGCCAGGACATTTTTCTGCTTTTTGTAATCTTACTTATGGGAAATGATAAGGGCCTGGAGGAATAAACCAGTCTGTGGTTACCTTTATTGACAGCTGTCTTATCTTTGCAGGCACAAGTGGATTTCTTAGACTAGCACTGTTCAATAGAAATATAATGCAAGACACATGTGGAATTTAAAAAATTTTAGTAGCCATATTTTTAAAAGTAAAAAAACAAAGTGAAATTAGTTTCCTAATATAATTTATTTAACCAATATAGCCAAAATACTATTTCAATATGGAATCAATATTTTTAAATTATTAATGAGATACATTGTGTGCTGTTTTTTTCCCCACTAAGTTTTCTGTATTTGCTGTGTGTTTTGCACTAACAGTACATCTCAATTCGACTAGCCACATTTTAAGTGCCCAGTAGCCCACGTCATATTGAATAACACAGTGTTAACATGGTGCATATAAGGAGGCTGCTTAGATGAGGCTGCACTAACAAAGCAGGAAGGTTTCATCTGTGAAACCAAGAGTTTGAGCTTTACTCTGAAGGCTTTGGGAGCCATAAAAGGATCTTAGGCAAAGAAGTGTTATTTTTAATATTGGACTTAATCTGGTGGTCTTGGGGAATATAGGTCAGAGAGGTAGGAGTTGGGGCTCATGCAAGAAGCGTTGTTAGAAGGCTGTTGTAGTGGTTCAGGTGAGGAGTGATGAGAACCCGAACTAAAACACGAGGGAACGTGGACCAAAGGGAGTGTGTCTGACAGATTTAGGAGGTTAAATCATCAGAATTTGGCAGGGGCTGTTGGATTTGAAGGGAAGGAGGGAGTAATCTAGGATGGCTATGGGGTTTCTACCTAGGGTAGTTGGGCCAGTACTGGCAGTGTTAACTGACAGGTTGTAAGGGAGATGAGTTCAGCATGGGGCACGTTGACTTTGAGGTGCCTTTTCACAGGCAGGTAGGCATGTCCAGTTGTGCAAGTTTGCTCAAGAGTATGTGTAGAGTTGGAAGCTGTGAAGGCTGTGTAGGAACAAAGTACTTAAGGTGCCAATGAAAACTTTAGGCAGTAACAAGAAGAGGGTGTAAGGCTGAGGTAATCAAGAGCAGGTGGGGTTTTTATAGAAAGGTGTGCTTTAAGAATTTAGAATTTCACAGAAGTAGAAGAGGCAGCAGAAATGTAGAGAGAGAGGCGAGAATGTTTCAGACACTGAATATACCCATCCTGCTGGGCCAGATGAGGGCTGAGATCAAAGCTGGCCTGATGTGGTTTGCAGGCTGTTTTGTTTGGCTGGGGGGCGGGGAGGCACTGGGGGTTTGGGTTGGATTATGTTTTGTTCTAAATTTAAGTTAGGTGCCAACATTTCCATACAAAAATCCAGATTTCTGACTTCGTTTTAAAATAAAAGGGGGCTGGGCAACATGGGTGGTCCTATGTGGTACTGATCAGCTGAACTGTATGCCCACCCACCCCCAGCAGTCTGTTGTGCCCTTTTATGCTTGCTTTGCCTGGGTCCTGTAGACGCCTGAGATTTCTACTTCTGAATCAAGGATCAGTAAGTAATAAAGGTACAAAGATAGACTGGTGATAGACAGTTTAATGCCAGACTAAGGAGTATAAGTATGGGCAGTGGGCATCTGATAAGAGATTGATGAGATTAAAGCCATATTAAGGGATTATCTGGACCAGTGGGAAAATGCAGAAGTTTAAGGACAGTTACGGTTTTGAAAGGGAAAAGACAGATGTGATGCTGTTGGCGTGCCTAAGCGGGCTTAAAAATTCGAAAAAGAAGTCTGTTAAGGAGATGTCACCCAGAAAGGCTACTAGTGCTACATGAGATTCATCTGGCCCTTTGAACTTGCTGGGAAATCTGCTTTGCAGGCTTCCAGAAGTCAGGCCATGTTTGCTGTAGGGGGACAGTGAGTCTGATCGTTTGAAACAGCTGTTTATGATTGTTATAACATCTCAGTAATAGTAGGCATGCTTTTTCTCCTGGTTGTGAGCCCAGGCAGGTGATCACTAAGAAAATAGAAGTGTTGCTCTGGCTGGTGTGGCTCAGTGGATTGAGCACTGGCCCGCGAACCAAAGGGTTGCCGGTTCAATTCCCAGTCAGGTCACATGCCTGGGTTGCAGGCCAGGTCGCCAGTTAGGGGTGTGTGAGAGGCAACCAAACATAGATGTTTCTCTCCCTCTGTTTCTCCCTCCTTTCTCCTCTCTCTAAAAATAAATAAATAAAATATTTAAAAATAAATGGAAGTGCTAGGAAAGCTGTGGCAAACTGAGAAACTTGGGCTGTGGGAGCAAAGCTCACGTTAGCTGGTGGGTGCTGAGCTGTGTGTGGTGCCACCCAGTGTAACACCTGCCTGGTCACACCACCTTGGTAAACACTCTCAGGCTGTTGGTTTACAGTCATTATTCTGAGCAGACACTAAATTAAAAGAAAGTTCCCTTTTAAATAGGCTAAAATTAATATCTGATCATTATTAACTGTGTGTCAGGTACTCTTCTAAGTTCTTTATACAGGTATTTAATCGTCACAACTACCTTCTGGAAGTACTGTTGCTATCTCCGCTTCCCAACCGTGAGACTGAGGCCCTAGAGGTTAAGAACTTGCAGGGCCACAAGGCTAATAAGGAATGGAACCAGGACTTGAACCCAAAGCAGCCTCTCTAGAGGCTTTTCTTTTAACCACTGTATTAAACTGACCCTATCTTTATCTGCTCTCACGTCCCACAAATAGGCAAATTCGTAGGTAGAGAGCTTTAAGCTCCAGTACAGCTTAATTCAGAGGTGTCAGTTTGGTTCAGGCCCTCCTAGAAGAGATGAAACTCCAGACTGACTCTTAGAAAACTGCCTTTCACAGAAGAGATAATGTGCTGGATCCCTGGACGACCTTGATAGAGCAGGGTTCAAAGGGCTGCTCTCTTCTTATCACTGAATGGGTCACTGTTAACTTTCAAAGTATATGTTGGTAACCCTGTATTAAACATTGAAAAAGGCCTCACAAACATTTTTATTTAATGTACACTAAAGCATGTGAACTTATGTTCTCATGTGCTCTCAAAGAGCACATTTTATGAATACTCGAATTTGAAAGGAAGGGCAGGACGGTCACGTTTGGTAGGCGTTTGTGCAGTGCCTCAACACTCGTCAGGGTCTCCTAGCGCATTTAGCGTGGCTTCCTTCTCTCCGGCCCGCAGATGAAGTATGTGAATGAGAGGTTCCAAGATGAAGACAACAAGGAGGTGCTTCTCACGTGCATTGGCATCACGTCGGGGGTCGGACGGCTGTTCTTCGGCAGGATTGCAGACTACGTGCCTGGCGCGAAGAAGGTTTATCTACAGGTACTTTCTTCAGTCCTTTCCCCCAGCAAATTATTCTGTCACCTACTGGCTCGTTTATTTACTTGTTTTCATTTGCTTAAATTCTTCTGTAAAAATGAGGAGCCTAATTTCTACAAGCAGTTTTTCAAGGGCAAAATCAGTTCAGAGTTTTGGGTTTTCAGCATGAAAAATTGGTGCTCAAACAACAGTCTTCTTTGTTTAGTTGTGGAACTGCACTAACCAAAG
Source organism: Tonatia bakeri (assembly GCA_004024845.1). NCBI lineage: Eukaryota > Metazoa > Chordata > Mammalia > Chiroptera > Phyllostomidae > Tonatia > Tonatia bakeri. The sequence continues at coordinate 235,151 of PVIA01000578.1, read as the reverse complement.
TGTTTTTTGCCCATAGCCTTTTTTCTAAGAAGAGTGTCTTTGGCATAGTCCTTACAGTCATGTGCCCTTTGCAGTATCTTGTGAAGTTCAGGAGCAGGGTGTGTTTGTCTTCTGAACTTCTTTTTTGCAATTTGCCTCCTGGGTATTGTGGAGTACACACTAAACAAATGCTAATTCTAAGATCAGATGGACCTCATTGGACAAGTATTTAAGTGATTCCATGCCTGCAGATGAAACATGGTCTGTGGCCTCAATTAGTAGCTCATGGTCTCATGGGGAAACAGAAAACAGTGTTATAGCACAGTGGAGTAGTGGGTATGCTGGGGCGGGTGCCATAGCGACATAACTGCCAAGCATCTGAATCACTAGTGAGGGTCTGAACAGGCGTCCTGGGCTGGCGGAGTGTTAAGCCATGAGTAGTAGACAGATAAGGAAGACAGAGAAGGGTATTCCAAGCAGAGGAAACCATGTGGGCAAAGAAGTGCAGGTGTGACAGAAACTGAATGTCCGAATGGAATAGAGAACAGTAGGTTGACTGTCTGGGGGGTGGGAGGAAGCCAGGTTAGAAAGGGCCTTTATGAGCACAAAAGAGGATGAACTCTATCCTGAAATCTACCAGGACCCATGAAAGGATCTTAAGCAAGGGAATGACATGACATGAATTGTATTTTATAAAGTTTAATCCAGCAACTGTGAAGGGTGGGATGAAGTGGAGGAGGGGGTAAGAGTTGAGAAAGTCACAAAAGACCACACATTGAATGATTCTGTTTTATGAAGTGCCCAGCACAGGGAGCTCCATAGAGATGAAGAGTAGATTAGTGGTTTCCAGGGACTGGGGGAGGAGGGAATGGGGAGTAACTGCTACTGGGTATGGGGTTTCTTTTGGGGGTGATGTGTTCTAAAATTAGATAGTATTAATGGTTGTATAACCTTGTTAATGAACTAAAACCCATTGAACTGTCCACTTTAAATGGGTGAATTTTATGGTATATGAATTTATATTTCAATAAGGCTGTTATTTAAAAAAAAAAAAAAGCAGAGGCAGAGGGACAAGTTGGAGACTTTTGAAGTACTCTAGACAGGATGAACCAAGGCGGAGATATGGGAATCAAATAGGGAGTAAAATAGGGGTATAGGGAATGAGGGGTCGATGGAGCCATCTAAACTGGGTCTGAGATTTATGGCTCGGAAAACAGAATGGATGGTTTTGCTGCTTTATCAGGTTGAGTAATTCAGTAAATTGAAGTCAAATGATGAATTCATTTTTGCCACATTAAGTTTGCGGTGCTTGTGGAAAAGCCAAGTTGAGTTTGGAGCTCCTGAGAGAGTCCTGTGGGACTTGGGTATCCACGGACTATATGGGGTGAACGGAGGACCAGGGGTGTGAAGGGAGAGGCCGGATGGGCAGGGAAAGCAGGGCACTGGGGTGGAGGTGGTCAGCAGCATCCGTAGCTGGTGAGAGGGCAGGGATGGTAAAGACTAAAAGATTTTCATTGGATGTAGCAACAGGTTTCAGTGGATTGGCAGGTGCAAAAGTCTGACCGTGATCAGCTGAATAAACGGAAATGTAGACAACTCTGCCCAGAATCTCGTAGAGGAGAGCTGAAAGGGGGACCGGGGGTTCAGCACTGAATATGTCTGCTCACTGTGTGGAGGAGAAAGGCAGTATTGGAGCAGGCCTTGAAGGAGAGGTGAAATTTGGGCATAGGAAAGTGATTGGAAAGGGGAACAGATAACATAACTTACTGTGTACAGATGGGAAAGCTGGCCAGTGAAGAAAGTTGACAGGGAAAGAATGGATTCCTGTGAAATGCGGTGTTGGGGGAGATCTCCGTGGGTACTGTGGACCGCCAGAAAGGCAAGCGTGTGGGTCGTAGAGCAAATGAAGCCTGAAACTTCGCTGGAGGCAGAAATGGCAAAACTGAAGCCATCCCACTGGGAGCACCTCCTATTGGCCACAGTGATGCTGGGATAAATCGAAGGCTTTGGGATGAGGGGAAGACCAAATATGAGATGGACTTAGGCTCTCAGAACCGTGGGCACGAGGCTACTACAGGTGCTGAGCAGAGCTGCTGGGGACAGGACATTCGGGACAGCTGTCATTCACAGGGTCTCGGGAGTCAGAGCCCACTCAGCGGCACGTGACACACACAAAAGAACTTCCGCTAATTGATCTGAAGTAGTAACAGCCACCATACATTAAGCATTTCCACATGCATTACCTCCTTTACTCCTCAGCCTGGCCCTTTGAGGGAGGTCCTGTTGTTTCCACTGACAGAGGTGAACTTGGAGGAGCGGGGAGGCTGCCTTGCTGTGCGAGTTTCTGTGTGAGTAGGTCCAGGCGGACAGCCACAGGAAGGAGTCTGCTCACACAGCCAGAGGACGGGTGGGAGAGTTCTGCTTCTTAAAGTATTTATTGTACTGTTGGTGGGGGAACTGAAGAGTTACAGATTTTAGCCTTAGTTGATAGGCTTCAGTGACTAATGCGTGTGGAAAGCTGTTATTTCAGGAATCAGAATGCATGACCACGTGACTCCAGGAGGCTGACCAGCAACGCAGCCTTTGTGCCCCGGGGGTGGTCTGCAGGCCTTGGAGATGGTCTGCAGTCTGAGCCATTGTGTTCCAGGAAGGGAACATTCCCAGGAAGGGAACATCCATGGCGCAGGCAAAGAATTGTTGATCAACAGATAAAGTACTAGGAAAATGCTGCCAGACTGCAACTCTTTTCAAGTGAACCTTATTCCCAACCCCCTTACCTACCCTTTCTTCTCCTTATGAAAAGGTTGGCTTGAGATGAGATGTTAAGACAGTTTTTGAGGGTTCATAACCTCCCGTCTTCTCAGGTCGCTGTTCTTCTGAATAAAGTGCCCATAAAGATTTGATCCTTCTCTCTACTTACTGGTTCTGGTAGTGACAGGCAGCATGAATGCCAGCCTTTCCGGTTTCGCTGTGATCATTCCCGGTTATATTAATACCTGATTGTGGATATCCACGTCAAACATTCAGCAGAGCATTTGGTCTTGTTCTCAAGTGTCAAGGGAGCCCTCTAATGGACATTTGTTGCATTACACACTTTCAGCTTTTCATTCATTCAAAAAATTCTGGACACAGCCCAGGCGGAGACTTCCCACCCCACAATGAAAAGTGGTGCTTCTCAGGCTCAGCAGCCATACCAAAGGAAGTTGCACCAGCTGTGGGGTCCCGGTCTGACATATTTTTGTTTTGAAAAGCAAAAGCCATGGGGAAGGCAGCATAAGAATAATAAAGAACCCAAATTATTTCATTTTCAGAAAAGCAAAACATGCCCTGGCTGGTGTGGCTCAGTGGATTGAGCACCAGCCTGCGAACCAAAGGGTTGCTGCTTTTATTCCCAGTCAGGGCACATGTCTGGGTTGTGGGCCAGGTCCCCAGTAAGGGGGGGCATGAGAGGCAACCACACACTGCGGTTTCTCTCCCTCTCTTTCTCCCTCCCTTCCCCTCTCTCTAAAAATAAATAAAATCTTTAAAAGAAAAAGCAAAACATAAAGTTTCTGTGCATACTGTGTCCCAAGCACCCACCTAGACCTCGGTAGCATAATTTAAACAAGACAGATGTGGTCCCTGAGTTGCTGGAGCAAGACTGGAAGCAGGAAAAAGCTGGGCCTGTTTGGGAACTCCGGAAGACAGAGTGGCATGCGAAAAGGTTGGAAAGCCAGGAGGGGCCAGATGATGCAGAGCCTTCAGAACCAAGAAGAGACTGCACTTGAAGTGCAGTGGGTCTTCGTTGGAAGATAACGGGGCCTGATTTCCATTTTAGAGCCGCTGCGGTTGCTGTGCGGCGGGCGGGTTCCTGGGCGGGCGGCAGGAGTGCAGGAGGGGGACCGGTGAGGCGGCCTGTGTGGTGGTCCGGGAGAGAGACGGCGGAGGCCCACACTAAGGTGCCGTGGGCATGAAGTTGCAGCATATTTTACACATCAGTGTTTTACTCCAACTTGTGAAAAATTCTCCTACTACTTGTAGGGCAGTCAGGTTGTTTACTGCATTTTGGGGCACATTTTAATACATATTACATGTGATTTACAGAAGAAAATGCTTTCCTAATTTGTCCCATGTTCGCTCTGCAGTGACACAGCAGTGAGTTAAAAGTCAGTAATCTCATTTTGGATGAAAGGTTAGTCACAACCTTTTAGGTCTGCTTTCAGGTCTTACCTGTGAAGGTAAGGCAAGTCCATCTTTCGAAGGACTTCCATGTGTCCCGTGGCTGCTGGGAGCCGCTGCTGGGCCTGTCTTGTGAACACAGTGGCCCTGGGGCCAGCCAGCACAAGCCCAGCCCACATGGGACCTGTCCTGTGCACCACCCGCTGTCTGTCTCTCCGTTGTCCCGGCTTCCCCGGCCCTGAGTCCCACAGTCAGTGTGGTGGTGATTCTCGGCTGGGCAGCGGCCAGTCCCAGCTCGGCCTGTTTGCTCATTCCCCTTTCTCTCCTGTCTGCCTCCCTGGCTGCCGGCCCTTTGGCCCAGCCTCTAAGGCTTGGAACGCTCCTGCCGCTTACCTTTCTTTCCTTCCTTTCGTTGGTGTTCTCTCATACCCGCTCCCCACTTTTGATTGTTACATCCCAGCCTCCCAGCCTCATGGGACTGGACAGTTCTCTCCCCGACTTGTCCCTTGAAGCCACTTCTGAGTGGCAGCTGGGCACAGAACACACCGCACAACCTCCCACGGGTCTAGTTCCTGGTCCGAGCCGTCTTGGGTTTGCGAGGCTGCAGAGCAGAAAAGCACAGGCTGTGCGGTGAGACCGGAGCTCGCACCAGTCCTGCCATTAACTTATCTCCAGAACTGCCCGAGGCCTGTGGCGGGGACGCACGGTGACGTCTTCTAGGAAGTGCTGGCCCAGAGTGGATGATTGATTCATCTTTGCTCCTATTATGCATTAATATTCTGTTAGATACTGAGGCATATCCTGATCTGGAACAGGTCTCCTGAAAGGAGACCTCGGTAGTCCTGAACTGGCAGCTTTGTCACAGGTAACAGAGTTCAGGAACGTGTCTCACACTTTTGCTCAGAGTTCTGAATTGGCGTCCTTGACGTCTGTCAAGGTCCTGGGTTTCAGGTATTTTCAGCCTAACAATTTTATATCCTGAATGAAGAGATAACCAAACTGCATCATATGGAATAATAATGGTTAAAGAAAATCTTTGCAAAGGTTCCCAGAGTATGTTCTCATGTGTACTTTGTTGGGAAGAAGACTGGCTGTGTTCTGGTATTTTCTTACCTTCTTTCTTCCCTTCAGAGGCCTGTCTTTCCAGTCGGCAGTAAATCACTGTGTATTTGAGTCTGCAATGTGTAACTGTTTCAGAAGTGTGTGAGTGTCGCAAAGGTCTGGAAGTCAGAGCTCCGCAGTGAAAGAATGGGAAACTTTGGGTTTGGATCACTCTCCCGCGGTGCCACGTTTCCGCGGCGTGGGCACAGTGAAGTGTGGACCTGGCGTCCATCCGTGGGAAGCAGACAGACCCGAATGCCTGTGGGCGTGCGCAGGAAAGGCCTGGGAGGGTGCAGACCAAACTGAGTGGTTATTCCTGCGGAGGACAGTGGGGATGGGTGAGCATGAGAGGACCTTGAAGGAAGACTTTCATATGTCACTGTATATATTGTTCTAAGATGTGAATTTTTAAAAAAATGTATTCATGGGTTACTTCTGTAATTTAAAATTTTTTGTAATTTAGAAAAATTAATCACCTTCATATCCATCTTCTTGTGAAGACTCCTCCTCCGGCTGAGGCAGGATGAACTGGTTTGCGTTGCCCCGTTTTTGTTCTGTTTTACATTTCCCTGAAGATATCTTGGGATAAGCATATATGCTTTACCTATTTCCAAAATATTATCCAAATTCTTAGCAGCTCCCCATCCTGCATGAGGCCCCTCTTCTCGGCTGGGCTGTGGCACGGGGGCCGTCTCCTCCCTCAGGCAGAAATGGTGGTGCTCGTGCTGCGGAGAAAGTTGGACAGACTCCCTGTGAAGCACTTCGAAGGGGCTGTGGCCTCTTGTGCTTTAGATGAAACCAGCCACTCGGCTGTGGCCCGAACAATTCCCATTAGTTTGTGATGGACCGACAGAGCTCTGCTGCCCACTGGCTTCTGCCCTGGGTTCCTCCCCTGGGCTGTAGAAGTCTGGAAACTTGACACTGCATCAGTTCATAGGAGGAACACTAGACTACCTCCGGCCACTTCCGCATCTGCCTCTGTAAACGCCTTCTGCTTATTCAGGTGCAGCTCATTTTCCTCTTGAACTGTACTTAGGTTCCTGAGCAAAAGTTAAACTGACAGTTCTCCAAGAATGCTCTTTGTAGTAAAAATGAGAAGAGTAATAGCAAACCAAAAAAAAAATTTTTTTTGTTAAGTACATAACTTAAATCAAGCAGGGGGTTATTCTTTTAGAGCCTGTGGTATTATGACAGGATATATTTCCTTGGGTGGTTTTAAGACAACAAAAGCAAGAAAGACATCTCAACTGTCAATGCCTTAGTAAATGTCAGTGCCAAAACCCAGAAGAAAATTAGAGACCTTTGAACCCTTATTTAAATCTAAACCGGAGCTGCTGTTTTTTGAGGAAAACGGACCAAACAAAACAAAAACAAAAACACTGTATGTAATACTAAATTTATTCATCTTTCAAATTCTGGAGCCCAGAATCTACAAATCAATATTTGGTGTATGGATCAATATTTACTCTGGGAAGTGGTGTGGCAGTCACAAACCTCCTGTAAGAACAGTTTGCGAAAACTTGACCTGTGCTCCTTGCGGCTCAGATATCCCTGCGTTGTGAGGAACAGGTCTGTCCTTGGCGCCCGGCCTGTGGACCCCTAACTGAGCTGCGTTCTGGATGGTGACACCTGCTGGGAAGGAGCGTCACTTCTCACTATGGGAGCCGCAGGGAAGGAAGAAACAGCTAGTTAGGGAAATGCTAGAGAGTAAATGTGTGAATTTCTGTGAATGCAAATCTTAAAGAAAAACCAAGAAAGTGTACTTGGAAATAACAACAGGCAATTTTCATTTGACAATTGTTATTAAAATTTAACAAATTTAAATAACTAATAATTATTGTGAAATAATTGAAAAAGACTATAAATTAATATAGTATGAATTGAGAGTAGGAGAATTTGCCGTCAGGTAAAGTTTTAAGAAATATTCCCAAAATATATAATGATACATTTTGAACTCTGAAGTGAATGATTTCTCAGAACTAAACAAAAAATTGATGTTCCTCAAGGATTTTTAAAACATGAAATATCTGACTAGTTAGTGAGGGGCATGGACCTGTTTTCTCTTAGATTATCAAATTAAAAAAAATGACAACAGCCCACACAATAGGTGTCCGCTGTGAATCAAAATTATACCTGTTTTTTGGTTAGGTTGGCGACAAATATATTTTCGGCACGCCGCAGGATTTTAGCACTTAGTTCATGGGTGTCTTGAGATTAAGAGGAGGGAGTTGCCTCCGTAATGGAATACTGAGGAAGTGGTCGCGGAGCTCAGAGGGGTGACTGTGGACGCTGTTACCTGTATACAGTCAGGGGGAGCTGGGCTGGGAGGCGACAGACCCGTAACTGCCTTGAAGTTGTAAGCGTGTCGCCCAGAAATTGTAAGATTCGCTTCTCCTGAATGCAGAGTTGATGCTGCGGTGTCTGTCCCAGGTTCTCTCCTTCCTCTTCATCGGCCTCATGTCCATGATGATTCCCCTGTGTAACGTCTTCGGGGCCCTCATCGCTGTCTGCCTCATCATGGGCATCTTCGACGGGTGCTTCATTTCCATCATGGCCCCCATTGCCTTCGAGTTAGTCGGCGCCCGGGACGTCTCCCAAGCGATTGGATTTCTGCTCGGATTCATGTCTGTACCCATGACTGTGGGCCCGCCCATTGCAGGTAAATGTGATTCTTCTCCAGTAATTACATTAATTCATAGCATTATTACTACAGGTCCTACATCTCACTTTTATGCATAATTTATTAGTTACTGGTATTACAAAATACATAATTTATTAGTTACTGGTTTTTTGTTTTCGTGGGCCACAAAGAGCCAACTACAACGTGTCACATAGTGCATGATCCCATTTGTGTGAAATGTCCGGATCAGGTGAGTCCGTGGAGGCAGACAGTAGACCCGTGGTTGCCGGGGGCGGGAGGGAAGGGGGCTGCGGAGAAACTGTGTAACGGGAGTGGAGTTTCTTTCTGGTGGGGTGGACACATATGGAACTAGACAGAGGTGGTGGTTGCACACCACAATGGTCACAATGGTGTGAATGTACTAAATGCCACTGGAATGGTTAATTTTATGTTATGTGAAATTTACCTTCAGAAATCTGAGTGGTAGTCCAGAGATGTCTCATGTCCAGTGTCACTTGGGTGCCAGTGTGACTTAAGATGATAAGATTTGGTAAAATTTAAATGTGCGTACTGTCATCTGTGTTGGCACATGAGGGCTCAGTTACAGTCCACCTCAACCCATCCTCACGTAGAGAACCACACACAGCGGCTCTGCCAGCTGGGAGCCAGTCGGGAATCCAGCAAGTGGCGTCACCACTGCGCAGACCAAACGGAACTCAAGTTCTCCGGGCACAGTCTCTGCAGGAGACTCTCCAGGCCCCCCCCCACACACACTAGTCACACTGTTTTTACACCTGACAAGCCGAGCTTTTTAGGGTTCCAAGTCCACAGGAGACAACAAGCAGCACTTTGGTAGGAATGGCGTTTGCAACTAGAAGTAACTTAAAACAGGCCCAGAATAAAGGAGGTAACAGGAAACTTCCAAAGCAGGCAGAGCAGTACAGCAACTGGCAACCCCAGCAGGTTCTGGGGGCTCACAGTGTTACAGCCAGGCAAATAGTTAGTGTTTGCGAGTATGAAAGGTTCAGTTATGCAGGAAATATTCTCATTCGGAAGATGGGAAAGTCGCACACTGAAGCAGATGGTGTCTTTTAGGATTGTGTGTTTCCACCTGGAGTGTGTGCACCCTTTTTAAACGTGCTGGTGCCCCACCGGACAGACCCTCAGCAGGGTCGAGCGGCTAGTGGGCCGTGTTCCCTGGACGTTTCCGATAACCGAGGTTGCAAAGTAAGAGTTGAATTCATTAAAAAACACCAAGATAACTAATTAAAATTTGGACCGGGCTAGAATTAAACATAAGGAGTACGCTGAAAACAGTTTTCAGAAGCAGAATTCAAGGATCTATCAGAGTGCCCCAGACAGGTTCTCATATTTTCGTCTTGTGAGGACAAACCTGAGTTATCTTTCAAAAATGTATTTAATCACCCTTTTCTCCCTAACTTAGATTTATAAATTTTTCATGATTTTAAATGATAATTTTAAATAGTTTCATGTTATTTCATAAACAGACCCAACGAAGGCTTGAAATGCTGACACTGTGAGGCGTGTATGAGCATTTTCAGCTTGGTGGCAGCTTCTCTGACACCGTGGGGCAGACCGGCCCCAGACGACCTCCGAAGGGCTTTGAGAAAGCCAAAGCTTGGTTGCAAATATTTTTTCCATGTAAGATCTTGTAGTGTGTTACAAGATGAAAGATATGAGATCTTTTCCTTCCTCATATCAGAAAAGGTTTATATTTCAGACACATTTCCTAAAAAATGTTTAGTAATATGAGACGTTTGACCTGGTTCTACTGAGATGAAGTTACTAGGTGGGGACTATGCAGGCCATCAGTGGGACTGAGCTGAGACCTCTGAGGGCCACACTTCCCTCTTGGTGACAGTTTTTTCCCTTCCCAGGGTTGCTTCGGGACAAGCTGGGTTCCTATGAGGTGTCATTCTACCTCGCCGGAATACCGCCCCTGATTGGAGGAGCTGTGCTTTGTTTCATCCCGTGGATCCACAGTAAGAAGCAAAGAGAGATCAGTAGAACCACTGGAGGAGAAAAGACGGAGAAAATGCTGGAGAACCAGAACTCTCTGCTGTCGAGTTCATCTGGAATCTTAAAAAAAGAATCTGACTCTGTTATTTAATGCCTTACATACCTCCACCAGACTGGACTTGCTTTCAGAAGTTTAAGCAAGTTTTCCTTTTATATGAATTGCAAATTTCTTATTTTTTTAATCACAGCCTAAGAATAGCACAATAATGGGAAATAGAACCATTATTACTGTAAGAACCATTTTCTGCTACTGAATCGCTGTCTGGTATTTCTATGGGTCTGAGGGCAGAGACTCTGGGGCATGAAAACATGTCTGGAAGTCAAACAGTATGAGAATTTGGATCTATTTCAGTAAAAAGCAGCTTTGGAAACTGTGAATGCTATTTAGCGTCTACAAATATTTAAAAATACCTCAAGCTATACTGAAAAGGTTGCAATTTGGTCAGGCCTGGAAATATTGCTTGTCTCACATGCTGTTTTTAGGTCTGGTATCTATATTTTAATTTCCTCTCCTATTTGGAAAGTTTTTTACAAAATTTAAGCCTGGATCCTAGGTATGTGAGATATACCTAAACCTCGAGTCAGTGTTCGAGTCACTTGCCAGTCGAACAGGCTGTGGGACGAAGCTCTGATGCGCTCCGGGGTCAGGGCCCCCCCGGGGCAGACGCGGACAGTGTTCCGTGGTCAGCATGTGAGATGGAAAGGATCCTGTGCCTACGGGCAGAGCAGCTCAAAAATCAGGTATTTCTTCCCTTTTCCCCTTGGGTTTGCAGTGTGTTTTACTCAAGTAGCCAGAAACGCCCCAAATTTCTGAATTTGTTTAAATTGTAACAATAAAGTAAAATAGAATGAACGAAAGACACTCTGGCAATTTTAATGTAGAATTTTTTCTCATTTCTGAATTTGTTAGCACTAGGACCTGATACTTAAACAATCTTATGGAGCATGTTGTCAAGTTGCAGCCTCAGGCACACGGGAGAAGAGCTGTGTGTTTGTGAGAGAGTCTCTGTTTCTGACGACCCAGTTGCTCACGTTGGTTTATGAAAACAATGGGTCTTGAAAGGTTGAAAGCATTTGTAAGGAGAAACAACTGCTACATTTCCAAGACTTTCTGGCAGAAATTTGCATTCATGTGTATTTTCCCTAGTGTGTTCCCCATTAACATTCCCCATACTTTTTCCTGTTTACACACAGACAATTTTAAGAAAGCTGTTAGAGTTTTAAGGACCTAAAATTAAAACCCAAGTCATGTCATGACCTATACTCATCTACAAAAAAAAAAAATTGGACACATTCCCAGTCCCTGGAATTATATTATACTTCAGTACATTTTTGTTTCTTATTTAGAAATAAAATAATATGCAAATATATTTAAATCCTAAATGTAAATCTATATTAGATTTTCCTAAAATGTAGCTTTTTCACCTGGGAAGAATGTTGCCCTTTTCTCAAGCACCTCCAGGATCCGCCTGTTTCTAAATTCCCCATAAGGAGGAAAACTCCATCGTCTCCCTGCTCCACTTTGCAGCTGCTGTTGTTTTTGAAGGGCAGAGCATTCCCACTTCCACTCCGAGTCTCGTGTCTGGAGCTGAGGAGGGGTGCCTGGGAAGCAGATGGGTTTGTAGATGGTAGGGACCCAAGAGGTGGCAGCACACTGGAGGCTGGAGGGGGAGGTGCAGCTGTTATTTAAGCAGCTAGGAAACCCAGTAACTTTCCTTTCAGTATCAACTTTCTTATCTGCAATCTTGAGAGTTCAAAGTACATAAACACTGAATGCAGAATGATTTTTAGTAAGATTTTAAATAATTTTGATTGTAAAAACACTCAGCAACTTACTACTTCCAATATTTTCATATTTCATGTTTAGGGGACTTAGGTCATTTGTTTTTTGGAAGGTTCTGTTGCAAACAAACAACCCCCCCCCCCCAACAAATCTACATTTGACCACACTGCCTTCTTCTATTCTTATTTTAAACTTTTAGAAAATGACTTAGAGATGATGTGATACATGATCAGGTATTTCATTTATTCATGCCCAGTTATAAAAACGTCATTTCCTCATTATCAGTGCTTTTTGAGATAGGTAAGAACATATAACTAAGACCAATCGTAAAAACTGCCTGAGACTCCTAGGACTTGCCCACCTGCAACTTTACAGAAAGAATTATTCTAAAGTAGAATATTTACTCAGTAATGACTTCCAAAGTACTTTTCCTTTCCAAATTTGGCTGATTTTAGGAGGGAGAGGTAATCATCTGGAACTCGAAGACTTGATCTTGCTTTGTTAGTTTTCATAATAAAAAAGTCACTTAAGTTTTTATCATAAAAATTAGATCTCAGACTATTACACATACAATATCACATATATGTAGTTTTCAATCCAGTGGGATGAGTCAACCAGGATCTGTAACACCAGAAAAGCTCTATTATGATAGACTCTTATGGAGAGTACTGTCCTGTAATAATATAAAGTTAAAAAGAAAAAGTATAAAAGGTAAAATGCTAAATACTATAAAATGCATATTTAGTAATATGTTGTTTGGTACAAAAAGTTCTCAAAGTCTATGAAGTTCTAAAAGTTCTGCAAACTAAGAAAATGAAAAATACTAATATACATAAAGATTCATTTCAGACACAGAAATATTAATCTTTCCATCAAAGTAAATTATTCTAATTCTGAGCAGAGTTTTAGATGGGCCTAATTTTTTTTTTAAGTTAAATTCAGACACGGTTTTGAGAGGAAAATAACAGAGTCAGAACTCTGCTTTCCAGCTCATCATCCTGTTTCTGACAGGACTCCGTAAATTCTCACATTCACCAGTTTCTTGCATTTGAGGCCAACGATAACATAAAAAGGGGAACAATTGGTTCTTCTCTGCAGAGATGCTGGATCAGACACACAGGCAGCCGAGGCCCAAGGATGTTCCAGAAAAGGTTTGGTTAAATTTTATTGCAGTGGATATTGTTGGGATCCATCCTTTTCAGGTTATTGATACTTCGTTCAAAGTTTATAAATCACTTTGATGCAGTTGCAATGCTTAGTCTGTAGCCCTACTACAAGACTTGTGATTTTCACTGAAAATTGCACAGTGATTGCATTACGCTTTCAATTCTGCTCATTTGCGTTTCATGATCCATTTATTATCTGTTTGTGGATGATCCCATGGGCTCTGCCCAAGTGTGGAGAAACCTTTAGTGCTACTAGCTTCAACTTTTCAGACTTTTAAAGTAAATATACAATTGTAATTGTAAACTAAACATGTCTTCTTTCATATTATCTTCATCCTTATCATTCTTTTCCCTTTACTTCTCCATATCCTTCAAAAGTTTGCTTTCAACTGAGAGTACTAATGGTATAAATTGAAAAATTTTAAAATTATGTGATTAAAATTTGGAGGGGGTATTAAGTTTCATATAATTGGCCTCCTTTGTGCTAACATATAAAACATTATTTAAATGTTTAAGGTTAATGCTTTCAGAGAAAAGACTGTCAAGATCTTAGCATACATATTTTTGGAGGGCATGAGTTTTTACTTGGATTGTCCTATTCCTTTAAAGTTTTGCTAAATCCTGGTCCTGAGAGCACACCTTGGAGGATGCCTTGGGATGCAGGGAGCCTCCTGGGTGCAGCCCCCAGGGAGCCTGCCTTAGGCTGGCTCCCGCTCAGTGAGTTTAGAGGCACCACACAAGGGGGAAGGGGTAAGCTAATTAGCTCCAATTTTTAAATGTGTAAATGACTTAAATAAGTATTTAAAACTTATTTAAACCCTTTCAGAAATTTCTAACACTGAAAACTTTATTGTTGCTGGAATAAACATTAAGGAGCAATTTCTGTATTAGATCAAAGATTGGTGCTTTTTTCCAATACACAAAGAGTGGGAGGAAAATAACTTTATTTCTTTTTACATCTGTAGTAATTTTTAATTGGAAAGACAAGTGGTGTCTTGGCTAACAGAAAAATGCACCATTCATATAGTTTAGTTAACTCTTTAAGAAACTCAAACCTTTTGCTTTGTTACTAAAACAAAAGAATGATTTGCCATTCATAACGGAATGTGGTATGTGGAATAAGAGCATACCATAGGAGGAAGGCTTGTTTTTTTCCTGACAGTCATTCATTCTGCCCATGTTACACTCACCGATTATTTTGTTGCTGATGATTTGGTAAAAGGAAAATGAGACCATCTAGAATCCGAGAACGGTGTGGGGGCTGGGATCGATCTCAAGGCGGACAGCAACAACAGGCAGCTCCTGGGCTCACCATTATTTCATAGCCACGGCCATGTTCATCATTTCAGTTGCTGGCGGACACTAATGCTTTGGTTTATAACACGCTGGAGGGTGAAAGGTTACAGTGCTCAAGAATAAAGGTCCCGATGCCCAGAGCTAAATGTGAGACCTGCACACAGCTCAGAACCACAGCTACTGAAGTGTCATAAATGTGGCCTTAGCAGATGGCTCCTTCTAAGACAATAAAGACCCGTGGAGCAACATTGCCGCATCTTTGAATCCCTCAAAGAAACCTTGAAATCTGGAACATAGTAGTTTACTTAGCTAGTTCTTTGTTAAATTAATCCATTTTTAAGTAGCGAACATCAATTATTTTGACCCCCACACATTCACAGAAATCCCCATGGTATTAGTTTTTTGACAGATGTAAGACCACTTCATTTATGGCACAGAAGAGTTTAATTTTTTATTATGACGTTGGAAAGATACTGGGAATTAGGTAAAGCCTTCTTGAGTACTTGACCATGACACTCGCTGACTATGCCAGCACACCGACCTCAGCTTTCAGTGTGCAACAAAAGCCCTGCTGAATCGGGAGCTGATGGCGATTCTGGGATGACGAGGAAGGGGGTGCAAGGAGTTACGGGGGTCAAAATAGTAAAATGTCTTAAGTGCTTTGTTCCGACAAATGGATATAAAAGGAACAGAAAACGAGCGTTAACTAGTGTGGCCCGTGGATAATCTAACAAAGGAAAGGTCTGTGTGTAATAATGAACACTTACTGAATGCTTTACCAGCGGCTTTTCCGATTAGACGGGCAGCCTGACGATGAGGTTTTGTTCTCATTTGTGTTTCCTTTGGCAGGATGGGGGATGATCACTGACAATAGATTGTATGCTTGTGCCTTAACGCAATAGCGTACACAGTGAACTTCTGTACAAGGCTCCCTTTTCCTAGTGGTAACGATTTTTTTGTCTCTGGCGTTTTTGAAAATGCTGCTGTTGATTGTATCTAGTGTAGAGGTTAACCCACAAGTTCCCAGTTTGATTAAAGATGTCTCCAGCCTTTCAGTATTAGTTCTGTGGGAAGAGCATTTTGGAGTTGACCGTCACTGAGCGTGTAAGTGAGAGGAGCTATCTATATAAAATAACATTAAGAAATCAAGGTAGGTATGTAATACTATTTTGAGGCCTCTAATATACAGGGTGCAGCAAAAGTAGGTTTGTAATTGTTTGTATAGAAAATAATATAATAATAAAAAATAATACAAGCATAAACCCTGTGTTTCATGTACTCAAAACTGTAAACTTACTTTTGCCCCACCCTGTATGACTTTTATTCTTTACCAGATAGTATTTTCCAGTATCTGTCAGTTATTGAGAGAGTGGATTTTAGAAGTATTGTAAGTGCCTGCAAACACAAATCTGTGTTTATTGTGGCCTGCCCTCCGCGCAGTCTTCTGGGATGTGTGCTGACTGGGGTGTGTCGCAGGAGTGGAATGGGCGAACGCACCAGTCACTACTCAGCCTGCCTCGGCTGTGATTCCAGGGACTGGGGCTCCTTGTCCAGAGTGCTGTATTCTGACCCCAGGCTATGAGCTGAGGGTGGTTCTGGTGCCTTTTTTCCCCTACCAAAGAAAGATTCAATCAAGATTGGTGCTAACTTTCATGCTTCTTTCAAAATTATTTTTTCTTTTGAAGTATATATAACACAACAGGAAGTGGGAGACCCAGCAGTGTTAAGTATGTTGCCTTTTGTGTATGCATCTGAGGACAACCCCTGGTCTGTGAGGCAGTTCCCGAGTTCAGATGTCTACTTGGGCGGGCGCGTTGTAAACACATAAGGCTTTAAAGTGGGGAATGTCAAAGAAAATGCTCACCAAGTGAAAATGTAATGACGAACATGGCCTCCAGACATCTCTGGTCAGGGTTTCTAGTACAGTTTTAGATACTAAAAGCATTCTGTAACTCTGAGGGTATGTAAAAAAATATGCATATTTTACTATATAGTTACATATTTACAAAATAACTTTAAATAGGATTCATCAGGCTAAAATCAGAGTTCTGGGAGTCATCAGTCTTAAAACTTGGATACTGAGTTACATTTTTTAAAGAAACTTCACACTGAAAGTATCATTGTTCATCCTTCAGATTTAACCTAGAAACGTAAGTGGTCAGGACTCTGAGTCGGTGTCAGCAAATCCCAGACCTCTGGTTTCGCAGGGGGACATTGGTCCCACATCATGGCCGTGGCCGTGTGGCCGTGGCCGTGTGGCCGTGGGGCACTCTCGTAACCGTCCACTCGAATTCCAGGGGGATTGCTGGCCCTAACGGACCTGCCTGCAGGATTCAGATGAAGTGGGGACCATGGGCTTTTCTTTAACTCTTCTGTCTTTTATAGACTTTGCCTTAACTCTGTTTTATGAGGATTTGACAAATATAAATTAGAAAAATGATGGTACACACTATCATTTTCCTAGTCAGGAAGACCAAACGTTCAGAATCTACTAGAGTTTACTGGATTCTCTGTTAGTCGAGAGTGCCTTTCCGCTGTTAACATGAGTCGAATGTGGAAGGGGGAATGGGGGCTTCGTATTCAGAAGTTACAGTAGAGTGAAATTAAATAGCCCTTTAAAAATAACTTCTGATGTAACTGTTCATATATCGTGGTTTGAGGAATATAAGATTGGACAAGCACAGTGCTGGGTAAATTTGCATTCTGTCAGTTTGTTCTGCTGGTTCGTTCACTTCAGCCTGGAAGTTACAGCTCCCGCAGACCGAGCCCTGCAGTGTTACTAAGGGAGCGCTTAGATATTTGGAGTATTTCCTAGTATATGACCTTTCTTATGCCAACTTATTTAAGTATTTATCTGAAAAGTAATTTTTAAATTATTTTGTATATTTCCCAAGTTAGAAAAACATGCTTTGTCTTAGACATCAAAACCAAACTGCCCAAGAGCGTGCCGTGCGCCCAGCGCAGCTCTGCCTCCCTCTCGGTGTGTACAGGATGCCGCGCGGGCACAGCAGTTGTTCAAATATATATAGGTCACCGTGCGAAATGATCGTGTTGGATCTGATCAGCATGCAGTATTTTAGGATGCGCCTTTTAAAAATATTTCTTTTTGAAGAGTATAATTTATAATTGATTTTTATAATGTATAATTTAATATATAACTAAAATCTTTTGAATGAAAAGAGCTTTGTAATCATTTTACTGTGGAACAATGTGATATATTCAGTAAATACAATAAAAAAATCTAGCAAATTTCTATAAGGCTTTGTGATTGTATTTATGAAATTCCTGGGGAATAAAGGGAAGAAAAAATTACTAAAGTGAAGAAAATAGTCTGTGCTGAATAAAAGAAAAAATAAGCTGTGTGCTTTTAAAGCTGTTTCTCTATATACCAAGTATGTCTGGGGATCGTTATTTCTCTGGAATAGAGGACAGGGATAGACAGGATCCAAAAGCACCGTGTAGTCCAAAAACTATTTCTATGTGACACTTGTTTTGTAGTTAACACACATTACTGTTTCTTTTACTTACACTGATTTTACTTACTAAATTCAGCCAGCACTGGGTCACCTCATTCATAATTTCAGGGGATGAGCAATATTAAAAAACAATCCCCTGTTATTTATTATGGATTACCCACATTCAGATGATGTTTATTAGCTGATGAGCCCTAACTACAGAGTAAATCATCATTTATGTTTAATGGTGCTAAAGAGACCTGGCTGGTGTGGCTCAGTGGATTGAGTGCCAGCCTGTGGACCAAAGTGTTGCTGGTTCTTTTCTCTGTCAGGGCACATGCCTGGGTTGTAGGTCAGGTCCCCAGCAGGGGGCACATGAAAGGCAACCACACATTGATATTTCTCTATCTTCTTTGCCCTCTGTCTAAAAATAAATAAATCTTAAAAAGATTTTTACATTAAACTCAAGAACTGGACATTTGTAATTCGCCATTTAATCCAACAGTTGCTTCCTTGCCTGCATATGAGTGCCAGAGTGTGCAGGCTCCTGAGGGCTTTTGGGAAAACTGGGAGAGAATGGATATGACACACTTACTGATTCTGAGCAAGATGAAGTTCACTCTCCTGAAAAAGTAAGTTTTATGGGATAGATTAGAATTCTAATATATACAGAAAATCTAATGATCATAGTATCAAACTTATTTTTTTAAATTTTATTTATTTATTTTTTGACAGAGGGCAAGGGAGGGAGAGAAATATCAATGTGTGGTTGCCTCTCACGTGCCCCCTACTGGGGACCTGACCTTCAACCCAGGCATGTGCCCTGACTGGGAATCGAACCTATGACCCTTTCTTTGGTTTGCAGCCTGCGCTCAATCCATTGAGCTATCCCAGCCAGCACCATAGTATCAAACTTATGATTTATTGTTCTCTTCTCATACTATCCTACAGATGAACCTAAAACTTTAAAATCAAGATTTCATTTTTTAAAATATCAGCATCCTCAGCCCCTTCCAGGGACAGGAAGCTCACTGTCTGGCGCCATGGTCTCTGCACCCAGGCCCTCTGCCTTCTGTGCTCATCCCGTCCAGCTCTGCCACCTTTTACCTGTCCTTGTCACAGTCACCTGCGTGTCTCCTGGGTTGCTCCCATATAGCCCTCAGCTGTGCCAGCACTGGCATGTGGTCCAACGTTCGATATTCTTGTGGCGCAACTTTGTTTCCACTTATAATTAACGGAGGCACTTGGAACCGTATCTCTGGAAATGGCTTCATCTTTGAAATCTTAGATACCAACGTACCTCTTATCACAGCTTCTCATCACTGTATTCCATCTTCCTCACTCCCATGGGCCTGCTCTTCGACTTGGAGGTCATCCTCCCATTGGCTCCTGCATTCCTTCCAATCCCCATCCAGTCTCGATCTACCAGATCTCTTCAGTTACTCTGTTCCCTCGCCCTTAACCCCGGGATCCGCAAAACTCTAATCAGCTCCCTGAACATTCCCCTCACGAGGTGCCCCTCCATCGCCCCTGGCCCCCACCAGTCAGACACTTCCAGCGTCCTCCACTGTCTCTTCTCTCTCTCGCATTGTCCTTTTCCCCTCTCCCCACATTGAATCATTTCCATCAGCATATATGTACATGCTATTACATACATCCTAGCTTGGGGGAGAGGGGGAGACCTCTTAAACCCCCATGTCCCCTCAGCCATTGCTTCATTTCCTTCCATCCATTTACAAAAGAAAAACAACCAAACAAAATTCTTAAAGAAATTTCTACCTACTCTCTCCAGTTTTACATCTCTGCCCAGTCTCTCTTGAATCCACTCCACTGAATCTGCCCTTCTTGAGGTGACTACGGACCTCCATGACCTCCATAGCACTGATTTCAATAGTCATTTCTCCTCATTTTATGTGGTTTGGTGAACCAGTCCTGATCTCTGAATCAGGCTTCCAGCACAACACCTATCTGATTTTCCTCCGGTCTTTCTAGCCACTCCCTCTCAGCCTGCTTTGCTGGGTCCTGCTCATGTCCCAACCTGTAAATATTGAGAGTGTGTTAGGGCTTAGTGTTGAACCCCTCCTCTAGCCTGTCCATACTCAGTCTCCGGGTGACCTCATCCTAAGGCCTCCTGACGAATTACTACCTAGATGTTGATGGAGCACACACTTCTCCCTTCAACTCCAGCCACCTGCATCTGCCAACCTAACACCTTTAATTGGATGACAAAAAAGTCTCAGCTTAACATACCTAAACCTGAGCTTCTGATGTTCCCTCCTAAATGTGCCTCTTTTGCCACTCTCTTTATTTCAGATAATGGCAAACTCACTTTTCTGGTTGTACACACCAAAAGCCTTGGAGGTATATCATCCTGAACTTTCCTCTCACGCCCTCTTCAAGTTTGCCAGCAAACCCTCCTGGCTCTACTTCTGAATATCAGAATCTCTCCCCACTTCTCACTGCCCTGCTTGCTGCCACTCTGCTTCTAGCCATCCCGACCTCTTTTGTTTTTTTGTTCTCGTCCTGTGCGTCCCCTCTGTCTATTCTCTACAGAACAGCCAGCGTGATCCTATGAAAATGTGTCGTCAGTCTGCTCAGAATCCTCCAGTGGCTCCCTATCTCTCTCAAAAAAAGTCCTTGTCATGACCAGCAAACTTCACTCTTTCTGGCCTCCCTTACGTGTCTGCCTGTGTCTCCTGCTCTGCCCTCCTGGTCCGCTGTGCCTCCTTCCCTTCCATCCTTTCCTGCTGCCCTTGCTGCTCTTCCCCAGGCCTGGCTCCTGGCTCTTGGATCGCTGTCAAGTTCTTCAGGCTTTACTCAAAAATCTCTTCCCTCTGTGAGGCCTTCCCTAACCTTTTAAATTTTAACCCCCTACCCCCAACACTTCATGGCTCCCTTCCCCACATATCTTTTTCCTCCTTAGCTAGCAGTTACCAGCATACCATATATTTATTTATCTCATTTATGGTCTGACTTCCTTACTAGACTGTAAGTTCCACAAGGGTACGTTTTCTTTTTTGGTCTATTATTTTATCTCCAAACATTCAGAAAAGTGCCTTTCATGGAGTAGGTGCTCAATAATTATTTGTTGACCAAATGAATGGTTTCCAAATGTGTCAACATTAGCTATGAACCTTCTGCATCTAGGGAACATTTCTCTAGAGAGGTCAGCCAGTGCAGCTGGGGGGAGTTGGCATTACCAGGATCAAGGACTGGGCTGAGCCTGGCTGTTATGACTGCTCCAGGGCCGAAGAGAGAGCCTGAGCATTATAGTTTCCTAAAGTCTGATCGTCTTCAGTGTGATTTTCAAAGTCCTTCACAGTCTGGCCCCCAAATGCCTTTCTAGACTTACCTACTACTCTGAAAGACCTTTCTACTCAAAGTGGACAACTCATTATTTTTGAACCCGCTTTGCAAAGTCCCCACGTTTGGGCCTCTCAGTGTTGTCTCCTTGCCCGGTCCTGACCCCCACTTCACCTCCCTTGAACCCCGTCAGCGGGTCTGGCACACACAACGCTTAGTTTTCTCTCTGCCCTTCACTTACTCTGCCGCAGCTTCTCTTTGCAGATTCCCAAGCCTTTTCTGACCCAACTCTTCAATGAATTTTGAATAATTTAATTTGTTCACCTTGGATTTTATTAAATCCTTCTTTCACTGACCTAGGGTTCACTCTCAATTCTTCCTAGATGTCTACAATGGACCTTTGCAGTGAATTTTTATATTCTAGTTTTGGGTATAATGATTTTGTTAAAGAATTATTAAAACACAGCACTTAAGATACTCCCCCCCTTTTCTTTGGAAGATTTTCTGTATTTATTTTTAGTAGGGAAGGAAAGGAGAAAGAGGGAGAGTAGCATCGTTATGAGAGAGAAGCATCATTTGGCTGCCTCTCACATGTGCCCTAACTAGGGGCCCTGCCTTGGCTCTCTCTGTCTATATTTACACTTTAGGTGACGCCACCCAGCTACACGTGTGAAATACCACCTACACACGGACAACTCCCGGTTTATGTCTGCTGTTCTGACCCTCCCACTGGGCAGACTGTCCAGCCTCCCACTTGATGCCATTGTTTAATTCTCTAATATCATAACAATGCATTCAGCCCAAATCCTGATTTTTTTCCCATTTCCTAGGAGAATTCATGCTCCTTCCTTTCCACCTGAATAAATGGACCACTATGCACCAGTTGTTTGCACAAAGCATCTCTCCTTGACCATACTTTAGTCGGGCTCTCCTGAATCCTCTTTCCGACAAAGCCTTCACTTTCGGATTTCCACAGCCATCGTTACATCGCCCAGTTTTAGCAAGAATCCCAACAGGTTGACTAAGCCAGTTTCCCACCCTCCATGTCTGATCACTTTGACACCTGATTGGATTCCTCATCCTCCATCATCCCTCTGGTGACGTCTGATCACCCCTGGCTGCCTTCAGCAAGAATCCTGTTAGGCCAGGTCAGCCAGAATCCCCCCTCATCCCTGGTATTTCCTCTTAGTAATTTTCTATCCACTGACTGTGCCCCCAACCTCACTCCTTGGCAATAAATTCCATTTTTCCTTGTGGTAGTCAAAATCAAGCCCAGTTCTACACTGAGGTCTCTCTTTCCCTATTGCAATAGCTCCAGAGTAAAATCAGTTATTACAGGTTTAACTACTGTCCAGCTCTGTTTTTTCTTTGACATAAGTCACAATCCTTGAAGTCATTTAAAAAATATCCTTTCTCTTATACACCCAGTCCATTATTAGCAAATACTATTGTTTTAATCTGCACTGAGTTTCCCAAATCTGACCACTCTCACCATCTACACAAATCTGATATAACCCCATAGCGAACTGATTGGATCTCTGCTCTCCATCCTGCCCCTGTCTGTATTTCCAACATGGCCAGAAAGTCCTTAACCTAAGACCTGCACACTCAGGAGCCCTGCTTGCTTTCTGCCTTTATTTTCTACTGCCTTCCCCTTTACTCACGCTGCTCCAGCTGCTCTGGCCTTATTTCATTTCTCCAATGCACCACGCTCTCCTGCTATGGGATCCTCGCAGCTGCTCTCTCTGGGACGCTCTTCCCGCAGGGCTGGCTCCCTCACTGCTGCTGGGGCTCTGTTCACCTGTCACTCCCGGAGCCTTCCCCAACACTGCCTAAAGTAAAAATAACCCCCTGCCATCGCTTAGTTCACTTCATTCTGCTTCATTTTCTTTAGAGCACTCATCACCCACCATCTGACATCATATCACCTGACAACAAATGCATTTGTTCTTTGTCTATCTTGTCCATGATGGAAGAAATTTGTGCTCATTTTTTCATTGTTAGAACAGTGTCTGGCATAGGTATTTAATAACTATTTGACAACTAAATGAAGGTGGGCTTTTATATGGTTTGCTTAGAAATTAAAAAGAAATACTGTTGCTGGTATTTGTTCCTAGTTTAGCAACACAACAGCCCTTGTGTTGATGGGGATTTCTGCACAGGTTTCGGACATTCTCCAGGCAGGCAGTGAGTATCAAGGGTGGTAATAGGTGGCAATGGTCAAATGAGAATGGCTGGCAGCCATCTGTAATTTCCAGCTTTTCCTGTGCTCCAGGGAAAAGTTTCTAGCTTCAGTTAAGTGGCCTCTTCTGTACAGAACTGGAGGAAAACCGTATTACCTAGCACCGGGAGCCGCTTCTTCTTTATGCAGATGACTCTGATTGCTCCTGAAGCACTGGTACTTTATGCAGTGTTAGTCTGTTTTTGTTTTCTGCACAGCCTAAGGTAGCTATGATCTTTGCTTTGTTTTTATTCTCTTGATAAATTGATTTTGGCTAATAATAGTACAGCAAAACAAAGATTTTATTGGTCAGTAACAGCACAGGAGACCATTATGATGGCAGATTGAAAGAGTCCTGTAGTCTTCAGTGTCAGAATAATCTGGCTAAAGAAAATTCTAAGTTTATGTTTTTTAAAAGAAAATTTAATTTTGAAATCAGTAAGTTTTTATTTTTAATAAGAAAAATACATCTAACAGACACTGATGTGAATCAGATCTTTTAGATATTATTTCTACATTTTCAAAGTACATGGCACAAACATAAAAGTTATCTTACTGAAACTAAATCTTGGGGAGAGTTGGGTTTAATGGGCAGGGCTGTTAGTGACGAGGTTACAGAATGATATGGGCATACTGAAGGCAGTAGTTAGGACAGCTAGTTTTTTCATGATGAGCTCTAAGCACTAATTAGGCACCATTTGATCAGTTTTAAAAAATGGTTCCTTCAGAGGATGAAGATTAAGTAGGTCATGAGGTAGTGCCCCAAACACAATCCATCTAATTCTCACACTCACCCAGAGTAATATTTCAGGTGAAAGATGAAAAATCTGCCCCCTTGTTGCCATTTCACAATCATGCCAAGATGGTGCTGTATTAGTGCCTACGATCCAGATAGTTTCCTGTTGGACAGATGGTTATATAGGCTGTAAAATGGTTCCATTTTCAAGATAATCAATACAGCTATGTTTATTTCCAATTTACAAAATGGCCTGCCGACATTTTTATTTCTCCTGAGTGGTCTGAAGTAAAGGCCCCCTCCCCTTTGTAAAGGTGGTAAGTGACCCCAGAGGCAGTTGGGAAAAGTGTCCTACTGTTTTCAGGACTGAAGTGGGGAAGAGTTAGAAAGTACATCTTTCCCTTGAGAGAATTTATTTTTAGAGTTTAATCAGGGTGAATTAAAACACTTAATTTTTTTTAAAGACCTAATTGGCTTTAGTCAACATTTCATAACATGATTTGGGCAACACCCCATCTAGTAAATAGAAAGGTGCTTCTAAAACATTTCATTTTAAAATTAATTTACTGGCCCTGGCTGGTGTGGCTCAGTGGATTGAGCGTGGGCCTGCGAACCAAAGGGTCCCTGGTTTGATTCCCAGTCAGGGCACATGCCTGGGTTTCGGGCCAGGTCCCCAGTAGGCAGTGCACTAGAGGTAACCACACATTGATGTTTCACTCCCCCTCTTTCTCCCTCCCTTTCCCTCTGTCTAAAAATAAATAAATAAAATCTTAAAAAAATGAAATTAGTTTACTGAACCTTGACTCAGTTAAGAGATACTCATTAAGTACATAACACAATGCTGCAGAGGAGAGAGAAACATTAAGACCCATTGTCTGTTTCCATCCCACTGAGCTTACAACCCACTGGGGGCTAAACACACGGTCTAGCAGAACTCTCAGGCAAGCGGGGGTGTATGAGAATGTGCCAGGCACAGCTGCACAGGAATTCAGGTTTTTTTGGCTAGGGCGTTCAGAATAAGTCTATTACAGTCAACAAACAGTTACTGAAGACCCACTGTGTGCCAGGCACTATGATGAAAGATAGATAAGACCCAGTGCTTTCTCTTTGGCACTGTTGGTACGGTGGGAAGATGACACATAAATAGGAAAATTCCATGTGAAGTGGTAGGTGGACTATTAGAATTATGCACAAAGGAGGAAGACTAAAACAGCCTCAAGGCCAAGACGAGGGTCAGAAAAAGCACCTTAGAGGAAGGATACCTCAGCTGATTCTTAAAAGACAGGTAGGAGTAGTTCTGGTTTCGCTTCGGCATCATAAGCCTACTCTGGCCCATCTCTCCTACGTATTACAACTAAAAACTCAAGACAAAATGCAAATATCAACTGCCTGAAGATTCCGAAAAGTATATAAAGGGTCGATCCTGAGAAAAGAAACCTGCAAGGGGGAAGTTTCCTGGCTTTTTTTCTCCTTCTCCCTCTCTTTCTTTTAATCCTCATCCGAGGATATGTTTATAGATATGCGCGCGCACACACACACACACACACACACACACAGAAACATGGATGTGAGAGAGAAATATCCACCAGTTGCCTCTTATACATGTCCCAACTGGGAATCCAACTGGCAATGTAGGTATGTGCCCTAGCTGGGGACTGAACCCTCAACTTTTAGTGTATGGGACGGCACTCCAACAAACTGATCCACCTGGCCAGGGTTTTCTTTTTTATTCTTATGGCTTGGTGCTACAGTGGGGCCCCATTTGGTATCAAGGATAGCTAAAACTCTGACAGAACCCCATATGTCTGGTCCAAGAAACTGAGAAAAGAAGCCCCTGTGAGCTGGAAAGTAGGCAAAGCCTAGAGGATAGAGAGAGGTAGGGAAGGGGCCCCTAATTTTCTGCATGAGCCACACAAGTCTTGGGTTCAGTCCTAAGTTGCACTTGTGTGCAAGAGACCCAAGGAGCCTAGCAAAGACTTTGACAACTGGCCCAAGTCCCAGATTGCCCCCTGAGTGGTATGTGTTTAGGACAGACCCAGAGCAGAGGCTTTGAAAACTGAACTGAGATTGCAACCCATCACCCAGGAAGGTGGTAGGAAACTCGCAATGTGAATTTGACCAGGTTGACTGCCTGCTTAAACAAACATACATTCTCCAGAGGAGGATTTTAACAGGATCCAGCATCTCTACAATGTAAAAAGGTCAGGGCCTGTGGCTAAGTCGGGTATTACATGTTTTAAAAATTTCAGGGCACACCATTTGTGAAATTGCTGAGTTACAATCGCTTAGGAAGAAAGCATCAAGATTCTGCCACAGCAGGTAAAAGAGAGAGAAGGCACTTGAGACAGAGAGGACAATATGATCAAAGGTAAGAAAGTGAGAAATAAAGTGTGAAGAACTAATAGTAATTCAGTTGTTGTTGGAATGGAAACGAGACGGGAGAGCGAGGCATGAAGCTAGAGAGGCGGACAATGGCCGATGAAACTGGACTTTATTCTTAAGGAAGAGTTGAAGGGTTTTATGTAGCAGATTTTCACTTCAGTTAGATACTTATTTGTAAAAGTTTTAAAAGTAGGCTATGATAATAGTATAGAACAGAAGTTCGATGTCAGAAACATCTATAGCGGTGATTTTCAACAGGTGTGCTGCAAGAATGTTTAAAATGTGCAGCATCTGACCACTTAGGGGCACCAACCTCTTTTCCCTTGATTGTCAAATTTAAAAAAAAATGACAACAACCAACACAACAATAGCCATCCAGTGGGAATGAATCAAAATTATACCTATGTTTTGTTAGATAGGTAAAAAAATGTATTTTTTGGTGTGCTGCAGAATTTTAGTGATTAGTTTGTGTGTGCCATGAGATGAAAAAGGTCAAAAGTTGCTGATCTGTAGAAATAAAATCGGCAGGGCCAGGTGATGAACCGACAGGAGAGAAAGGAGAGTCAAAGGAGGACCTCAGAGTCCTCATGACTGGGCTGACGGTGGATGGGCATTTCAGAATAGGAGCAGGTTTACTGAGAAAAAAGGTGAGTTCAGTTTGAGGGGATAAAGATGAAATACGGTGAAGCTTGAATCCCCACCGATATGTTTAATTTCATTGGATCTCAGCGCGCCAGTAGAAGCGTGTTGCTCAAGTCTGAACTGCGTTCTGTGCGCATATAGAACCCTTTACAATTTCCACCCAATCTACCTCTCCCACACCGTTTCCTATTCTGTTTCAACCATATCGAACACAGAGAACCTTCTGTTTTTAGTTTTAATTTACTTATTTTTAGACAGAGGGAAAGGGGGGAGAGGGAGAAAAACATCAATGTGTGGTTGCCTCTCAAGCACCCGATACTGGGGACCTGACCCGCAACCCAGGCTTGTGCCCTGCCTGGGAATTGAACCGGTGACCCTTTGGTTCGCAGAACCACGCTAAATCCACTGAGCTACACCAGCCAGGGCTCAAGTGCACCTTTCTTGCCTCTCAAATAAAAAACAGGTTCTCTGAAACCATTGCGTCTGCATACTTTATGAGGTGCGTTGCAAAGGGAAGTAATGACCAAGTGGATGGGGCTGGAGAAATGGGTTGCAAGGTCAGTGATAATGAGACTCAGGTTTGTAGTCTGGGAGCCTAAATGGATTAGAGAGGATCGGGTGGAAAATAATATTTCAGACAGACGGTAAAGAAAAATATTACACATTTTGAGGCTGTGGTCTGGTCAAAGAGCAAAAGGAAACTAAGAGCTAGTGTCTGATAAAGAAGGCCTTGCCTTCTCTGCTGGCATAGCTTTACTCAGGCATTCTGCAAGCTGATGCGCTGCTCCAGTTCCCTAAACAACGGAACTGTCTGCAGGGATTGGGGTGAGAGTGCGCCTGAAACTGCAGCTCCGGTTCCAGATCTCTTCCTTGAGCTACTGTTATACTGTTACAACGTACAGCCACGGATTTGCTCCCTGACCTTGGACAAAATGTTACTTAATTGTCTATGACTTAATCCTCCTATTTGTGAAAAGAGGATAACATGGAGTTTACAGTGTTATGAGGGATAAATGAGATTATACACGTGCTTACGTGTGCGTTTCAATAAATGTTAAGTGAGAGATAAACAACAGATCTCCAAAGAGCGAGGGAAGGAATCTTAGAAAGTTGTTAAAGGACAGACCTTTGGGCTCCCCTTGCGCCCTAGAGGCCCGAGAAGCGGACGCGAAGCCATATCTTGCAACTCTTGTTCCGTATTTTCTTATAACGGTTCCTCCGATACCAGACTGCAGCTCTAGTTCACTACGCCAAGGGGCGCCAGCTTCTACGGGTCCAGCTTGGCCTGACGCTGAGGAAGGAGTACGGCGTCCGGTCTCTTAGGCAACCACATCAACTTCCGGTTTGCGGCGAAGACGTAGTTGGCGAGTGGCCACATTTCCGTCACGTGATAGACGCAGGCGCCTTGGGTGCAGGAGGGCGCGCGTCAGAGCCTGCCTCGAGCAGCGGGTCCCTAAGTTTGACTTCTGTGCTTTGATGAGGGGCCCGCCCCAGGGAGGTGGCGCTAGCCCAGACCGTCGGCTCTGGAGGCGCGAGGCCGGGTCTAGGTTTGGAGTTCCTGAGGCCCCACTGAGAAGCCGGGAAGTAGCGAGACCGGTTCTCTCGAGCCGTCAAGCTGGAGTTGGAACTGGAACTCCGTGGGACCGGGTCCCCGGCTGCGGGGAAGCGGCTTCTCCAGGATGAGGTCCCGGCGGAGAATGAGCCGGAGGCGGTGGCAGGCTCACGGCGGAGCGGCGGGGGCGGGAGCCTGCTGCGCTGGTTCATCACCGTGATCCTGTGTGCCGCCTTCCTGGGGCTGGTGAGAGCCGGGCTGGAGCCCTCCAGGGCCGGGGCATGAGCAGGCCTCCTGTAAAGAATGTGGTCTCGCCTCCGCCACTTGCAGATTACTTGACCTTGAGCGCGTTAATCTGCCCGAGTCTCAGTTTCATAATCTGGAAAATGGGCACAATTCTAATCTTGGAGGTTATTGTCAAGTGCAAGATTGATTTCCCAGCTCCAGCAAACCTGTCTACCTCTCTTCTGTGGGTGGGAGATACAAGAGGGTTGCCAGGTCTATAGCCGCTGTCCCCTCCCAACCTCCAAACAAAATTACTACACAAAGCTGGTTTTCTGGGATTTTCTCTTCTTCTCACCAAATTAAGCAAATCCCTTATTTTTGCAGATAGGGAAATAGAGCCAGAGAGAGACAGTGACTTTTCCCGATGACACAGCTGGTTAAGTGGTAGAGCTAGAAATAATCTCTCTTATTTTGATCGCAATCCTATGCAAAACAAACTTCAGATTCTTAATGAAGAACACTTCAGTGTTTTCCTTAGAGCAAACTGCAAGGCTAGAAGCTCCTTTTGCCAATCCCCTTGGCCTCCCTGTGATTCCCGTATTTCCGGAAGCCTATCCTACATCACTTGTCTTGAGTATTGGGACCCTGGGGAGTTGGGAGAGTGAGTCTTCTGAGGAGAGTCTTAGCATATTTTGATCCGAAAAAAGAAAAACTGCAGACGCTTGATGAGCCCTGACTGTGTGCCAGATCCTGTTGAAAAAGCTCTGAGAGTAGGAACTAATTTGATTACAGCTGGGGCTTAGCTTCCCCCCAGGGTGCTTCCTCTCCACCTGTGCCCAGGCGCATGGGTCCTTCCCTGGGGACTGCTGGGGTGTGGGCAGGGGACTCACCCAAGCCTTTAGAGCTCAGCAGTGCAATTTAATAAGTTATTCTTGACATGTAGACCAATTAGAAATATTTTTTAAAGTTTCCTCTGAAAGCCAACTGTAACCGTTCATTCTTGGTAATACTACGTTGTCTTTGAGTAAAATTTTATTTTTAAAGTCAGTGTATACATGTGTATGTACTATTTACAAAGAAATTCTTATAGACTGAACTCCGGATGGCAGCGGGTTTTTCTTTGAAGAAAAGCATAGATTTAGGGGAGGTGTGGGTGGAAGTGGAAGAAGGTATAAGGGGAATGAACAGTAATGGGAAAAATACCATAACCCCACACACATAAAAAATGTGGATTTAGAAACATATAAGTCGTTTCTAAACATATATCTTCTGCATGTTTTATATGATGTAATTCAGAGGAAGGACCCCATGTACATCTGGAAGTACTGCTGTTTTAATAACATCAAAAATGGTAGAGCTAGAAATAATCTAGCTCTAATATTTTGACGGCTTGATAATTAAAATTTTTAACATCTAAATTCTTGTGTTAGTTATTTGTGCATGTAGCATATTTCAAAATATACAAAACTATTTGAAAAATTACCTCAACATTACATTTACTATTAATACAAAATAGTCATTTATGATATTGTCCAAAAAGGAAACAATTGTAGCAAAACCAAGAGAATTAAAGAAATTTCAAAAAATTTGAGAGTTGTCAAAATTAGAAAAACAGTAGGAGCTGGCGCCCCCAGAACAGGAGTCTAGCTCTAGTCGTCCCGGCATCGTTGCTGTGAGGTTTCCCAACTGTGGGACTGGAGGTGATCCCCTTCATTGTAGGGAAACCCCCTCCTCCCTTTTGAATGGTGAAAAGAGCTACCAACCAGACATTATTTAATGATTATAAATAAAAGCTTTTGTCTTTCAAAACTTCAGGGATTGAGTGTCTCTATCCTGGGACCCACATTTCAAGATTTGGCAACAAATGTAAACCGTAACATCAGCAGTCTTTCTGTGATTTTTGTGGGCCGTGCTTTTGGATATTTGAGTGGCTCCGTGATCGGTGGAGTTCTTTTTGATGCTATGAATCATTTTTTACTTTTGGGTAAGTAAACATGAATTTTACCGTCTTTATGACTTTCAAGGAATTTACAACTTGTTTTTAAACGTGAAACATGCTTGCTTGCAAAGTGGTTGACGCTTCAGGGGGTAGTGTTAGGTGTCCTCAGGAGAAGCCAGGTTTCCCTGCCGCCTGCTTTCATTTTGGCAGTTTAGGGGGTCTGGGCTGGGCCCCTCTGGACATTTAGATTTGCCCTGGGGTGGCTTAGCCATCCTTGGCCTTCCCAGCTGTCACTGGAATTTAGATACCAGCCCCAGATCACAGAATGGTTATCCGAAAAACTCTGCTTATCAAGGTTTGGGGCAGATCTGGGGTCACCACAGATCAAAATGAGTTCCTTGAACCCGCCCAAGCCAAACCCTGCACTGAGGGCTGAGGACGGGAGAGGGTGGTGAGGGTGTGACATGGCAGAGGCAGAAGAACTTGCGTCCCTGCTGCCCGCTGTCAGTAACGAACCCAGACTTCTCTGCCTCACCCTTGAAAGGGATGGCAGTGCTTTTAACTTACTCTTAAAAAAAAAAAAACACACACAAATGGACATATTTAAAGAAAGTTTGGATTGATGTGATAAAATTGCTTTGGAAGTAAGGAGAATGATTTATTATTGTTGATGAATAATGAACTGATTGTTGATAAAGAATCTTCTGATTCCCAAAGTGGGTTGAAAGAATATACTTCTTTGGTTTCCCTCCCTACCCCCCAAACTAACTTATTTAATCTTTTTCACTACCAAGTATTGTAGTAATTGCATTTCATTGTTTGTCTTTTTTTTTTTGGCCTCAGTTCTAAAATTCTCTCTAGGTCCTTAAATATGAAACATTTAAGTAAGTAATGTTTGAGCTGTCTGTTTTGCAATAAAACTTTGCCTTGTGGTATACTTTATAATTTGATTATTAGTAGTTCTAGAAATATATTCATATTAGAATAATTTTTATAGTCCACAAAGATTATAAAAGCTTTCAAATGAGATGACCACTTGTAGAAGCCGAGCCTCTCTGACGCCCGTCTGCGCAAGCGACATCTCTGACAGCCGACTTTCCCTCTCTCTTCAGGGCTGTCCTTGTTGGCCACCACCGTGGGCCTTTACCTCGTGCCATTTTGTAAGACGGCAGTGCTGCTGGTTGTCATGATGGCCATCTTTGGTGTTTCAATTGGCATTCTGGATACAGGTGAGTGAGCCTGTCAGCGTCATCTCTGGGCGTGGGAGACCTTCTACCTGAAAAAGTGGAGCGGATGATGTGTCACTGGTGGACACTGACCCACTGAGTGGGATATCAGGTCACCCAGACAGAATAAAACCCTCCTGGCAACTACTGTCCTTGTCAAGCAGAATGAATGTAAAGAATTTTGCTCTATGAGAGATTATTGATTCACAGCATCCGAATAAGGACTTGTTAGCCAGCCCCCATGTGGGTGATTGCCCCTCGGATGAGGGAGCTTTCCCTTTGGGGAGAACTTTATAACTGCCCGTGTGGGAAGAGCTGTTTGGCTGGGGAATCATAGAAACACCTTTTTAATGTAAAGTGCACTTTGCCTTTTGACCTAAGAGAAACTTGTGCCAAATGTTATGTTCCTTCTTTTCCTTTCCTCTCAAAAGTTTCTGCCCTCCTGCAGGAGATCCTCTCTAGGTATCATGTATCTTAATATGTTTTATTTTATTATTATTTTCCTGACTCCACCCCCTCCTCAACTCTGGTCCCCTCCCCCAGCTCGATACGTTTTAAAACCTACTAAATAATGTACATGACATTTGTTCACCCCTAAAACCAGCTTTCTCCCCCTTTTGTCTGCTCTGTTGTTATTTGAAAGGTTGAAGAAATATTTTATACTTTAGGCTTAGTTTGGTTGTAAAATTATGGGGTAGAATTTATCCACAGATGTATTTAAAAAAATGAAAGAGAAAGAAAATTCAAGACTTGATGCTTCTTGCCTCTCGCCTTGCCAGGCACACAGAGAGTGTACATGCGGTGCTAGGCGGTGCCCTTGTTTCCTGGATTGGGCACAGCAGAATCCTGGGGCGTTCAGATGCCTGAGCATGTGCCTTACATCTGCTGTGCACACAGATCATTTTCTTCAAGTGACTACCAATTGAAAGTAGAGAAAGAATTTGTAATTTGGCCACTCCCTGATGATAATATATATTTGAAATATTTATGCACAAATGTATAAACACTCCCCTTTCCCCCAGCCTGACATTAGAACTGTGTTATAAAAAGCCTTGACCTCCTGTGACTGGCCCAAGGAGGCGGTGGTTTAGGAGCTGGTGGAATTCCATTTGTGAACTTCTGATGTTACAGTGCTGAGAATTCTCTGGTGGTGGTGGGTTAGAGTTCCTTAGTCATAGAATGAACTTAGCAGCAACATTTACAACCTAGAATATTACCATCTTTGTGCCGTGTAAAATAGACTCATCTTCCTTCTGATAGTAACGAACTGTTTTTTACTAAGTTACATGATTAAATATTTGTTTCTGTCTTTCATCGGTAGGTGGTAACGTCTTAATCTTGGCTATTTGGGGCGACACAGGAGCCCCACACATGCAGGCCTTACACTTCAGTTTTGCCTTGGGGGCCTTTTTGGCTCCTCTGCTGGCTAAAGTGGCTCTGGGCACGCCGGCGGCCCCTGGGAACCACACGGAGGCTGACGTTAACCGCTCCTCTCTCAGCCGGTCATCTGAAGCCGACTCAGACTCTCTGTTCGGAGTACCCGACAATATACGTTTGATGTGGGCGTATGTTATTATTGGTACTTATATTTTTATAGTTTGCATCTTTCTTTTTGCTCTGTTTTTAAAGAAAAGCTCACAGCAGGAAAAAGTGAAAGCATCTGCCCAGAGGTCCCGAAGAGCTAAATATCACAACGCCCTTCTTTGTCTCCTTTTTGTGTTCTTCTTCTTTTATGTCGGAGCCGAGGTCACCTACGGCTCTTACGTTTTCTCGTTTGCAGTCACCCACGCCGGCATGGCCGAGAGTGAAGCGGCTGGGTTGAACTCCATATTCTGGGGGTCCTTTGCGGCCTGCAGGGGCCTGGCCATCTTTTTTGCCACGTGTTTACAACCTGGAGCGATGATTGTGCTGAGCAATATTGGCAGCCTGGTGTCATCTTTATTTCTGGTGCTTTTTAACAAGAACGCGACTTGTCTGTGGATCGCAACTTCCGTGTATGGTGCCTCGATGGCGACCACGTTCCCCAGCGGTATTTCTTGGGTTGAGCAGTACACGACCATCCACGGAAAAGCGGCGGCGTTTTTTGTAGTCGGTGCTGCCCTGGGAGAAATGGCTATTCCTGCAGTCATTGGAATTCTTCAAGGGAAATATCCTGATTTACCTGTAGTTTTGTACACCTCTTTGGGGGCAGCAATAGCTACTGCTGTTTTATTTCCTGTGCTGTATAAATTAGCCACCTCACCGCTCAGTCGTCAGCGAAAAGAACACCGAAAAAGTGAGGACCAGAAAGCTTTGCTCCCAAGCTCTGGGCTAAATGACTATGAGGAAGAGAATGAAGATGATGATGCAGAAAAATGGAATGAAATGGATTTTGAAGTGATTGAAATGAATGACACAATGAGGAATTCTGTAATAGAGACATCTAGAAATATTCTGATGGAGCCCACAGCGGAAATCTCCAACCAGTTCCACTCACACGCATTAGTGTGTGAGTTCTCCCCAGTTAGTACTGGCAAGTGCCCTGTGGATCAGCTTGCAAGAAACCAGGGCAAGAGGGACTAGCACTGAGAGAAGATGGATAATTCACTGACTTTGAATAACTGCCAGTTCTTAAGAAGCCAGCCAGAGTGGGGCACTAGCAGATTCTCAGCAGGCTTTGGGGATCGAAATGTCTAGGTCAGAGTATAGCAAACGCTAGAAGGTTTTGGTACGTTCTGTAATTCCCAGCATCTTCCGTGAAGAACCAGTGGTCTTGTGCAGCCGGATCTTGTGAGGCTGGTGTTTGGCATGTGGCTGATTAGGTAATATTTTACAGTCTTCGCCTCTCAGAGCATACAAAGAAGATTCATTAGTTGAACAAGTTATCAATCATCAGTATTCTGCCAGGAAAGTGAAGAGAGTCATTTCATAGAACAGCCTCTTTGAACATGGACAGAGATTGTGTTTACTTATTTTACCCTGCCTGTACTGTTGGACCACAGAATGCTAGTGCCTCGTTTGATTCGATTCCCGTGCAGAGAACACGGAACAGGGCCCTACAGACATGGCTTCAAGCCTTGACTGCCTCTTCCTGGCCTTCTGGCCCTGCACGCGGTCGCTTACCTGGCCTAGGCCTCCTTTACCTCATCTTTCGGTCTGGGGTTCCGTGAGTGAAAATGAGACAGTTTGCAAACTAGGAATCCATAAGGCTTAAAGTTTGTGTGAGGTGTCTGCTAGAAATTAGTGTAAGTGCCACTCCATTCTTCGTTTCCAAGGAGAAGTGAAACAAAATCGATAGCTTCAGGAATGTGCTGCTGATTGTAAATACATGTGAGTTTAAGAAACTCAGTGTTTACTTCTTTATTTGAATAATTACCTGAGGAGTACATTTTTTAAGTTCTGAATTTCACTGATTCAAAAATTCACCTTTTTCCCCACATTTTTAACATCTCTGAGATCAGAATATATCTTAAAATCAATGATCATTTAACATCGTGACAAACTTAAAGTTCTTTTCCATATATATAATGTTGCATTTTACAATCAGTGTCTTAGATTCTGTGGAATACAGTATTTCATTCAGTTATGGAGATTATTTTTAGCCATTTTAAAAGGAAAAGTTTTTTTTTTATATGCTAATGTCCTCGATGCTCAAATGAGATTTGGAAATGCCGTATTCCAAATCTATATTTTGGAGCTGCTGCGTTAGTAGTAGGACTGAACAGGGCTCTTGAGGTCCTTTGCCTACCTCAGCAGCAGAGTCTGGGTCTGAGCCCTGCTGTTGCAGAATCTCCTCCTCATTGAGTCCCATTGTAAGCACTGAAACCAGGCTGTTAGTTTCATGGACAATTAGGCACGGTTTCTAGTGATTGGAATACTTGCATCCCTCATCCAGGGCTCCTCCTTCGTGAGTCTGAAATACCAAGGAAACCAAAGTAATGGTGAGAAGGTGGCTTGGTGGCCTAGGAGTCAGGGATCACAAAGGGCACTTCCTGTGCAGGTGGCAGAGCTGGTGTGGGCGACCCTTTGAAAAATGACGACAGGTTTTGTTCACACCTCTTTACCACGTTTTATGCTGAATAACATGGAAATTCTACCTTATTGCAATATGTCTCCTTTTTCTGAAATATGTAAATTTGCCTTTGTTGTTTCATTAGGTGCATTACAGTGCTTTTATTGACCACTGCCCATTTGCTTTGTAAACCTGCCAGTGCACTAGTTCATGTTACTGATCTAACGGGTTTGGAGAGGGCTGATGGATAAATTAACAGTGAAAAGCCTGTGCTTCTTGCTCTTGTTACACTGTAGTTTTCTCTTAGCTGGAACTTGGAGGTTGCCTCTGCGCCATCTGTTGCTTTTCCTTGGGCTGTTGGTATTTAGGCAGTAGCAGCTCTGGGCAGCTGGGAGGCTTGCTGGAGCAGGGACTCCACCCGCAGTGTCTGCATTGGAGGGTAGAAGATGCGGCTCAGGGAGAGGAGGATGTTAATACGAACATGGCAGAAAATTTAGAAATCCACACTGGAAAATCCACTAGAGTCCCACAAACAAATGTGAATGGCAGGACGAGATTAAATGTATTGTTGAAGTGTGATTATGTATTTCCATACTGGAAGAGTAAGACTGAGCACAATTCCAAGAATCAGCATTCATCCTAGTAATTGATTCTTAGGGAAGTAGCTGCTGGTATAGTAGTAACTATACCGAAGTTTCTATTACTGTGTAACATATCACCACAAATTTAGCAGCTTAAAATAATAGCCATTTTTTATCTCACAGTTTCCTTGGGTCAAGAATTTGGGTGTGACTTCCGGGTCTTGCAGGGCTGCTATCAGGCTGTTGGGTAGACTGCGCTCCTCTCCGGGCCCACGAGGTCGCTGGCAGTACTCAGTTCCTTGCTGTGGTAGACAGAGGTCCCGGGTGTTGCTGGCTGTCAGCTGACACCAGTGTCAGTTCTTGGGACCTTCCACAGTTCATTGCCATGTGGTGCTCACAGATGCTCTTACAACCTGGCAGCTTATCTCTTCAAAGCTTGCAGGAATCTCTTGCCCACTAAGAGTTTACTAAGACGGAGTCTTACGTAACAGTGTCATAGGAGTGCCGTCCCATCACCATTGCCACATCCTGTTATCTAGAAGCAAGGCACAGATTCCGTCCACATCCAAGGGGAGAGGCTAGTACAGGGGTGTGACGTATCGAGGGTTATATAATCAGGTACCTGCAAAATAGAGGTTGGGAGAGTTAAACAGCTGGCTCTGGGGATAAATGGAAACCTTCAGCAGTCAGTCACAGATCGCAGGCAGAGCCCGGGGCGGGGGTGCGCTTGTGTAGGAATGGCAGGCTCCCCGCAGGCTGGCGGCAGACCTGGGTGGGGGAATCATTTTTTGTCTGTGGGGCACTGGATGGGTTAACTCAGTTATGCCTTTTCTCCTTGACATTTTATTTTATGCCCTTCACCACTGTGCTTTTAACCTGTTCAAATGCAGCTTAATATGAGGGAAATAGGTAAATTTCAGTTTAATTGTGTTGTCATAGTAAAGTGCAAGAACATTTTGAAAGCATTTTTCCATTACTCTTTATTTTTTAGAGAAAAATATTTTTTAAAAGTCAGTTTTTATTATAAAAGTAATGCAAGTAGTTTTAAAAGGTCATAGTAGAAGATTAGGTAAGTACATAAAAATATAAGGGACAAGTATAAGTGATTCATAATCCTAAATACC
Organism: Tonatia bakeri; assembly: GCA_004024845.1. Taxonomy (NCBI): domain Eukaryota; kingdom Metazoa; phylum Chordata; class Mammalia; order Chiroptera; family Phyllostomidae; genus Tonatia; species Tonatia bakeri. Next base: position 197,631 of record PVIA01000578.1, on the reverse strand, counting down.
TAGAAAAGTTTGTACATTTCTTATCAACTTAATGTCCTAAGTAAAGAGTAAAGGGGTAAAGAAAATGCGGTAGTATCAGAAACAACCTGAATTTTGTGTGCAGGGTGCATGGCGCTGTTACTGGTTTGAAGCCGTAGCTGATTAGAAACAAGCAGTAGCAACACAGGCCTGAAAGATGTGCGGGCCTCAGATGACACGTGAGACGGTTTCGTTTCAGGTGGACTCACGGAATAATTAGGGTAATTTCCTCATAACCAGCGTTTTGGGTTTACTATAGTAATGTATCAATCCTGCCACTTAACGGCTATTAGTAAAATAGAGCTTAAGACCCTGAATGGGAACAGACACGTTCTGGGGCGTCCTCTGGCATGTGGGTTCTGTGCCACTGGTTCTGTCCATAGTGGTGTGAGTGTGTGTGTGTGTGAACTCTGTGGGTTTGATATTTTCTGATACTGTGGGGTGTACTAGGGTTAGAGTAGTAGGAAAGGGGGGAAAAAGCTAAATATGGGGGAGGGTAGGTGGTGGAGGGATGGAACACAAAGGAAAAAGGACTCATGGACACGGACAACAGTGTGGTGATTGCTGGGGGAGGGGTGTATAAGGGAACTAAATGGTAATGGGAAAAATTCAATAAAGATTAAATCAAAAATAAAATGAAAAGCTTAAGATGTGATTCAAATTTTGTGAGAGATATTCCTTTACTGAGATTATTGTAGATTTATATGCAGTTGTACATAGTGGTTTTTTCACATTTGCTCTTTGAGAGATACTTGATCAGTCTGAAAGGACAGAGAGAGAATTAGACTAGTGCTTCTCATATGTTAATGTTCATTAAAACTGCTTGTTAAGCCCTGGCTGGGTAGCTCAGTTCATTCAAGTGTCATCCTGATACACCAAGTTGGCAGGTTCTGTCCCCAGTCAGGGCACATAGCAAGAATCAACCGATGAATGCATAAATAAGTGGAACAACAACCTGATGTTTCTCCCTCCCTCCCTCCAAAATCAATAAATTGAAAAACGGCTTGTTAAAATTGCTGTTCCCAGCCAGTAGGACTGGGGTGGAGGCTGAGATTCCACCTTTCTAACAAGCTCCTAGTGATGGGGTGCTTCTGGCCCATGGGCTCACCGGACCTGGGGTAGCAAGTTCCCCTTTATGGGAGTGCAGAACTCTTTACTACTTTTGGGGATTTTGTTTGTTTTGTTTTAGCTTTCCTAGATTCGGCCCTCAGCCTTGGGGAGTACGCAGTCCCTGGGCACCCCCTCCTCACACGCACGCTCCAGGACTTTGATCTCCTCAACCCTCTCCGTTTACCGCGTTGGCCACTTAACTTCACGTGCTTGCTGACCGCCTCCCTCTGGCAGTCTGTGTGGGAGGCGCTAGGTGTACACCGGTGAGAAGAGCAGAAGGTTCCTGTCTTCGTGGGACTGACCCTCTGGTGTGCTCCAGGTCTGTCCTGTGGAATGTCCCACACTGATGGAAATGTCCTGTGTCTGTGCTCCACCCAGAAGCTGCTCCCACATCTGCTGAACTGAGTCCTTGAAAGGTGGCTGGTGTGACACAGAAAATGAATTTTTAATTTAAATGTAAATTTAAATACTTACATTGGCTAGTGGCTAGGGGGAGAAACAAGGTGTTAAACAAGTAATCACACAATGTATTTCCAAAAAGGCTTTATTTCCTGTTCTAGGAGTTACCATATATCTAGGGTCAGAAAGGTTGTGCTAGATGGCTTGTCAAATGGCGTAATATAAATTATCATGGCACTTAAGAAAGGCCTGATTATATTAGTTAATGGATGTCCTGGAGGGATGTTTAGAAGTTGTTCTGAGTTTAAACATGCTGAGTTTATAAGGTGCCTGCTCCCCCATCCAGAGAGTGGCCTCCTTTGCACTCCTTCCCCCACGGCCCAAAGTCTAGCGCTGTTGTACCCAAAAGGGGAGTCCCTGGCATGCACTGTACCTGGAGTAGTGCTGGGCTCTGTGAATGTTTGCTTGCTAGTGGATGTCTGAATGCGATGCAGATTGTCAGGCCTGGCAGTGCTGGTCTGGTTTATGTTTTGAATCAGAATTGGAAAAAAATCAGACCAAATTGCAGAACTCTTTTGGAGAGCTTATTGGGCAAGGTTGGTAGTGGCCCGTTTGATTTTTTACCAAGGAAAAAGCTCTGTCCCAGCAGGGTAGCACGAGTGAGCTACAGACGGACTCCCAGGCTGTAAGAGATGCTATCACAGCTCTGATCTCTGCGGACCAGAAGGATTTCCAGCTCCACACGTTCCAGTCGTTTGGCAGGCACTGAGCACATGCATACTGTGTTTACTAACCGCCCTGGGACTGGAGCAGAGGACAGGAATCATGAGGTCCTTGCCTTCACCAGGCTTATGTTTTACTGTTTCAGTAAGATTTGCTCTAACTACTTTCTGTTAGCTGATGAGCCAGCAAATCTGATTGTAATAGGTTTTACTAGGTTCCAGAAAAGTCTGTAAAACAGCGAGCTCTTGTTTCCATGGTGTGTGTTTGTGGCTGTTCATTTCCATATCTTCACATGTAATCTTTGGGGTCATTCTTGGTGTAGAGCTTTGTAAAAATTACTTAGCCCAGTGCAGTTGAAGTTCATATAGTAGAAAGCTGCTCAGAGAGTCTGCAGCACCGGAGCCCGGTGCCAGCATGGGGGTTTGTTCAGCACAAAGGTCACGGTTCTGGCCAAACTGCATCTTGGGTGGTGCCTGTGGGCTAGCTGAGTGGTTCTCGTTTCTCAGCCCTTTTACTTATCACTTGCTGAGAACTTTCTGCTCTTAGGAGGAGATTACCCAGTACTGAGTCCAAGCACTCTTTGGGACTTGACTCTTGTTGGAGAGAGACTCAGAGACAGGAGCATTTGGGAAAGGAAGTTTACCTGTGAAGAGCAAGAGGACTGGCCAAATCAATAACACGTATTTAATGGAAAAAAGCAGGACCCACCAGGGTTTCCGAGTTTGCACTAGTCTGTTGGTGATGGAAAAGCAGTAACTTTCCCACATGATCATCATAGTCACAAAGGTCATGACCAGTCTTCAGACATCAGCACAGCAAAAACTGGGGATAAAACTGCTTTGCTGGAAAGTCCAGGTTTAAGGGAAATGTTTGAGGTTTTATTGTTTTTGAGATCAGAACCAGTCAGGCGACCCTGTTACTGTTGATTTATCTTGGGGTGCAAAGTGTCTTCCGGCTGTGATACGGACGTGCTTAGTCATACTGAGCAGGGCGAAGTGACACTTGGCTCCTGCAGCCTCCAGGAGGAAAGGGCGCTGGGGAGAAATGTGATCGCAACACACACCCTCGCTCCTGGGTCAAGTGATAATAAGCCTTTGCTCAGGTGGTTTTCAACCCCGGCTGCTGTTAGAGCCGCCTGGGAGCCTTCAAAGACTGATGCCCAGCATTATTATTTAAATAAGAATTTAATTGGTCTGGAGTGGAGCCTGATCATCGATATTTTTCAGAGTGCCCCCAAGTAAGTGTAACCTGCATGCGAGGTTGAGAAGCCCTGCTTTTATCGGTGCGGAGACCTGGAAACTCCACTGGTCACAGTGGTTTTTTAAAGGCTAATTTGCAGCGAGGTGAAGTCGTGCTGCCTTTGTAGATCCTTAAAATTTTGTGCACTTTCTCTGAAGGAAAACTGGAGAGGAGGAGCTCCCCTATTTCCTGTAACCTTTACTGCTACGTGGTCAGTGAAGGAGCAATTAGCACTATCTGACCTCCTGCCCCGACAAGCCTTGGAGGTTGCCCTTCGAGACAGGTTTTCACTGAGCCATTTTGACTTGGGGAGCTTGATGGGGTGGGGATGATCTTGTAGACTTATTACAGCTGGATTTAAGACTGTTTACATGGCTTTGTACAGTGTGAAATCTTGTTTGAATAAAATAAACATCGATGTTGATTTAATATAAAATTTGTCTCTGATTTCATGGGTGTTTAAAAATTAGTTAGGCATCTCTCCAGAAATTAGTCAAGAATATTTCCAGATTTGATTCTGTGAGTTCTCCAAAATGTATGTGACAGCAGTATGGGGTTCCTAAAATGGTAATAGTATTTTATTTTCCTTTCACTGACGTTTTAGGAAGGACATCTAACGTATTTGGCCCTTCAGCTTCTCTTACATTTATTATTTAGTTTCTAAACTTACAAGTCTGCCACAGAAGTTCTTATGAGCTTTTAAATCTTAACGTTTTACTTGAGTAATAATTTGCTAATCCAGATGATTACAGATCCGTGTTTCAGAATGGGAAGGAGGGTTTCGGAATTGCAGAACTGGGGTGCTTCTCCTTGCTCCCCAGCGCACAGGGCCCTGCAGCTGAAAGCTGGCTCTGGTGCTGACAGCCCTATTTCTTTCTTATTTGGTTAAGACAGAGTGATGATCTAGTTAAATGCTTCTAACTTGGAGCAAGATTCAGGTGCACAGCTGCCTCCTCACCCCTTCACACTTTTCTGGAGTTTTGGGAAGGCGTTTTTAAAAGTAGAAAAGTTTACGCTGAGAGAAACGAAAGGACCACACTCACCCTTGCTGAATCGGAGCAGTTATAAATGACACCCCACGTGTCCTCGTTGGACCTCTGCCGTCTGTGCGGTCAGCACCCTGAGTGTAGCCTGCGCTTCACTCTGGGCCGGGATCCTCTGTACCTCTGCCTTATGCCGGGGACTCTGGGCAAAGTTTGGGCTTTTCTGGTCCTATATACAAAACTCTAGAAGCCTTGGCATGGGCCACATGTGACCAGATTTCAAGTTTAACTGACTGTGATGTCGGAGGGTCCCTGGTATGTTCCCTGAGGAAGCAGGGGCCTGGTTCATGGTTCCACTCCCACTTCGTTTCCTGGGGAGTCGGTTAGGCACGAGAGGGGCCTGAGCGACCACACCACCTGCTCCTTGGGGCTCCCAAGGCTGGAAGGTGGGCTAAGAGGCTGTGGTTTACCGGGGCGGACGTGAAGACTGACTGGGCCCCTCTGCTACCTCCTCCTGGAAAAGAGAGTGGAATTTTTTGATTCGCTCACTACAGCCGCCATTTAATTCTCTCTCGGAAACTCTGATGGATCCGTAGAACACAGAAAAAACTCCTGTGTGGTGTGTGCTGTGGAGTCTTGTCAGCCTCGGTTTGAGTTCTGACTCTGCTGCCTACTACCTTGACCACTTTATTTAATTTCTCTGTGCCTCAGTTTCCTTCATGGTATAGGGAGTGAGACTAAATGAGGTAATGTCTGTAAAGCGCCTAGCATGTTGCCTCCTATGCATTGTTATGGGCTGAATTGTCTCCCCACGGCCCCCAGTTCCTGTTTTGGGGTCCTAACCCCAGAATCCCAGACTGTGACTATTTGGAGACAGGGCCTTTAAAGAGGCAGTTAAGCTAAAATGAGGTCATTAGGGTGGACCCTAATCCAGTATGACTGGCGTCCTTATGTGAAGAGGAAATTTGGGCACAGATGGACACAGAGGGGTGTCTGTGTGAAGAAGACACGGGGAAGACAGTCTTCTACATCAAGCCAAGGAGAGAGGCCGCGGCGGAAACCAGCCCTCCGATGCCTCGAGCGCAGGCTTCGAGCCTCCAGCGTTGTGGGGCTGGTTTCAGTTGTTCAAGTCACCCAGTCTGTGGTGGTCTCCTATGGCAGCCCTGGCAAACTAGTACACTAAGTATGCAATAAATGTTAGCTGCTATTGCTGTCATGGTTCCAACACCACTTAGCTGCAGAAAAAACAAACCTGCCAAAAATGGGGAATTTTAATCAGAAAATAGGGCTCACTAGTTCAGTAAAAGAGACCACCCACAAAAGGGAAGTAAGAAGAGTGTTTGTAACTCTCTTAGCTGGGAAGGCCAGGTGGGACACCCTGACTCAGCCAACAAGGTTACGGGTCACAGGGACGCTCAGTTGTCCTGGCAAGTCAGTGAGAAGCTGTGTGGCGGGGCCCTCACATGCCTGGCCTGGGCGCTCTCTGCTCAGGCCCCTGCAGGGATGGACTTCCACGGCCCCAACCAAGCAGCTGAGATAACTGGAACCCATTAGCAACAACAGAGTGCGAATGAGCAAGAGTGCACAGTTGTTTCTGATGGAGAATATATGCTTATAACACATAACAAACAAACAGTGTGAAGGGAAGTTAAAAAATGAGTCTTACCCTTAACCCTTACCCCGGCCCCCATTAAGGCAAATGCTCTTGTTATTTTTGTGCATCTTCTGGAGATAACGGTGTTTATACAAAAATGTGTTCATGCCTACATAAAAGTGAATAAAAATAAATAAATATCCTCTGCCTTATTTTTATTAAGGTACACTGGCATATAACATTGTATTAATTTTGTGTGTACAGCGTAACAATGTGCATGTACTGTGAAATGGTCACAGTAGGCTTACTGAACATCCCTCACTATGTGGTTACAAAATCTTCTTTCTTCTGATGAGAACTTTCACTGTCTTAGCAACTTTCAAATACACAGCCCAGTATTGTTAACTCGTAGTCATCATGCCGTACTCTGTGTCCCCAGGACTCGTTCGTAACTGGAACTTTACACCTTTCGGTCCCCTTCTCCCATTTCACCCACCTCTGGCAACCCCCAGTCTGTTCTCTGTATCTATGGGTGCAGTTTTTCTTCTTCTGTATTCCATGGTCTGCCAGAGAGTATCCAGCCCTGTAATATGAAAAAGAACAAGAAGCACTGTACATGGGACAATGATGCCTCAGTCCCCTTCAAAGTGGGCACCTTGGGACCTCACACAATTCTCCCCAGTCACCATCAGTTGCTCCGTTGCATTTTCCTGAATCTCATCAACAGTCTGAAATCTCTTCCCTTTCAAAGGTGATTTTAATTTTGGGAAAAGCCAGAAGTTTCAGGGCACCAAATCTGGACTATAGGGGGGCTGAGTCACCTGGGTGACTTGATGTTTTGACAAAAAACTCTGCATGAGATGAGGTGCATAAGTGGGTGTGTTGTTGTGATGGAGCTGCCAACCATACCTGCCCATTGCTGTGGCCTTCTGAATCATCTGAATAGTTTCTGTGGAGGATTGTTCAAGCTTTTATTTTTTAAAGATTTTTATTTATTTATTTTTAGAGAGGGGATATGGGAAGCAGAAGGAGAGGGAGAGAAACATCAATGTGTGGTTGCCTCTTGTGCACCCCTTACTGGGGATCTGGCTGCCACCCAGGCACGTGCCCCGACTGGGAATCGAACCAGCGACCCTGTGGTTCTCAGGCCTGCACTCAATCCACTAAGCTACATCAGCCAGAGCTCAAGGTTAATGAAATATTTGATGCAGATTCATTGCTCTACTCGCTCAGTCATTTTAAACACAACAGCCACCAGCACACATGCTCACTCACTAGCATCTACTGCTCCCACCGACTAGCACAGTGAAGTTGTCATTGGTCACACAGGCACGTTCCAGTCCATTCTCCTTGGCTGTCAGGTTACATTGATGTCATGTAAACTGTTCTTGTCATATTAACAATGGCTGGGCTTTTTCCAGACAGACTGCATATGCGATCATACTGTCTTTCTCTGTCTTACTTTACTTAGCACAATGCCCTCAAGTTCTATCCATGCAAATGGCAGGATTTCCTTTTTTTTTTTACAGCTAGTAGCCCATTTGTGTGTGTGTGTGTGTGTGTGTGTGTGTGTGTGTGTAACCACATTTTCGTTACCCATTCATCTGTCAGTAAGCACTTAGGTGGTTTCCACCTCCTGACTGATGTAGGTAATGCAATGAATGTGGGATTCAGACTTTTTGAGAAAGTGATTTTGTTTTCTTCAGATAAATACCCAGTAGTGGAATCTCTGGGTGATATAGTAGTCCTATTTTTATTTTTTCAAGGAACTTCCATATTGTTTTTCATAGCGGCTGCACCAATTTACATTCCCACCAGCAGTGCACAAGGGTTCCCTTTTCTCCACGGCCTCAGCAACACTTGGTACTTACTGTCTTACTGATGATACCCATTCCAACAGGTGTGAAGTGATATCTCATTTTGGTTTCAATTTGCATTTCCCTGATGATTAGTGATGTTGAGTATCTTTTTTATGTGTCCTTTGGCCATTTGTGTGTCTTTAGAAAAATGCCTGTTCAGATCTTCTCATTTTTTAATTGTTTTTTTTTTTTTTTTGCTATCGAGCTGTGTGACTTCTTTATATATTTTGGATATTAACCTATTGTTAGATTTATGATTTGCAGATATTTTTTACCATTTGGTAGGTTGTCTTTTCATTTTATTGATGGTTTCCTTTGCTGTACAAAAACTTTTTAGCCTGATGTAGTCCCACTTGTTTATTTTTGCTTTTGTTGCCTTTGCTTTTGATGTCAAATCCAAAAATCATTGCTTAGACCAATGGAAAGGAGCTTATTGCCTATATTTTCTTCTAGGAGTTTTATGGTTTTAGGTTTTATATTAAGATTTAAGTCTTTAATTCATTTTGAGTTAATTTTTATGTATAGTGTAAGATAGGGGTCCAGTTTTTTTCTTTTGCATGTTGCTGTTCAGTTTTCCCCATACCATTTATTGAAGAGACTTTCTTTGTCATAAATTAATTGACCATGTAGCATGGGTTTATTTCTAGACTCTCTATTTTGTTCCATTAATTTATACATCTGTTTTTATGTCTATACTATACTGTTTTGATTATGATAGCTTTGTAATATAGTTTGAAACCAGGGCGCATGATGCTTTCAGCATGTTCTTTATCAAGATTGCTATGGCTACTCGGGGTCTTTTGTAGTTCCATACAAATTTTAGAATTGTTCTAGTTCTGTGGAAAATTCGCTGGAATTTTGGTAGGGATTGCATTGAATCTGTAGATTGCTTTGAGTAGTATGGACATTTTAATAATATTAATTATTCCAACCCATAAACGGAATATCTTCCATTTGTTTGTATCATCTTTAATTTCTTTGATCAGTGTCCTATAGTTTTTAGACAACAGGGCTTTCACCTCCTTGGCTAAATTTATTCCTACGTATTTAATTATTTTTGATGCAATTGTACATGGGATTGTTTGCTTAATTTCTCTTTCTGGTAGTTCATTATTACTGTATAGAGATGCAACAGATTTCTGTATATTGATTTTGTATCTTATAATTTTACTGAATTTATGTATTAAATCTAACAGGTTTTGTTTTTGTTTTTGTTTTTCTGTGGTATCAGTTGTAGTGTGTCCTCCCACTTCTGATGAGTTCTTCCTCTTTTTTTGGTGTGTCTAGCTAAACGCTAGTCAATTTAGTATTTTTTACACATAATGTCACTGCAAATAGATACAGTTTTACTTCCTTTCTGATTTAGATGCCTTTTATTTATTTTTCTTGTCTAATTGCTCTAGCTTGGACTTTTGGTAGTATGTTTAATAAAAATGGCTGGAGTGAGCATCCTTGTCTTTTTCCTGATCTTAGAGAAAGAACTTCCATTTTTTTCCACTTTTGAGTATGATGTTAGCTGTGGGCTTGTTGTATGTTATATTGAGGCACTTTTCCTCTATACTCACTTTATTGAGCGTTTTTATCATGAATGGATTTTGAATTTTCACAAATGCGTTCTGCATCTATTGAAGTGATCATAAGATTTTTATCCCTTCTTTTATTAATGTGGTATATCACTGGTTTGCAGATATTGAACCATCCTTGAATCCCAAGGATAAATCCTACTTGATCATGGTGTATAATCCTTTTAATGTATTGTGATTTTAATTTGCTAAGATTTTTGTTAAGGATTTTGGTGTCTATATTCATCATGGTATTAACCTATGATTTTCTTTTTCCTTTTTCTTTCTCTCTCTTTTTTTTTTTTCTGTGAAGGAAGGAAGGAGACTTTATTCAGTTCAGCAGCTCCATTGTGACGTAGCTGTGCTGGGGCCAGGCCTGTCTTAACTAGATAGCTCTGCTCTGCTCCCCTATGGCCTGTTCCACTCCACGCTGGTCTGCTCCGCTGGGCTTTGGTGTGCGCTGTCCTGTGCCAGCCTGCTCTGGCCTGCGCTGGTCTGCTCTGCTCTGGGGAGACATTTTCGGTGTTTCAGCTCAGCCAGGGAACACAGAGTCTTCAGTGGAAAGGGAAAGAAAGTGCACATCTAGAATTTTCTTTTCCTGTAGTGTCCTTGTCTGGCTTTGGTCAGGGTAATACTGGCCTTGTAAAACGAGTTTGGATGTGTTCCTTCCTTCTCTTTTTGGAAGAGTCTGAGGACTAGTGTATATTCTTCTGTAAATGTTTGGTAGAATTCATCAGTGAAGCCATCCGGTCCTGGCCTTTTATTTGTTGGGAGGTTTTGTTTACTGATTCTATCTCTTTGCTACTGTTGGTTTGTTCAGATTTTCTGCATGATTCAGTCTTGGTAGGTTGTATGTTTCTAGAAATTTACTTACTTCTAGATTGTCCAGTTTTGCCACATAATTTTTTATAGTAGTTTCTTACAGCCCTTTGTATCTCTGTGGCATCAGTTGTAATGTCTCCTTTCACTTCTGATTTGTTTGAGTTTTCCCTTTCTGTTTCTGGGTGAGCCTAGTTAACAGCTTGCCGATTTTGTTAATCTTAAAAAAAAAAACTAGCTCTTTTTCTAGTTCCTTGAAGTGTAGAGTTAGGTTTGTTAAGGTGTTTTTTTAATTCATTGATTTTAGAGAGAGAGAGAGGAAGGGGTGAGGGGAGAGAGAGAGGTCAATTTGTTATTCCATCCATTTGTGCATTCATTGGTTGACTCTCACATGTGCCATGACCAGGGATTGAACCTGCAACCTTGGCACATTGGGATGATGCTCCAACAAACCGAGCTACCTGGCCAGGGTGAGATATTTCCTTTTTTCTTCTTTCTTCTTTTTAATGCAGGTGTTTTATAAATGAGGCTATGGGCTTAAATCCATTTTTTTTCCTTTAAGTCCTATCCCCCACTAAAGGAGCTAGAGTTCAAACTGAGATTTGTCGAAATCGAGGACTCCAAAGCTTGAGTTCCTTTTACTGAGCTGTCTTACTTCTGAATTGAAGATCTCCACATGTGAACCGACCTCTTGACTACGGTGGATCATTCAACACGCCCATTCACTTTTGGTCCATTGTAACGTGTCCACAGAACTGCTCTAGCTCCAGTGACAGTGCTGTTGCTAGACCCCATGGGTATTTAAAACTCTTTAATTCATTCAGTTGTTGATCAGTCATCTGAGTGACCCCCCTGCCAGGCCTTATGCTGGTGTTGGGGTATGCTGGAAAACACGTCAGACATGTCTCTGACTTCATGATATATAGACCTGAATAGAAAGGTTGATATCAAATGTCACCAAGAACTGACTGCAATTGTTGAATCAAAGAAGCAGGGAGATGGGAGCACAGACCGGGCTGTTGCCATTTGGTGCCTCGGTGAGTGTGGGCAGAGGGGCTCCCTTCACGGCCGAGGATGCAGACTTCCATTGAATCTCCGTTTTTAGTGCTGTACCTCGTCCTGTCTCTTCATAGCCCAGGCTCCCCGCCTCACCCACTGCGTTTATGGGTCTCATTCTCAATAGAACAAGCCTGAATCAACTGTGCACATGAGGGAGACAGGGTATAGTTACCACGCGGAGTCCAGCTGACTCCTCCTTCCATACAATCAGCTTCCACCCGGGGTCTCCTGTACCTAAGCCTTTCTGGAGTTCCTCAACAATGGTTCATGTTTGCTTTCTCTTTCTTATTTTTGTGTTCATCCAAGAGGGGATGAGGTGGCAAAAACCACTTCATCATCTTGAAATTAATGTCAGTTTATTTTTATTTCTGTGTCAATAGACTGTGACATACTTGAGGACAGGGGATTATCTTGGTATTTCTAGATGAACAAAAAATGCAGGGTACATGATAAATTCTCAGTAAATATTTTTGAGCAACTAATATTTTACATTTGTGTAACTATTTTGTATTCACCTCATTCCCATTCATAAAGCCTCTATTGGGTAATCAAGGCAGGTGGTAATATCCTGTTTTCAAAGACTATAACTATTATTAAACTTAGTATCTATGACTAAATTTGCTGGTTTCCCAGAGTTGTATTCCCATTAGTGATCATGAGGAAGCCCAGGGCATGGGGTCTCCTTATTCCTAGCCCATTGTTCCTTCCTGGAAACCTCCACCTTTGCCTCCAATGAAAGGCACCTGTGGTGGCATCAGCAGCAAGTTAGGTGAAGACTCACTGGCAGTAAGATGGTATTTTGATTTAAAAATGCCTTCATCTGTCTTCCTGGTCATACTATCTTTTTCCCAAATATATAGAGACCTGATTTTGTAAGTCTGAATTTCCACTACAAAATATTTTGCTTTGTAAGCCACTTTTGGGACTTGGCTCAAGTGACATAACAGAGCTTTGGGTGAGAGTGTGGAAATGAGATGCAGTGGATTCAACACTGGGACTTATGACTTCCTCCTTAGGTCTCAAACCCTAGAAATAGTCCATGACTATTTCCCTGTATAAAGCTATTCATTAAGCAGAGCTCTGGGGGCATTAATGGTATTAGACTTCATTCACTTTTATAAAACCAAAAATGGTTAAAGGGAACAAGTCGTACCACCTCAGGGGAAAGAGAAGGTATTATGGGATAAGAGTGGACTTCCGGCCAAGACGGAGGCATAGGTAGACACACTGTGCCTCCTCGCACAACCAAGATAGGGACATCAACAACTTAGAAACAGAATAACAACCAGAACTGACAGCAAATTGAACTGTATGGAAGTCAGACAACCAAGAAGTTAAAATAGACCCATTCATCCAGACCATAGGAGGGGCGGAGTTGGGCAGCCAGGGGCAGCGCGGTGAGCAGAGAGCATTGGGACCAGGTGTATAAGGCATCTGGGGCACGCAAGACTGAAGCGGGTGGACCCTGAGCGCACAAGGGGCAGCTGGCAGACCCTGGCCAAAGCGGGAATTGTGAAGCAAAGCACTGCACGTAACCCAGGATCCCAGCGCCGGGAAATAGAGCCTCGGGACACAGATTGAGAACACCTGTGGGAGTTGAGGCACAGGGAGAGACTCCCAGCCTCACAGGAGAGATCGTTGGAAAGTCCCTCGGAGTTCGCAAGCCCACCCACATGGGAAGTGGCACCAGAGGGGCCCAGTTTGCCTGGGAGAAGCTGCGGAAGGGACTCAGGTCTCACAGAAAGCACAGCAAGCATCATTGTTCCCTCTTGGACCCCGCCCACACATAAACGTCACAACCCAGCAACTGGGGTGTCCCGCCCTGGTGAACAGCTAAGGTTTCGCCCCTCATATGTAACTGGCATGACCAGACCAAAGGTAGGGGGTGGGGAAGATGGCTCAAACAGAATTAAATGCTTCAGGACCAGTACTTTTAAGCGACCGAGAGATAGCCAACCTATCAGATGCACAGTTCAAAGCACTGGTGATCAAGATGCTCACAGAATTGGCTGATTTTGTTAGCAAATTAGATGAAAAAATGCAGGCTACGATAAATGAAGGAAAATGCACAGGGAACCAATAGTGATGGGAAGGAAACTGGGACTCAAAACAATAGAGTGGATCAGAAGGAAGAAAGAAACAAACAGAAAAGAATGAAGAAATAAGAATTCAAAAAAAATGAGAAGCTTAGGGACCTCACATCTTTAAACATTCCAACATCCGAATTATAGGGGTACTAGAAGGAGAAGAGGAAGAGCAACAAGTGGAAAAATTATTTGAACAAATAATAAAGGAGAACTCCCCCATTCTGGCAAAGGAAATAGACTTCCAGGAAGCTCAGAGAGTCCCAAAGAAGTTGGACCCAAGGAGGAACACATCAAGGCACATCACAATTACATTAGCCAAGGTGAAAATGAAGGAGAGAATCCTAGAAGCAGCAAGAGATAGGGAGACAGTAACCTACAAAGGAGTTCCCATAACATTATCAGCTGATTTCTTGAAAGAAATCTTGCAGGAAAGAAGGGGCTGGAAAGAAGTATTCCAAGTCATGAAAGGCAAGGGCCTACTTCCCAGATTGCTCTATCCAGCAAAGCTTTCATGTAGAATGGAAGGGCAGATAAAGTGCTTCTCAGAGAAAGTCAAGTTAAAGGAGTTCATCATCACCAAGCCCTTATTTTATGAAATGTTAAAGGGACTTACTTAAGAAAAAGAAGATAAAAAACATGTATAGTAAAATGATACCAAACTCACAATTATTAACAACCACACCTAAAACAAAAATCAACTAAGCTAACAACTAGAACAGGAACAGAACCACAGAAATGGAGATCACATGGAGAGTTATCAACAGGGGAGTGGGAGGAGGAGAGAGGCGGAAAGGTACAGAGAATAAGTAGCATAGATGGTAGGTAGAAAATAGACGGGGAGGGCAAGAATAGTACGGGAAATGTAGAAGCTAAAGAACTTATGACACATGGACATCAACTAAAGGGGGGGATGTGGGTGGGAGAGGGTGTGCAGGGTGGAAGGGAATGAAGGTGGAAAATGGGACAACTGTAATAGCATAATCAATAAAATACATTAAAAAAAGAGAGTAAGTACAGTGCACTTACTCTCCTACAAGAGCTGGTCTTGCCAAGAGAGGTTGGGACACATCCAGCCTAAAACTAGCTACTGGCGCACTGCTGCCTTCCTCCTCCCGTCCTTCTGTTCATGGCAGGGCCCTGAGAATGTCATTTACAGCCTGGTTTTTACTTTATGAAGTCAAGTACACAAATATTTTAAGAAATACTATTTTGAAAGTGAGAAACCAATCTAAGACCTTATTTGACAGGCCCTAAAGAAATATTGCTGCTTCAGCTATTATGAAAATGGGTGGCTCAGTTGATTGGGTATCATCCCACAAACACAAAGGTCATGGGTTTAATTCCGGGTCAAGGCACATACCTGGGTTGTGGGTTCGGTCCCCAGTTGGGGCAAGTGCAAGAGGCAACCAGTCAATGTTTCGACATTTCTCTCCCTTTCTTCCTCCCTAGAATCAAAAATCAACAACAACAAAAAAACACAGAGTAGATGGAAAGATCAAGATTGCACAGCCACAAAGGGGCTTTCAGGTCCCAGGGCAACATGCCTGATGGCAGCGAATGTATCTTCTGACACTAATGGGGATGCAGCCCGTGACCACCAGAGTCCACACACCCCTTGGGTGGTCTGCTCCACCCCTCACAGAATTACTCCTCCAAGGGTTCTTTGTAACTGCCCTGTTCACATTTTTACCTGCCTTTCCCAATATACTGGCCTCCTTCACAGACACCGCCAGAGAAGTGACCACGTGGGACTGAGTGCTGCATGGTCGGCACCTGCCCGTTTCCCACTGCTCACCGGGAGCTCTGGGGCCGGGAGAGCAGGTGGAGTTCTAAGTAGCTTTTGTTAATACTTCACATCTAGAGAAAGGCACTGGGGGGAAGCGGGCAGAATGAGAGAAAATGATGTTTAACAAACTTAAGAGGATAATGAAATTATTTCTTTAGCATTATTCAGAAAATAAGAGTTGTGTGTGTTATATACGTGTAGGCATTCTGGGTTAAAAGAAAAAGCTTTATTAAAAGCTTATCGAAAAGAGAGGAAAATAACTATGAAAATATACTGAAAGCTTCTTACAATTTTTTAAAAAAACAGGTCCAAGTTTCAATACGTTACAGGTGACAGTTACTGAAACAGTGAGTGAATCTCACTAAAGGGCAGGTGGGCTGCAGACTCCGAGGGCAGAGTCACAGGGAGGCACTTTGCTGCAGAGAAGGGAACCAGAAATACGCCAGGCACCTAGACTGAGCTTGTTTGGGGCACTCGTGTTGAATATCCATTTGTTAGTTTAGTTGGGCCCCATTGTAACAAAGTTAATGGTTATTCTGTTGAGAATACTGTGTCCAGTTGCTACGATGAGAGACAGATGTAAGTGGAAGAGTTGACAGCACGGAACTTAGAAAAGGGAAAGAACAGAGAAAACTTCAGCGGCCAACCACACAAGGGTAAGAAAACCCTACTTCTGCGGACCACTCCCAGACAAAAGGAGATCCCAGAAGTGGGGACTTATGTTATCTCTGTGGAACCTAGGAGAAATATGTGCAGAGCCATGATTTTATATATCTTTGATTCCATATTTACCATGTAATTTTCAGAAAAAATAGATCCTCTAAATTAGTATTTGTAGCTTTCTATGTTAATGTAAGGAATTTTTTCTATTGAAAAATTTGGCATTTAATTTTTAAAAAAGTAATGTAATTTTTGTTTCCTTCTGGAAAATCCTGGCTTCAAGATTACTCACATTTAAATTAAAATGAACTCAGGAGATCTGCTAACAAGTAGATTCTTAGAAGTCAAAAAAATGAGAGGTAAATTTTTCCTAGACAACTTTTGCTGCCTTTTTTTTTTTAATCCTAAAGTTTTGATAAGAAAATTATAACACCAGTTAGGATAAAACCAGTTAAATTTACCTCATTAAAATTCAGAAAAGGGTACAGCAGGAAGTAACCAATGTAGGCTTATAAAACAGATGAAAATACCATTTACAGAAAGATAAAAATCACACTGCCATATTTCATATTTTATTCAATTTTATTATGCTTTCCATTATTAACTTTTAAAACAAAATGATTTCCAGTTTAAAAAACAATGCACGGACCACATAATTCCTTCTTCATTTTACAGTTATACAAATATTCTAAGTACACATTTCGTGTTCAAGGTGATGGCAAATAAGATTAACTGTACAGTACATAAGGAAAGAAAATATTTTGAGCATATTTAGAAGCAATAGAAATGTCTATACAAAACAAGCAAAAATGGAATAAAATTTTTTATTTTTAAAGTATTGCAACAGGCCCACAGGTTTGTAACAAAAATGTCTTTGCACAGTTCCTCACAATGCCCCATTAATAGCTAAAGCAAGACAGCGGTTTTAGAAAAGAATGTTTCAAAATGCTACACATGGTACTACTGTTTGCACAGTTTGATCAGAATAACAACTCTACTCTGAGTCAAGCAAAACCTAGAGGAAATATACCAAACAACTTGAAAATCATTTGTATAAAATTCATTGCACATTTTACTCAGTTGTTTGAAAAGTAAAAAAGTGTATTTACAAAATATTTTGCAGTCAAAATTATAAAGTGAGTGGGTGTCTCTAAGTAACACGTCTTGATACAGACAGTTTGAGGAAAACACACGAATGGTTTTTTCAAAAGAGGCTTTCAGTGCTCCTTCCACAGGGAAGTAGTTATGGGCTACGCAAATGGGTCTACAAGATGGCACACACACTGGAGCAAACCCCACACCTGCATCAGAAAACAAGGTCAAAAGGTGAAAGGATGAGGAATTTGTACATTGTAAGAAGTGAGCTATTCAGAGATCAACAAATACAGTTTTAAATTCAGTTAGCATAAAAGTCTTCATAGTCTTCAGATAATAGACAGACAATGAACACACTTGACTCGATGAAAGTTGAAAAAGCACCATGCACAACAGTTTAGTGGTAAACACTGAAAAAATAGCACCTGGAATTCTGTGATATTGAGAATTTAAAACTGGTCTAGTAATTGCCGGAGATATGGTGCCTTGGATAGTTCTCTGTTCACTCGGGAGAGTTTGAAGAGTACTGGGCAGTTCAGAGAAACACACGGGATGTGTCGATCAAAGCAACCTGTACAGTTCCTGCATATCTGGAAGTAGAAGAGGAGCACACAAAACGTCAGGAAAACTCCTCTGCATACGTATAAACAATAAACTCTTACAATCCCTCCTTTCGGACCTACCACGGATTACGGGCAGACATCTGACATAATATATTACAGAACATTTCATTAAGTTTTCGTTAATTTTCATCTCTTTGAAGCCTAGGCTATTCTAAGTTGAGGTATTTCTAAAGGATATTATTTCAGAAAACAAAGAGCTCAAAATTCCCTACGGATGCATTTCATTCTTGAGATCAACTTTCATTTATCATAGAATGCTATTATATTAAGATTCACATAATAAACTACCCAATTACCAAAGACTGTCTCTTAAAAGAGCCATAAACACTTTTTTCAACTTACTTAGATTTAACTTTTAATATGCCAATTGTAAAAAAGTTACCCTTAAAAGGTTTTCTTATTTCAGAAGAAAAAATGTCAGTGTGAGAAAACTCGAAGGCCGAGAATGTGAGTGGCAGTCCGACTGGTGCCTCTCAACCCCGGCTCTGCACGAGCTTAAAGCCCAGAGCAGCGAACAGAGCAGAGAAGGAGATGCTGAGAGCACCTAAGAAGCTTTACTTCTCAGGGCTCCCAGGTGGTTCTGATGCGTAAGAAGATCTGATCTGAAGGAAAATAATGAACCATAAGGCAATTTTAAAAAGAGAGAAGTGCTGTTTCTTACATACTGATCAGGTTTTAATACGTAAAGCCTCAAGTCACACAGTTAAAAAAATGATTCTAGAATGTGTGAAACATCAAAAAATTAAAAAGGATTCAGAGTGAGGACCCCAAGAGTCAAGAAAATACAGGCTGATTTTTTACTTGAATAGTGTATCCAAGTGATTTTAAAAAAAGCAATACTAAACAACTACTACTCCAGGCTCTCATTTAAGAGAAATCAAATCTGCTCTAGTTAATTCTCTCATCTATCCCAAAGAGCTCCTGTTTCAGAGATGTCTCACAGAGTGAGACATTTTTGTTCTTTGCCTTAGTATCTTCTAGTCAACTGAAGGGCACGTTTTTTCTGAGCACACTGGTTACTGTATCTAAAATGATACTGCCACAAAGAAACTGCTGAAACTAAGCATGCTGTTCCACTGTGAAGCCCTTCACTAATTAGTCTCTGACAGAGGCTCACTCCATTCCCAAGCACAGAGTTTCTGTGCAGCAGCCCTATGTGCTGCAGCTCGACTCAGGTGCCAGGGCAAGTTGGTAAATATTTATGCAGTCTCTGCGCTCGTCTGACAGATAAGCCCAGATGGAATTACTTGCCTCACTAAATTTAACTCAATGTTTATATTTAGTTCCTAGATCCTTTACTGGTGATTTAAACACTGAGCATTATATAGCTCAATTCAGCTTACATTTAAACCTTTAAACACTACAACCTGGACACTTTTTAGCTCACAAGGAGGCAGACATTTAAAAAAAATATCTGCTTTAATCTTTGTCGATTCTTTCTTTTTTGCTATCCTTTGGCTTTCTTATTTTTTTCAAGTTTTCAGTCAGATACTTAAATCCATTTTCCTTTTTTTCATGTTTCCTACTAGAAGTGTTTGAGATGATGAGTATTTCTGAGATCGGCTATAGCTATCTACAATCTTCTATAGTCATCATTTGAATTCTTAAAACCCTAGTCTCCTCCGAGATGGTGTCTCCACCTGTTCACCACAGCTAAGTTTTCCTACTGAGAGTCTGTGGGTCCGTTCCTGGTAATATGACTTTTCTACCTGGACTCCTAGAATGGCAAACCTTCAAGTTTACTAGCCATTCTCCAGGACAACCAGATTTTTATGAGAATGGTAAGCAGATATGGTAGATAAAGCAACTGGTACTTTTCTTTCTTTTAAAAATACTATCATAAAAAACTGGATTCTAGGTTTTAATAAACACAATACGCTAGCCCATAAAAACAAAAAATAAATTCTAAAACAAATTAAGCCATTTAAAATAGTTTAGTTCAATTATACTTTGAGATTTTAACATACCTATTAACTCAGAATCCTTATTCTACTTTTCACACCAGTTTTATATCTAATACCTTGATAGTTGACTACATTTCCCTGAATAACCAGCTTGCTTGGGATTCTGGGTCTACTGAGCAAGGCTGTACCTTTAGAAGCTGCTCCTGCTTATGTTCCAACTCTCGAATTTCTTGGTTGAGGATGACGGCAACATGCTGAGGTTGGCTCCGACATTTACTACAGATGCCGTGCTGAGTCAGGTCATCACACACAGGACAGTGCAAGGCAGTGAAATATTGTGAAATAGTGCCTTTCCGCCCTTCTAGTTCACTTCTAGAGGAGCTGCTGGCTTTCTGGATCTACAGAAACATGAATTCAGGTAATTCTGAGCTGGCTTCACAGCAAAGCGGATATCTTCCTGCTAACGGTAGGTTTACTGAAGCATTATGGCATCCACCCAACAAACACTGAGTAGCTACTACGCGTCAGGCACTGTTCTAGACAGTGGGGCTAGGAAATGAACACAGTCCTTCCTTTCACAGATATCCCATTTTAATTATCATCAGGTATTGTTTTTTTTACTCCTGGAGAAAAACCCCCATCTCCTGCAACTCCGCTGTTTTGGTTGAGGTACACATATGTATTAGGTCCTACAGGGCAATGGGATCAGAGAGGACAAAGGAAGAAATCCAGGCTGTGTAAGAATGCACAATTTGGACCATGGCGGCAAGGCAAGCAGAAGGTTAAAAATAATTTTTTAGGCAGTAGGGTGCAAAACTCAAGCAGAAGTAAACCTGAAGCATTTCAAATATAGCTGGATACATGTCACCTGAGCATTCTTCATTTGAAGCTAATACTGGTTTCAACCATCTGTCTTCTGGTACGGTTTCTACACTGACATAACTATCATATTACCACAATACCCTTGGTGTATTCTCCTGGTGTCTTATAAATCACTTTGCAGAAAGTTATCAGGTCAGCTTGTTATAACTGCCAGCAGTTTAACATTCTTGCTGGGAATGGAATGGAAACCAGGAACAGCTTTCCGGCCTGCACCAGACACAGCACCACAAATGTCGCCCAGCACAGGTTCTCTGAAGCGCAACCCTCAACCTCAGTTCACTAGCTCATCCTTTTCCTTGGGGCCGTAAGTGCTTACTAGGAAAGTGAAAATAACCTGGGCATCAACTTGGATCAGTCTGCCTGAATACTCTCAGCCTCTCACAGTCTGAGAGAAGAGTAAATGACTGAGCAGATCTAATTCTAGACAGGAGATAAAAACTACTCTTCTCCTAATGTATCCCAGGTTATTACAGAGTCAGATCACTCCTTTAGGCTTCTAATGAGTAAACTAAGATTGCTAAGACTCCACACTACATGTTTTACTTCAGTAAAATGCTATTTGAACATTATTTCTTTAGTCTGGTTTCTTTAGGACTATGTCTAGGTACTATATTCTGTTCATTTAATTCAATACCCATTTTGAAGGAATCATCACTTCCTTTTACTTATTCTTTTATTAGCTGGTTTAATTGAGATATTTTGTACTTGAGTGTTTACCACTGAAACACTTGTGGGATTTTAATATTCTATAATCTGGCTAATTGGAAATAAACTGAGAAGGTTTTTGTAGAAAACTTAAGTTTCTTTTAGAAAACCAGACGAGTATGGTACCTTTGCCAGTTTAGGATAATAGAACATCTGCTTTGCCTCTCACGACACATGAATAAAATTATTTACTTCTATGGAATTTTATGTGATTTCTCTCCACAGTCACAGCACAGGTATTACTTAGTGGACTTACCCTTGGTAATTCATGATACCAGCTGAAGACATCAACACCAATAAGCGAGAAGACTCTTGCCAGGGGTGGGAGGATCTGCTTCGTGATGTAGTAAGTGGCATTTAATCTCAGAGTCGTGTCCTGCAGGACTTCCATGGGGCGCCTTACCAGCTGGATGAGGGGTACTCCGGGGGGTCCATAAATGATCACATATGGCACTCGCTCCCCAACTCGAGGCTCAGAGCGCCGGTCATAAGTAAGCATTTTCCTGTTTAAATCCAAATAAAATATGCGATCAAAGACTGTCATGGAAGGCACCTTTCCAGAAAATAAAAGGAGAATTAAATGATGAAACCATGAGAAATCTACATGGGGTACTGAGTTAGAGCATAACGTTTTTGAGAACTATGCACTTCACTTAGTTGGCACCAAGTGGATATGCTGTAAGAATTTAAAACTTACTCTGTTGGACTTCTGGCCAAGATGGAGGCATAGGTGGACACGCTGTGCCTCCTTGCACAACCAAAAGGACAACAGCAAATTTAAAAACAAAAAAACCCAGAACTGACAGAAAATCAAACTGTATGGAAGTCCGACAACTGGGGAGTTAAAGAAGACACACTCATCCACACCGGTAGCAGGGGCAGAGACGGGCAGCCAAGAGGAGAGGACTCACGGTGAGGCGAGGTGGTGGCTTGTGGACCGGGTGGTTCCACATTCACGTGCAGATAAACAGGGAGGAACAACTGGGGAACAAGACAGACCTCACAACCCAGGGCTCCAGCACAGGGAAATAAAGCCTCAAAACACTGACTGAAAACACCTGTGGGGGTTGAGATGCTGGGAGAAACTCCCAGCCTCACAGGAGAGTTCGTTGGAGAGACCCACGGGTCCCAGAACATACACAAACCCATCCACACAGGAATCAGCACCAGAAGGGCCCAATTTGCTTGTGGGAAGCAGGGGAAGTGACTGAAATCTGGCAAAGAGTGGAGCAAGCGCCACTGTTCCCTCTTGTACCCTTTTCCCACATACAGCATCACAACACAGCAACGTGGGTTACCCCACCCTGGTGAGTACCTAAGGCTCCACCCCTCACTATTTAACAGATACATCAAGACAAAAAAATGGCCCAAATGAAAGAACAGATCAAAGCTCCAGAAAAAATACAACTAACTGATAAGAGATAGCCAACCTATCAGATGCACAGTTCAAAACGCTGGTAATCAGGAAGCTCACAGAATTGGTTGAATATGGTTGCAAATTAGTGGAAAAAATGAAGGCTATGAAAAGTGAAATAAAGGAAAATGTACAGGGAACCAACAGTAAAGGGAAGGAAACTTGGACCCAAATCAATGGTTTGGACCATAAGGAAGAAAGAAACATTCAACTAGAATAGAATGACGAAAAAAGAATTAAAAAAAAAGTGAGGAGAGGCTTAGGAACTTCTAGGACAACTTTAAATATTCCAATGTCTGAATCATAGGAGTGCCAGAAGGAGAAGAGAATGAGCAACAAGTGGAAAACTCATTTGAACAAATAATGAAGGAGAACTTCCCCAATCTGGCAAGGGAAATAGACTTCCAGGAAGTCCAGGAAGCTCAGAGAGCCCCAAAGAAGTTGGACCCAAGGAGGAACACACCAAGGCACATCATAATTACATTAGCCAAGATTAAAGATAAGGTGAGAATCCTAGAAGCAGCAAGAGAAAAGGAGACAGTTACCTACAAAGGAGTTCCCATCAGATTGTCAGCTGACTTTTCAAAAGAAACCTTGCAGGCAAGAATGGACTGGAAAGAAGTATTCCAAATCATGAAAGGCAAGAACCTACATCCAAGATTGCTCTATCCAGCAAAGCTTTCATTTAGAATGGAAGGGCAGATAAAGTGCTTCCCAGATAAGGTCAAGTTAAAGGAGTTCATCATCACCAAGGCCTTATTATATGAAACGTTAAAGGGACTTATCTAAGAAAAAGAAGATAAAAAATATGAACAGTAAAACAACAGACTCAGTTATTAACCAAACCTAAAACAAAAACAAAAACAAACTAAGCAAACAGCTAGAACAGGAACAGAACCACAGAAATGGAGATCACGTGGAGGGTTAGCAACAGGGGAGTGGGAGGAGGAGAGAGGGGGAAAGGTACAGAGGATAAGTAGCATAGATGGTTAGGTGGAAAACAGACAGGGGGAGG
Organism: Tonatia bakeri; assembly: GCA_004024845.1. Lineage (NCBI taxonomy): Eukaryota > Metazoa > Chordata > Mammalia > Chiroptera > Phyllostomidae > Tonatia > Tonatia bakeri. The sequence goes on along the minus strand of PVIA01000578.1, from coordinate 174,095 downwards.
GTAAGAATATTATGGGAAATGTGGAAGCCGAAGAACTTACATGTATGACCCATGGACATGAACTAAAGGGGGGGGGAATGTGGGTGGGAGGGGTGTGTAGGGCAGAGGGAAATGAAGGGGGGGAAAATGGGACAACTGTAATAGCGTAATCAATAAAATATATTTTAAAAAAACCTTACTCTGTAACTCACTGCCACCTGGAAAACAATATGAGTTGGCAGATTTCAACTAGCTAAAAATGTTTTCTATCCCCTAAGAATATGAACTAAAAATTACAAATCTAACAATGGAAGAGAAGAGAATATGCAGCTGGTTAGGTGATCTGACTCCAGAACAATACTATGGTGAGTGCTTTAGCAGATCAATATTAAGGGTGACCTAGTGATTCTGATGTGAGAAACCATGATTCATGCTCTGTACTCGATTACAATTTCACTGACTTTAGTTACACAGAGGGAGCCCACAAGAGTTCCTTCTTCCTCCTCAGAGCTTGCCAAGTATGGGGGTCACCCTTCACCTTCAGGGAGGCTTTATGTGGGCAGGTGAAGAAAGAATCGTGTGTCTGTGCCGAGGGACTTGGTGTCTTTGCATCAACGCCAAACCACTCAGAATCCCAGGACTGCACTTTGTAAGTCCTGACAGTTATAATACATCATTACCTTGTAAGTTCAAGGGCTGGCACGCAAGCTCCAGGTTTATAAGAGGAACTTCCTCTGTATTCCTTGGCGAAGATGAAGTCTTGTATGCTGGCCTTTCCTTCTAGAAGCTTCATACACTGTCGCTGAACATACTGTTTAATTAAACTTATATCTCTTGTTTCAAATAGCAGCTTTAGAGAACGCTCAAGTATCTTAAAAAAAAAAAAGGATATGTTCATAAAAATAAAATATCCCCTAGCATATCATCATTATTGTTATATTTTCAATTATGTAACTACTGGATAACTTGATGTACTTAAAATAACCTGCTATTTACAGTGACTAGGTAATCACATTATTAGAAATTGGAAAATATTTTGGAGACTTTATATAGTTTGCTGTTCCTAAAAATAAAATATCATGTAGTTTGAGGAAAATTGTATCGAAACATTACGCAGATGAAACATTTGCTATGTGATGAGCAACAAGAAACATTTAAATTTTCTTAAACAGGTAAAAGCACTCTAGGCACAAGAAGCCGGACATGATTTCATGTATTATTATTGTTTACCCTGGCATAAAAAAAAAGCCTGATTCAGGAAGACAGAAAGAAGTTTAAATATCACTAAGCAGTAAAATAAAAATTAGTCTTTTGCCTCTTAATAGTGTCAATAAATATATACCAACTGTAACAGAACTTTCTGTACTGTAAATATTTCTACTAGGAAATGACTGGCATACAGTAGATACATGTATGGATTGAATTTAAATTAGCTCCAGGTAAAAGTTCTGTATCTCATTCTGAGTACTAGAACCCAAACATATTTACAGAAGAAGTTTGCTAATTTAGCCTGCATACAATTTGTCCCTGAGAGAAAGACTGCACTGGATGATATTTCTTCCAGAAACTAGTACTAAATATTATTTCAAATTCATAATACATGCATGACATCATATAATGGCATATTGACATGAATAGTTCAATAGGCAATCATGTATTATGCTTTTAATACCTCTAAAACTCAGTGTGTAGAGTACTTTTATTTTTGGTTACAGGAAGAGTCTAGGACTGAGCAACGAAAAATTAAATATGAAATACTATGGTTAATATAGTACCGTTGTTTAGAAATCTTCCTAACTTGTATTTGATAACCCAGGTAAATAACATTTCAGTTAATTTAAGATGCATTGTATTGCTTATGAAATATCTCTGTTGCTAGTTTCTCTTCTGTATCCTCTTCTTTATCCAAAAGCTCCCTAGCTTTAGGGTGTTGTCATATGATAATAAATATTATCACCTCCAGGTGCCAGGTAGGAAATACTTATGAAGTTCACAGTTTTTTTGAAGCAATTGTGAAAAAAGGTAAGGTGTAGGAAGAAATTAGAAACGAAGGACTAAAATCAAATTAAGTTGTTTCATTAGAAGTGAATTCTCAAAAATCATTTAGTTCTTATTATGGTTACAGATAGTCACATAGGCTATAGTTCCTCCAGCTAGGTGTGTGCTTAAAGATTTTCACTAGATTCTTTAGCCACTTATTTCTTAAAGATAAAAACAAGACAGACAAAACTTACCTTAGAAACAGCAGGGCAGGAATCTCTTCTGACTGTTTCTATTCCTTTTGCATCAAACACTGGGTCCTTCTGATCCAGTGCTTCATACATGTAACCCACATACCTCTTTTTTGTTTGTAAAACACAGGGCAAATATACCTGTGATGAAATTAACAGAACATCTCTCAATAACCATTTTCTCTACCATGAGTATCTTTACTTTTATGTTTTTTTCTCTCTTTCACTGAATGTCAATCATAGAAAAACTCTAAATATGGCTTAGGGGCCAACGAATTCATGACTCCACACTTGGAGGTGTTAAAGACAGTGAGGTGTCTTTAATTCTTTACCGCCCCTTTGCTTTTGCCCCTACCTCTACTGACACTGCTTTCTCAAAAGCATCAGCATATCTTTCCAACAATCACAAACTAAGCAGCACCTACACACGCACTGAAAGCGGGTTTCCGGCAGACAGCTCACCGTATTAAACAGTCACAGAGAACACACCAAGTGCGGTCCTGGTCCCCCCGCCTTCCCTGCCTGGGGCTTTCCTGTGGGTCCCTCCAGGGATATTCTTTGCAAACATGTGTCTGTGGACACATGATGGTAGCTTACTGCATACATCATTTTGCACTTGGCTTATTTCACTTAATAAGCTATCTTGGAGAAAGCAGTGCTCCATTAGGTGAAACTATAACAATTTATGTAGCCTGTTACCCACTGTGGGTCATTTAGGATGTTTCCAATCTTTTGGGATTACAAATAGTGCCCCAACAACCTTGGGTGGATTAATTTATCCACCCAAATTTGAAAATTTGTTGACGTGGACTTCGTAGATCAATGGGTGTGTGCCCTCCCCTTTTTTAAGTTACCAAACTGATCTCTTCCCCTGCCCCCAAACTTTATTGATAATCACATTAAGTGTACATGGTCTAAACATGCCAACAAAAAGGCAGAAATGATCAGACTGGATATGATCAAATAGTGAGGCTCAACTATAAGCTATCTACTAGAAATCCACTTTCAATATAAGGACACAAGAAGGTTAAAAATATACACATGTTAACGTTAATCAAAACAAAGCTGGAGTGTCTACTTAATATCAGAAAAGTAGATTTCAAGACAATGACTATTATCAAAGATGAAGTATATCAATTCACCAAAAAGATACATAATCCTGAATGTGTATGCACCTAATAAGAAAACTCCAAAATGTATGTAATAGAAACTGACAGAACTAAAAGAAAAAGGCAAATCCATGATTATATTTGGAAATTTTAATACTATACCTCTCTTTAAAAATTGACAGAAAATCAGTAAGAATATAGGAGACTTTAACAACATGATCAATTAAGTGACCTTTATAGAACATTCAGAAAGCACATGACTATTCAAGGTTATTTGAAAACATTCACTAAGACTATTAGCTGGACCAAATAACACATTTCAAATTTAAAAGCACTGAGATAATACAGATTATGTTCTTTGACCACAATGGAATTAAATTGGGAATAATAAATAGATTTCTGGAATATCCTTAAATATTTGGAACTTAACACGCTTCTAAATAGTCTTATCATTGAAGTTAATAATGAAAACACATGATACTAAAATTTGAAGCAAAAGTAGCATTTAGAGAGAAATTTATATTTGTAAATGCTTATATTGAAAAACATGTGTTTGGCCCTGACCAGTGTTGGCTCGGTTGGGCATTGTTCTGTAAAGCGAAAGGTCACAGGGCACATGCCTGGGTTTTGGGTTTGGTCCCTGGTGGGAGCGTGTATGAGAGACAACGGATTGATGCCTCCCTCTCTTCCTCCCTCCCTTCCCCTCTCTCTAAAAATAAATAAAACCTTTACAAATATATATTTGTCTGAAATCAATGATTCAAGCTTCTAAATTAAGATGACAGGAAAAGAAAAGCAAAATAACCCAAAGTACATATAAGGAAAATCACAGTAATTATAAATAATTTATGCCTATAAACTTGTCAACCTAGAAGAAATGGACAAATTCCTTGACAACCACAAGGTATCAAAACTGACATAAGAAAACCTGAATAATTCAATATATATGAAAGATGTTTAATTTGCAATTAAGCATCCCCCCATAAAATTCCAGGCTCAGATGGCTTTACTGGTCAATTCTATCAACCACTTAAGAAAGAAATAATTGCACTAATCTTACATACTTTCAGAAAACAGAAGAGGGAATATTCCCAACTCATATAATGAGGCCAACTTTTTTCTTGTCCTGAAAGCAAAACAATCCAAGACAAACAAAAAAAAAACCCCTATAGACTAATATTCATCATGAACAAAAGCATCACAATTCTTCACAAATGTTTGTTTTGAGTTTTTCAGTTTTTGCTTTTATGTTTAGCTCTGTGACACATTGCAGGTAAACTTTTATGTCTGGTGTCATTCTCTAAGCACACCATGCTCTTCCTTTGCCAGATGGGGTGGGCGTCCACAGACCACACACACACTTCTGTAACAGCACTCATTATCACTGTTTTCTCATTCTTCTCCCCTCCCTCGGCCCACCAATAGAATGCTCACTCTTCATCCAGGCAGACGCCACCTCCAAGCCTTCTCTGAATCTTCTCTAGCATCATTCTTGCCTCAGAGTAGATACACGATAAACACTGGGAGTCATCCTCCAGTCTTTTCTTCCTTGTAATACCTTTTTATCCTAAATCAACCGCTTCTAACTCCTACTCATCCTTCTTTTCTCAATGTATCTTCAACTGTCCTTTATTTCTGTCAGTTCCTCTCACTAACCAGTTCGGGCTATGCAGGTTGCAAGAGGCGTCCCCGCCTTGAGTCTGTCTCCTCTTCCCAGTCCCTTTCCTGCCCTCACGTGAAGCCAGCCCTCCCCAAAGAGCTCTGCCTAAGTCACGCTCTTGTTTGGTAAACTTTCCCGAAAAAAGTTTAAACACTCTGCCTTGGTATTCAAGGCTCTCTACAGTCTGGTCTTTATTTTTCCAGAGGTCTCTGCTGCTGCTCTGTATTCTCACATTAGGCTTTTCCGACTCCTCATCCTTTTGCACGCCATTTTTTTCTATGAGAATGACTGCAGCCCATGGCTGCCCATTGAGATTCTAACCATTTTCCGAAACAAGTACAATATTACCTCCTACATGGAGTGTCCCCATCTAGCCAGGAGGACAACACACCTTTTCTTTGTGCTTTTACAGTGCTTAGGGAGTCTGTTCTTATGAGACTTCTGTAAGTTTACAATAAAAGGGATCATTTATATACATCTCTAATCTTTCCTTTTAGATTATTGGCTCTTAGAAGGCAGGACGGTGTCTTAAGCTTCTTTGTATTCTACACCCCTCCTAGCTTACTATCTTTTACATAGAAAGAGCTAATCACATATTGGGGGTCTACAGTAAAGTGACAATAGTTGATGGTCCTTGTGGCAGACTGCATTTTTCAAAGAAACTATCTCCCTGCACCTGGCCTTTCTACAATGTGACTCTGACATCCTTCCCATTAAACCCACATAGGCAATGATGCTGCGACTTTGTGGCTAGGTCACAAAAGGCACAACAGTTTTCCTCTGTTCCTCTTTGGGATGCTCATTCCTCTAACTGAGCCATTATGCTGTGAGGAAGAACAAGCCGAGCCAGGGAGAGGACATGTGCAGGTGTTCCAGCTGACAGCCCCAGCAGACGTCCCGAACAGTAGTGAACATCAACTCCCAGATGAGCAGAAACAAGCTTCAGGTGATTTTGGTTCTTAGCTGTCAACTGGGTCACTTCTAGCCTTTAAGTTTTTTCATCTGAGGACATTGTGGAGTGGAGATTTTGCCAGCCTGAGACTGCTACTTTTCTGAATTCCTGGGCTATGAAATCTGTAGGACGGTGGTTGTTTACACCATTACATTTGGGGTAGTCTGCTACACAGCAATAGTGCGGATAATTTAATAAACAACCTTTTAATTTCTTTATATAAAGACGTTACTTAAAGCCCTGAGCCCTGGCTGCTGTGCCTCGGTTGGAGTATCGTCAGGGCACATGCCTGGGTTGTGGGTTTGGTTCCTAGTTGGGATGTGTGTGAGAGGCAACTGATCAATGATTCTCTCTCAAATCAATGTTTCTCTCCCTCTTTCTTTCCCTCCCTTCCCCCCTCTCTCAAATCAATAAGCGTGCCCTTGGATGAGGATAAAAAAAATAGAATTAAAAGAAAAAGATTTGAGAAAATTATATAAAACTAAGAGAAAATATTTTAAATATAACACTTTAATAGACCTGTATACTTTTATTGATTCTGAAAATATATTGAACAAATCAGAAATGTCTGGAAGCTATGTGAATTCTGTATGTGATCATTAGTATTACATTTCTCTTACCTTTTCAAACTTCAGTTTCACTGGTTTTGGATTGGTGGCAGTTACAGCTTCAGCAATTTCCTGACCAATCTTGAAAGACTGCTCCTTAGTAGCTCCTTTCAGTAGCACAAACATACTAGAGGATTAAAAATAGAGTAGGGTAATGAGGACGTCATTATAAGGACAAAGTTTCATGGAGAGAAGCTTTCCTGGCCAACGTTCTATCTAATACTAAAGAACTCCTCCCAGCCTTATTAAGAACTCCTCTTTCTTATTAAGTTGTTGTTTTTTTTTAAATCTAAGTCTTCTTGTTTTATCACACTTTCCTTGGGTGCATGGTATATCTTGTTACAGCTCTTTAAGACATCTAATACTGCTAGTTTAGTTACACACAGACCAGCTCAATTATCACAGCTGCCGAGAAGGTCCTGGGTCATTCCAAGACATTAACGGATTTGTATGGAACATAATTAGGTCAATCATAGAGTAAGAGAAAAAGTGAGTATAAAGAAACGGAAAATTTACTTGTGATGTAGGAGGAAATTTCCTTCTAAAACCACTCAACTTAAAAAAGACCCATATTATTTTGTAACACGCTTATTAATGAACAGTTAGAAAACACAGAAACTCACAAAGAAGATAAAAGATACTCCAAACCTTCTGTCTCTGTGTGCATCTGCAAATCTCTTTTCAGTTGGGACCACAGATAATACTACAATATTTGGTAACTTTCTCCTTTCATTTAATAGTATATTGTGAACATTTCTCATGTCACTTAGTTCTTTTACATTATTTTAACAGTTGTACTATATTTGATGTATGCATTTAGTATTATTTAACCAAACTCTTATTACAGAAAATTCAGGCCATTAAAATTTTTTTGCTGTTTCATATATAATAATGTGGCACACCTCTGTGACTTCAGAATAAATTCCTACCTGTATGTGAATTTTTTAAAAAAACATTTCTTGGTAAATGGTATACACTAAAAATATTTTTTTTAAGATACTGTCAAACTGAATTCCAGAAAGGTATTTCTGAAGTACAATCCTACCAGTCATACATGCAGGTCAAGAGGAAAGAATTTCTAACACGGATAAAAAAATTCCAATACAAAACACTCCAAGTAACTTACAAAACAAAAGTACTGGGTATTTTTCGTAATATAATCTAGTTAACTTTAAAATAGCAATTTTTACATTTCAGTATATATCATTATTTGAGACCAAAGGAAATAATGGTTAATTCATTTAAGAGAGATTATAAAGTTGATCTTCATTTGTAATTTTATTTTTTTGAAGATTTATTTATTTTTAGAGAAAAGGGAAGGAAAGGAGAAAGAGAGGGAGAGAAACAGTGAGGTGCAAGAGAAATCAATTGGTTGCCTCTCACACACCCCCAATCAGGGACCTCGCCTGCAACCCAGCCACTTTCCCTGACCTGGAACCGAACTGGTGACCCTTTGGTTCAGGGCCAGTGCTCAATCCACTGAGCCAGACCACCCAGGGTGGTAAAGACATTACATAGTGGAAATGGACAATATCTTGAAACATTTAAGATTTTTGTTTCTAGTCTTGGAGCCACATAAACCAATCTCCTATTTCTTAAAGTGTTTTTATATTGGCGTTTAGTATCATTTGGATGGCTTCTTTAGAATGTTCTTTCTCCGCCAATACTGGAGACAATACTTGTCTTAGAGTCTGATATGAAAAGGTTAAGAAAAGGAGAATTTTTTCAATATTACTTAGGGTCTTTAAAATAAATGATCTCAAATCTGAATTAATTTCAACATTCACTACAGCAGAACAGGCCTTAGATAGTTATTTATAATATCTTCTGTTTAGGTCCATCTGATACTCATTACACCAATATAGCCTTATTTTAAAAAACAGGCTATAGCCCTGGCTGGTGTGGCTCAGTACAAGGATTATAGGAGGCGCAGGAGAGGCAACCACATATCGATGTTAATTCCCCTCTCTCCCTCCCTTCCCCTCTTTCTAAAAATAAATAAATAAAATCTTTAAAAAATAGGTTATAAAATTTCCTTTTGAAAAAATTATTTTTAACGACAGACTTTGGGGTCTAGTAAAACAGCTTTGGCAACTGTCCGTCAAAAATATTTAAATTCAGAGAGCTGCAGCTGTATGAGTATGAGGAATTAGTCACATTAAAAACTGTTTCTTTGAACAGGCTACACTCCTGTTTATACTGTTTTTTTACAGATCACTATCTACTTGGCAACCTAGAGAGATGCCATGGGAATCTTCACAGTTTTTGGCTCAGGACACTTGTGTTTCCTCTCCCTTAAGATCCTATCTGGTAAATCAGGATCTGTCCTAACTCTGACAATAAGAACCAGCAAGGACTTAGGCAAAACTCTATTTTAGGAAGGATTACTCCTAAGCCATTCCAAACTCTGAAATGAGTATCTGAAGAGATGCAAAAAGACAGCTACAAAGGCGAAAGTTCATTACCTGTCAGTATCACCGTATACAACCCTGGCACCCCATTTCTTGGTATCATTCACCAGTTTAATGGCTCGTTCCAAAGTCTCTCTGGCTTTGTGAACAATGCTATCACCAACCTATTGGAACAAACACATTGGAAATAATTTTTTACCATAGCTTAGTAAAGTCAGTAGACTTTTAACATAAAACACAATTTTAATTATGAAAGATTTCTAAAAATAAAACAAAAGGAAAATAACATTAAAAAAACATAGTCATCAATGTCACTATTCTTTCTACAAGTACTCAAGGAGAAAATGCGATGAAGAGCTTAAAATAAGGAAGGAGCCAGTCAACATGCAGACTTGCCTCTGAGTATAACACGAAGGGTAATGGATTACACTTTATACCACGTGCATAGCTACATTTGATTTCTGGGAGAATAAATCTCACTATTCGAGGACTTTTTAAAAAACTGAGTTTAGAGAAAGGGAGAGAGGAAAAGAGGAAGAAACACTGACTTGCTTCCATCCATTTATGCATTCATTGGTTGACTCTCGTATTACCCTGACTGGGGATCAAACCCACAACCTTTGGTGTCGAGGATGATGCTCCAACCAACTGAGCCACTTGGCCAGGGCTCAAGGACTTCTTAATATGCCTTTGTAATCAATCAGGCAGGAAGTTACTGTGTGTAAGCATGACAGTGTGTATGTGTATCTTTCAAAATTTTGCTGGAATGTTGTACTTCTTTCAGTATCATTAAAGTTAATGCTGAACTGAAATCTCAGTGATTGGTTGTACCTAATTTTTAGATGACAGTAAAGTAAGAAAAAAATGTATAATTATAGTGATGGAAAATATATTACAAGTATTCAATTTAACTCAGGTAGACAGATATATGCCTAACAAGGGTTCTTTCAGTGGTGAGGGCTGAATTTTAACAGTGACTGTGACATAAAGTGACACAGTGTAGCACCACTGCTTCCTTTACTAAACTCATTAAAACTAAGAGTTGGGGGAAATTTCCTGTCAGCACAAATGGAGCATTCTTTCCAGAATATTAAATGAACATTACATACTCTTTCTTTCATGTTAAGAAGCAGGCAATAGTTATAATGGTCCTTCTCCTTTTACTGTAAAATTAGAATTACCTGAACTAAATGTAGGATTAAATAGTATTTAAAGGACTACTTAGAGCTGCTTTATAAATGAAATATTAAGTGTATGAACAAAGGAATAAATAAAAAAAGCTTGTAGCAGAAACTTAAAGGTCTCTGTTGAGACCTTTAGTGCACTAAAAGAACTTGAGCGTGTCAACTATAACCTAATACATTTAAAAAGTCATGTTATGTGACTCAGATCCAAGTTGTAATAAAATATTTAATCAGTCATCTGTTGCCACTTTCAAACAAGAACATGTGATGACATGTGATGACAAAGAGGTGAGTCATCAAGTGTCAGAGTCAAACATGCTTTTCAGAGGCACGCACACACTGATCCTAAATGTCCGCCTCTGGCTGCCTGCTCTGACCCACTGAAGTTACACCGGGAAGAGCCAGAACTCCCACAGCTACCCCTGAAGACCATGCAGCGTGAAGGGTTCAGTGGCATGAGGGTGATGCGGAAGAAGAAAGAGAAAGAGTGGTGATTAAACTAAAACTGAATCTGATACTTTGTGCCATGGTTTCCAATTTGAAAATTATTACTCCAAGGCTAAGAGACTGTATATAAAAAGAAGGAAATAATTGGCTTCACAATTTAGGCAATGGTTGGGATGCTGAAAAGTCATAATAAAAAATATTTAAAGTAAAAGTTCTCTGAAAAGAAGTAAGAGTGTTGGTAAAGATGTAGAGGAAAGGGAACCCATGTGGCTATTCTGGATCTTCATACAAACTTTAGAATCAATTTGTCGATGTCCACAAAACAATTTGCTGGCACTTCCAGCCAAGATGGAGGTATAGGTAGACACACTGCCTCCTCGCACAACCAAAAGGGGTAAGAATAGTATAGGAAATGTAGAAGCCAAAGAACTTATATATATGACCCATGGACGTGAACTAAAGTGGGGGAATGTGGGTGAGAGGGGGTATGCAGGGTGGAGGGGAGTGAAGGGTGGGAAATGGGACAACTATAATAGCATAATCAATAAAATATATTAAAAAAAGAAAAAACATTTTCTGGGAATTTGACTGGGTTTGCATTTAATCCTTAGATCAATTTGGAATTGACATCTTGATAATACTGCGTTTTCTTACCCATGAACATAGAATATCTTCCCATTTATTTAGTTCTTTGATTTCTTTCATTAGAGTTTTATAGTTTTCCTCATATAGATCTTATACATATTCTGATAGAATAAAACACGGCTATGAACTGGAGCATAGAATATACAGGGTGGATACACTGGAAAAAGAGATGGTTCATTAATTCATATACCAGGTGTATATTTGTGTGGGGGTGGACAGAGTGAGATTTTATCACACTACTCAGAATGGTGTGCAGCCTTAAAACTTATCAATTTTTTTTGAAAATTTCCATTTAGTATTTGCAAACTGTGGTTGATGCAGGGTCAACTGACACTGTTTAAAATGAAACTGTGGATGGGGTGGAGCACTACTAACCCTGTGTCCTGCAACCCTGCTACAACTGCTTATTAGTTCCAGGACTGTTTTGGTCAATTCTTTCGGATTTTCTACACAGAGGATTATGCCTTTTACCTGTAAGCAAAGACAGTTTTATCTCTTCCCTCTTTACCTGTCTACCTTGTGTTTCCTTTACCTGTCTCGCTGCATTAGCTCGGACTTCTAGTGTGATGCTGAAAAGCAGTGGTTGGGAGGGACATCTAGCCTTGTTCCTGATCTTAGTGGGAAAGCTTCAAGGTTCTCACGAAGTATGTTAGGTTTTTTGGTAAATGTTCTTTATCAAGCTGAGGAAGCTCCCCTCTATTCCTAGTTTACTCTGAGTTTTTATAATGAATGGGTAATGGATTTTGTCAAATGCTTTTTCTACAGCTGCTGATATGATCATGTGATGTTTTTCTTATTTAGCCTGTATGTGAAGTGATAGATCCCACTAACTGACTTTTGAATGTTAAACTAGCCTTGCATACCTGAGCTAAATCCCACTTGGTTGTGGTGCATAACTCTTTATACATTCTTGAGTTCGATATGCTAATATTTGTTGAGGATTTTTGCATATATGTTCATAAGAGATATTGGTGTACAGTTTTTCCCCCCTTGTAATGTCTTTGTCTGGTTTTGGTATTAGGGTAATGCTGGGCTCCAAGAATGAGTTTGGAAGTATTCTCTCTGCATGTACCTTTTGAAAGGGATTGTATAGAGTTAGTATAATTTCTTCCTCTCTTCTCTGATGGAGCTAAGAAGAGGTGTTCAGATTGTTTAGCTTTTTACCTGTTGTGAGGATAGAGAGGTGACCTCAAGCTTCTTACATGCTGGATCTTAAACTGAAGTCCCTTGCACAGGATTTTGGAGTTCACTTTGCCTACTGTGAGATATGTGGGGACTCGATTCTTCCACTGCTTTCCCTTCCTGCACTATTACAACTATGGTAGACCACAGTGTTCTGGCCTTCATTTGTTAATTATTTGTTAAAAGGGTCATTAACAAAACAAGTTTACACAATGCCTTTCTCAATTACTAGTAAATTATTATATCACTGTTACACTATATTGTGTTTATGTCAGATTAACATCCTACTTTAGTAAATACTGAGAAATTAGTCTTATTCTATGAAAAGTATCTTTCAATTGCAATTACCACTACGAGAGAAGGTTCTGCTTTGTATCTACTGGTACATGAATAAATATGCAATGACTGTCTATTCTGGTGGCAACCTAACTACCATCCGATCTTTATCAATGCATGAAAAGGAATTATTTAGTACCAAGGTAGTTGTAAATACTGCTCTCAATGTGGCACTGGAATCTCATGCTAATAGTTAGTTACAATACAGCCATTCAGATAATGTAGAAATATGTGTATGCTAGTTTCTAAAATTATTGAAGACACAAAAGTTCACACAAAGAAAACCTACAAATCTCTAAGAGTATGTGAATATACAAGTTCTGATTTGAGAAAAACTGATCCTATATCATGGACATGAAACCCTTTACTCTGAAGTTTCAAAACAAAACTAATGCTTTAATGAACAGGTTTTCATTTAATGCTACTTTAGTTTCTTTTGAAAAAACCTCAGAACTGTACTGCTTACCTCAATGCATGGCATTCTCCCGGAAAAATTAGCAGCTGTGTACCCAAATGTGACATTTGCAATAAGCTTAAGTCCCAGCTGACGTGCATCGAGCATTCGTGAGAGGGCTCTGTCTTGCTTGTAAGCTTTCATTGACTGCTTTACCATGAGTCTAGTCTTCAAAATTTCTTCGAGCATTCTTGGTAGCACACCCTTTCTTACTGAAGGCTATCATAAAGGAAAAAAGAATGTTTAAAATCCCTCAAACATTACAATTAGATAATCAAGAAGGAAGCACTAAGTATAACAATGGCCAACCGTCATGAATTGAAATATACTAACAATAAAGTGGCCACAAGATTAATGGCAGTCAATATAAAATCACATTTTCTTTCTTTTGCAGAGGACTTTTTCCCTAAGTTTCCTGTAATGTTTATAAATCTAGTGAATTACTATTTTGTGAGTTCAAAGACCTCCAGGAAGGAGGATGTCAACTAGTGCATAAGAAGAGACCATACAACAAGTTCAGAGGGAAATTTTGTTAGAAACTTTGATCCAAACCCCCACTCTTTCAGAAAGACACACGGGATTTGTCTCACTCATAACAAACCTCAGTTTTTAAAGATCTCATCCTACGACCCCAGTAATCTGCATGGAACTCCATTTATCTACCTTGGAAGAATGATGAGCTGGGTTGACTCTGCTGACATTCAAACCTGCAGTTCCAGGGACTCTAGGTATTTCAAATCTGATGCTTAGACCACTAAGCCATCCCCTCCGGCCTATATTTATTAGCAATCTGGAAGAGGGGATGAATAGTGAAGTGATAAAATTTGTAGATGCCAAAAAAAAATCATTTGTATTAATCAAGACTAGGGAGAATTTATGAGAACTCCAGTAGGAATGAAAACCACAAAACAGTATTAACTTTGAAGATGATTCACAGACACGTGCAAGGTAATAATGCATGTTGGACTGAACAATTAAAACCTCCGATATAGGAAAATTACACTCCTGAATATTTTAAAAAAATCTTATTTTCATTAAGCTTTACACTCGGGTCAAAATGTAGATGCAGGCTTTAAAAATGCTGTTAAAGGGAGATGATGTAATAAGCTGCTAGATATGTGACAATGAAGACATAATCTAACCTCTAATTCATTCTGTGTACCTTTTAAAGAAGCCATAATATTTATGTTAGGACATAATATACATGATAATGTGAAGATGTAATATTTCCCCCAAAGGACTATTATCTGGTAAAAATTTTCCTCCTATGTAAATGGCTAATTTTAGGGTGCTCTTCAAACATAGCATCTTCTTACTGGCGAGTAACAATGCTGCTTTTGCTAAGTACAACAGAATGAATTTGAGGGCGAGTGAGGTCCATGCTACCATCAACCACCCTACTGTCCCATGATTCTAGTACAGACCCACTCCTAAGGACACTGAAAGAAGAGGCAATATAATATTCTCCTAGATCCCTCCTATTTGTCTTTAATTTATTCATTTAAGAGGCTTTCCTCAGTCTCTTTCAAGGGGAGATAAGGGAGAGAAAAAAAAGAGACCCTATTATTAGTTTGGGTATCTTTATAGAAATACAATCAGTAAACAAGAGCATCAGTCTTTCTAAGATAGTATTAATGTAACTTAAAATAATTTGGAAGAACAATTAGTTGAGTTTACACATTAAAGCAACTTAAACCTTTATAAGTTAACAAAACTATGATCATAAAATATCCATTTTAATCTGCCAGGTTCTAACAGAGGGCAGAAAGTGTACATTTCTTCCAGTATTTCACTGAGAACTAAAATCTAACAAAAGAATTTAAACCTAAATTCACAAAAAAGATGACTTTTTAAATAATGATTTCTTAGAAGATCCTATATCTTTGACTTTTTGAGATAAGCTACGCAAGCAAACTTATTTATTTTTTTCCTGTATTATAGGCCAAGACCATCTAAACCATTAACTCTCCAAAGGTTAAGCCACAGTAGATACCTTTCATTTATAAGAGACTATTACCTTGACAAAAGCTATTCCATTGGGGGACACTGTGATGTCATGCCTAATTTGGTAAAGTAAATCTGGAGGTACTCTTAGAGAGGAGCAGCCAAATTTAAATTCATCGTACCTGGTAAGAAAGAAAACATTAAGCAAAAACTTTCTCCAATCACAGAACAGAAATTCTAAGCAATTTTAGGAATCTTTCTAATTCCATTAGGAATTCATTTTCAAACATCTAAACATGAATTCATGTACTTAGTAATAAGTTTATTTGTCTAATTATAAAAAAATAGTTCTTCAAATATTCACATTTTTAAACTCCTCATTCAAGGATATGTCTATTGATTTTAGAGAGAGGAAGAGAGACAGAAATAATGACCAGCTGCCTCCTCTGTGCACTGTGACCAGGAACTGAACTCACAACTTTTTGGTAGACAGGATGATGGTCCAAGCAGCTGAGCTACCTGGCCAGTGCCAAATATTCAAAGTCTGTTAAAAAGAAATATGTCTTAAATGGCACTATCCTAAAATTTATGGGTAACATCTATACTGAAATACTGAATTTCAACTCAACACATGATTACCTTACACTAAGTTTCTTAAAAGAAAAATTTAAGCCTTAAATAAAAAGACTGTAAATAACTTTCCAAATTTCTGTTCTTAATAAAAAGACAGTATTACCTATACAATTTCCACAAATGCTTTCTAAGAAGGAGTATACTCTAGATGAAATAATAACACTTGGTTTAAATATATAAAAATCATTATTAAGGAAGACTCTATTTCTTAATGAGAAAAATATCTACTCCTTTGAGTTAAAATGTTACTCTCACTCAGCTTATAAAATTCGTTGACACGAACAGCTAAAACATTTAACAATGTAAGTTAAAAAAAACTATTGCTAAGGGAAGTCAAGAGAAGTTGACAGTTGGAGTTATAAGATCATAATTCTCAAGCTGTTCCACTGAAAGGTGATTTATATCTATGAATTAAATACAACTCTCATTTAATGAACTATAGAAATGATCCCTGAAAATATAGTCTTATAACTCCCATTTAAAAAGAGACCACGGGTATACATGGAGAGTGCAACAGATAGTGCAAGGTTGAGGTATTCAGTCTTCTTCCCATGTCTCATCCGTTTGTGAGGCTGAGGCATATGGTGATCTCAGTCTATTAGTAAGGTGCTGCATTTTGCCACATATAATGCATACTTTTTTGCCCAAATTTCTGCGGGTAAAATAAGGATGCATATGTGGGCAGTACTAATTCTGTATCTATATAAATATTTTTAATTATTTTATTTATGCTTATGCATTAAAAAGGTACTCTAGAAAGAAATAATGATATCCATATGCAATATAATACCCTGGAATATGATAATTGGTTCTAAATAGAAATAAATAAAATTGAATTAAAAATTAAAATGAAAGACTTTCTCCCTGAAAGTTTGGGCCAAAAACGTGGGTACACACTATACATGGGGGCATATTATACAAGGCAAAATACGGTAACTTAAAATAGTGAATTAGCTAGGCTACATCCCATTCATTTATCTTGCTCGTAAGGACAGTCTCAATTGCAAAAAGACACTGAAAGAAAGTCCAGTTTAGTAGGAAGCACAAAGCACAACATAATTGTAAATATGCAAAACACTCACTTTCCCAAGTTCTCCACATGGCCAAGGCAGGTGGAAAAACAGTAGTTGTACGCAATCACAATAGAAGGATATAGTGACTGGAAATCCAAAACAAGAACAGAGTTGCTATAGAAGCGCGATTCAGGCTCCATAATGAGGGGGACACACTGTGGGGCTCTCATTTGGGACCTCTGCTGCACACTCGGTGTCACAGGAATATAGTTCATTGGTTTAGCAATACGCAACATCATTGATTCCACACGGTACTGCGGGCAGAGAGGTGAAGGTAGGCAGAAAAGAAGAAAACAGGTTATAAATATGCTGGTCTTTTGAATATGTGATAATCATCATGTTTTGCTTTTCAGAATAAGGCTGCATGGCTTTCTTACAATACAATTACACAGTATTGGTTATTTGGCCAGCTTTTAGGTGCCAGAGGGGACATTTGTGAATCCTTTTCATATTTCTAAAGTTTTTATAAAAATTGCAAAATATGTCAAAAGGCTTATATCATAGGCAATACTGAAAAGACAGATACAACTAGACTTCTTTTTATATTTAAATACAGCTCTGCCACAATAAACAGATGTAGGAGACAGAGCTGCACAGTCTGTCAATTTATTTTAAAAAGTTGGTCAATCTGAGAAATTGAATTGGGAAAATTTGAGAATGAAACTCAGGAGACTTGAGATGGTAAATTTTATCTCAATTTTTCAAGAAGACAAGGATTCCAGAATTAAAAGGTATTTATTAGCTTTTATTCACTGAATCAAGCAATTGACTGTTTATAAATAACCATTATTAAGCATATGGTTTGGAATATTAGATAAAAACAGCACTTGCAAGAATCAGCATGGATTCTGTGGATTTTCTCATGTGGTTTTAAAATATCCAACTTTTTAAAAATTATAAGCCAGCTTAGTTTTTAAAACTTGTCAAGGTATAAATAAATGAATAAAATAGCTTATAAGCAATAAAATTAAGTAAACCAACAGGTCATGCTAAAGTAGTTAGAGCTATATTTTTGCTATAATTACTGAACTCATAGATTGGGGGAACATTATAGTCTATAGAGTATACCTTACTCTATAACGTATATAGAGTAATTATAATAATTAAAAGATTTCATGAGGTTAAGGAACCTGAGTGATTTAGTGTAGCCTTCCTGAGGCCTAGCACAATGTTTAATATGTTAAAGGTATTCAAATAATTATTTGTTAATGAATGCATGAAATCATGTGTCAAGGCATGTGACAAAATCATTATATCCTTGAGAATTCAGTTAGATATGAATTAAATGGCTTATAAGGTATCATTTTCTTTAATATTTAAAAAAATGGTAAGTGTCTACGTGTATTGATTTTCAAATCCTTCTATTTAAAAAAATATTAAAGTTATCTGCTGGGAGTTGGAACAAGCCAAAATTAGGGATGTAAAACAAAAGAGACACAGGCTTTCTCTGCTGCCTCCTCAGTTCTAAGGGGGCACCGAAGGCATCCTGAATCACGCAGACAATACTCAGGAACACAATATCATCCTCAAGGGTGTAGCCATTTTTCTTGATACCATGAAATATTTAACAGTGACTAGAGAGTTGGTATTGAGAAAAAAAGTACAGCTGTTAAGCAAAATTAAAGCTTTTCCAGAAAATAACAAGATTTGAGCAACCAGCTACGTGTATTAGTTGGTACCAAACAGAAATTTCAAAATTATAAAATCACCTCAAACATCTCAGAAGTATATCACTCACACAGAACTTTAAAGTGTGCAAAACAAACAAAAAGCCAACCAAACAAAAAAATAGATTTCCTACCTGTGAACCCCTTGTCAGTACATGTAAAAACTGAATGCCAAAAAGTCTAGCCATTTCACTGGTTTTTCCAATTAGGTCCACCTGTTCTAGCATTTGGAGATTTCCACGGACACGGCTGATGTAATGATCAACCATTTTCCATCTGTTAAAAGACAATCCATGCTGTGAACCTCAGTGAAAAATTGGGACACTTAGTACTGTTTTCATTCTGCCAAAACATGCACATTAATAGTGAGGTTATTTAAGGAGTAATAATGTACATTAAGGTATATTAAGGAGTTAAACATTAGAAAACTTCACATATTTTAAAGGTATAAAACTTAGTGAAAATATGTAAAGTTTGAGGTAGTACTTTTGGTAAGGTGGTAAGAGTAAGGATAATTATTTTCAGTATTTTTCTTGGTGTTACTTTTTGTTATAAAAAAATGATCATCTCCTCCTAGATGCCACTGCTAATGATGCAGCAATGATTATACAATGATGACTCATCGTATCTGTAGGATTGAGAACATGGAAGCTTTAGATTATCATTGTAAGTACTATTCTAAAATATTGGGTTGGCCAAAAAGTCCATTTAGTTTTTTCCATAAAATAAAAGACTCATTTTTCATTTTCACCAATAACTTTACTGATTTGAACATTTTGAGTATGTCACCTATCTCCCATGTGTTATAACATTGACTGTTCTCAACTGTCTTGTGTTGATGGTTATCAACTTCCACTGGTCTGTCCGACTGTGGAGCATCGTCCAGTGAGAAATTTCTAGCACAAAACTTTGCAAACCACTTCTGACATGTTCAAGCAACTTTTTTTTTTTGCATTTCAGTTGTATTCTTACCTTTCTTGAATTAGTAAAACATAATGTGCCAAAAATGTTGCTTATTTTCTTCCATCTCCAATATTAAAATGGCTGTATAAAAATCCACCAATTTTGGTGTTTTCTTAAATGCATGCTGACATGACAGCTGTCACAATACAATCTAACAAAATTGTTTTGAATGAAGTTACAGACAACTAAGTGCTACTAGAGCCATCTTACAGAAAAAAAACCAAATGAACTTTTTGGCCTACCCAATAAAAGCATGTACAGTCTTCTCATGGGAAGAAACAGAGTAATTTGAAGATTTAGAAAAATCAGGAAAATATTAATGAGACCACACATGGGGTACATCAATTTAGTATTTCCTCGAAAACATAAATATTGTTTTCTTTGACTTATTTTTCACTTTTTCTTAAATTGATTTTATATATTTTTTCCATTACCATTTTAGTCCCCTTATACCCTCACCCCCATAATCACCACACTGTTGTCCATGTCTACGAGTCCTTCTTCCTTTTTGCTCAGTCTGTCCACCCCTAACCCGGCCCTCCAGCTATAATCCTGCTCTCCATCCATGAGTCTGTCCCCATGTTCCTTGTTAGTTCAGTCTGTTCATTAGATTCCACATATGAGTAAAATCATATGATATTTGTCTTTCTCTGACTGGCTTCCTGGAGAACATTATGCTAAGTGAAGTGTTTTCTTTGATTTAAACTTAAAACAAAATTGATCTCTTTATCTTCCTTTTTGTTAAGAAAACAAGCAAACAACAACCCTCACCAGAGCCATAAAAGGAAGCTTTCATTTAATATTATGTTGTTAAAATATAAAAATGATCCAAAGGTATACTATAAAGAATAAAATTTATTCATTTAAAAAAATATATAGGTTCACATATACTGCAACTTCTAATTATATGGTTTTTGGAACAATACAGTTACAAAACAGCTAAATATGAAAGTTTAAAAATGTGTCCCTACAACACATGACAAATGCAATAGAAAAACTACAAAATAAACATGAAATGAAAAAAAACCACCTAATTTAAAAGACAGGAAATAACAAGTGTGAGTGAGGATGTGGAGAAATTATAACCCTGTCATACAATCTGGTGGGAATGTAAATCAGTGCAGTTGCACTGGGAGCCTGACGATGCCTCAAACTGTAAAATATACAGTTACTATACAATCCACCAATCCCACTTCCAGGAATATATCCGAGAGGAAAGAAAACACATGCCTACACAGAAACTTGTACTCAAATGGTTTTAACAGCATCATTCATCATAGCCCCAAAGTAGGAATAACTCAAGTGTCCATCAACTGATACAAAATGTGGCAATAAAAGGAAATGAAGTACTGACATGCACGAATCTGGACAGTATATGCTAAAATACACCAGTCAGGAAAGGCAGTATGTTATGGTCCACTTACGTGGAATATCCAGAATAGGCAAATCTATATTGAGAGAAAGATTAGTGGTTGCCTAAGGTGGGAGGCGTGGGTGGAAAAGGGAGGATTAGAGGGTGATGGTTAAGAGATGCATAGTTTCTTTTTGGGATAATGAAAATACTCTAAAATTTATTGTGGTAAAGGTTGCACAACACTGTGAATATACTAAAAACCGTTACTTGCACACTTTAAATGGGTAAGTTGTATGGCATGTCAATTATATCTGAATAAAACTGTTAAAAAGAATTAGGCAAACATAAAAATATCCTAAACTTTATAAACACTCTATTTTTAAACAAAACAGACAAATACTGTTCTATAACTGAGAGGTTTCCCAACCCCTGAACTGGTATCGGTCAGTGGCCTATTAGGAAATGGCCACACAGCAGGAGGTGAGCTTGAATATAATGCATTCTGAAACAACACCCCCAACACTCCACGGAAAAACTGTCTTCCACAGAACTGGTTCCTGGTGCCAAAAAGGTTGGGGACCACTTGCATTTTTAGCTTATTATATTGTGACTATGTATTTTTTATTGCTATCAAGTATACCGTCATATGATAATAACATAATTCATTTAATGGATTTGTTATCGAATATCTTTTATTACAGGTCTACCTCAGAGATATTGCAGGTCCAGTTCCAGACTATCACAATAAAACAAGTATTGCAATAGAGTGAGTTGTAATCTTGTTGTAGATTATTTGTTATAGATTATTAATATAATGCTTTAATAATACAGATTTGTCAAAGGTAAATATGAGATAATGCATTATGTGTGGACTCAATTAGTCCCTTTAAGATAAAATAAAATGCATACTTGAGAGTTCTGGCCAAGATGGAGGCATAGGTAGAAACCCTTTGCTCCCTCGCACAACCAAAAGGAGGATAACAACCAATCTAAAAATCAATGAACAACCAAAACTGCCAGAAAATCAAACTGCATGGAACTCCAACAACCAAGGAATGAAAGAAAAAATCAATCAGAACAACCAGACAGGTAAGGCAGACGGTACTGGCTGACTGAGAAAAACCTCGGTGAGGCAGCTGAGCAGAGGGGCTGACTGCCCAGCTTGGCCGAGCTGCATGGGCGGGGCTGACTTAAGGGGAAAACTGAGACTCAGAGGTGACTGTGGGCTAGGCTGGGGTTGCCCTGGTGGGAGATACTTCCAGTCTGTTGGAAGGTGCCCTAGAGACAATCAGGCAGGCTGCATTGTTCCCTCTCTGGCCCCTCCCCCACAGGCAGCGCAGCAAGGAGGGTTACCCTGCCTGGATGAATACCTAAGGCCCCGCCCCTTTACGACCTATCAGCTGCACCAAGACAAAGAAATAGGGCCCAAATGAAAGAACACAGCAAAACCTCAGAACTAAGTGATGAGGAGACTGCCAACCTATCTGATGGAGAATTTAAAGCCCTGGTAATCAAAATGCTCACAGAACTAATTGAGCTTGGCTGAAAAATGAAAAAATAAATGAAGGATACCTAAAGTGAAATAAAGCAAAATATTCAGGGGACCAACAGTGACAGGAAGGAAACCAGGACTCAAAGCAATGATTTGGAACGAAAGGAAGAAATAAACATCAGATGAATCAGAACGAAGAAACAAGAATCCAAAAAAAATGAAGAGAGGCTGAGGACTCTCTGGGACAATCTGAAATGTTCCAACATCTGAATCATAGGGGTGCCAGAAGGAGAAGAACAACAGCAAGAAATTGAAAACTTATTTGAACAAACAATGAAGAAAAACTTCCCCAATCTTGCGAAGGAAATAGACTTCCAGGAAGTCCAAGAATCTCAGAGAGTCCCAAAGAAGCTGGACTCAAGAAGGAACACACCAAGACACATCATAATTACATTAGCCAAGATTAAAATGAAGGAGAAAATCCTAGAAGCAGCAAGAGATAAGGAGACAGTTACCTACAAAGGAGTTCCCATAAGGCTATCAGCGAATTTCTCAAAAGAAACCTTACAGGCAAGAAGGGGCTGGAAAGAAGTATTCCAAGTTATGTAAGGCAGGACCTACATCGAAGATGATTCTATCCAGCAAAACTATAATTTAGAATGGAAGGGTAGATAAAGTGCTTCCCACATAAGGTCAAGTTAGATGAGTTCATCATCACCAAGCCCTTATTATATGAAATGTTAAAGGGACTTATCTAAGAAAAAGATAAAAAATATGAACAATAAAATGACAACGAACTCACAACTATTAACAAATAAATGTAAAAGAAAACAATGAAAACAAAAAATTAGCAAACAACTAGACCAGGAACAGAATCAGAGAAATGGACATTGCACGGAGGGAGTTCAGTGGGGAGGAGGAAGGGAAGAATGGGGGGGAAGGTACAGGGAAGAAGAAGCATAACTGATAGGCATAAAATAGATGGGGAAAGATAAAAAATGGTATAGGAAACAGAGGACTCCAAGAACTTATATGTACAACCCATGGACATGAACTAAGGGGGGGGGGGGGCTGGAGGGTTGGGGGGGCAGGGTGGAGGGGGGATAAAGGGGGAAAAATTGGGAAAACTGTAATAGCATAATCAATAAAAATACTTAAACAAAGATAAAACAAAATGGATATAAGGGATATAATGGCTCATCCTTTCCACAGACCACATGGTCCATGACCTGTCTGGAAGTTTACTGATCCTTTCTTCTGCTTGACCTAGTCTACTGTCGAACAACCCTACTGAAAGTTTCAGTTCAATTATTGTGTTTTTCAGCCTCTGTTTTGTTCAGTACTTTTAAATATTTTCTGTCTCTGTTGAAATTCTTGTTTTGTTGTCTTGACCTTAGTGAGAATCTTTATGAGTTATTTTGAATTTTCTATCAGGTAAATTGTATAACTGTTTCATTATGATCAATTTCTGGAGATTTATCTTGCTCCTTTGTTTGGAATACCTTTGCTTGATCCCTCATTTTTTCTTACTCTGTGTTGGTGTCCCGCATTAGACAAAGGTGGCACTTCTCCCAGTCTTCATGAACTAGTCTTCTATAGAAGACCTCCATCAATCAACCCAGACAGAGAGTGGGGGCCTCTTTCCCTTCCCAGGGAGAAGCAGGCAGTTGTGGTTTTTGTACCGCGCACTCTGTGCTGAGCAGGAGGGGAGTTACGGCCTGCTAGTCCAAACCCCTGTGTATGCCCCCAGAACAGCTAGATTGTTCCAGACCTGTTGGAGCACCAAGACTAGGAAGACAGATGACAGTTTTTTGGGTAGCCTAGGAAGAATTGGGACTCTAGATGCATGGATCAACTCTTTCTTGCCCCAGGGATAAACTGAGAGCTGGGATTTTTCATCATTTGCTCTGTGCTGAGCAGCAGGGGAGGATCTATGGTGTCTACACACCTATATTAGGCTCCGCCAGCTAGACTATTTCAGACCTGTAAGAGCTCCCTTGAAAAAGCTGGGGTGCTAGACACATGAACCTTCCCTCCCTCCCCTGGGAGAAGCTAGTAGCCCTTTCCTGATCATTTGGCTCTGAGCCAGGGGCAGGACTCTGGCAAGAAGGTGTCCCGAATCTCCCTCTCAGCTTTGGTGAGCCTAGTTCTGTGTTTTCCCAGGGTGCAGAAGCTTTCAATTTCTTTCTGGATTTTTCACAAAGGGAAACTGTCTGTGAACTGTTGCTGAATCAGTGAGTTTGTGGGGAAAGGAAGTTCCAGAGCTTCCTACTCTACTATTGTGCTGACATCATTCCATATCTTTCCTAAAATGTTGTTCAAAAGTACTTAAAAAGTGCCCTGTTTAACTTCGGCCAAGATGGAGGCGTAGGTAGACACACTGTGCCTCCTCACACAACCAAAAGAAGGACAACAATTTAGAAACAAAAATAACCAGTGCCAACAGAAAACTGAACTGTATGGAAGTCCAACAACCAAGGAGTTAAGAAACATTCATCCAGACCAGTAAGAAGAGTGGAGTCGGGCAGCCGGGTGGAAAGGGGTCTCGGCAAAGTGGCAGCTGGTGGACCCCAAATGCACAGGGTGGCAGATTGTGGGGGGATGCAGTGCACAAGGTGACTGGTTGACCAGGTGGTCCCACATTCTCACGCAGATAAACCAGGCAAAACTGGGGAGCGGGACAGACCTCACCACCCAGGGTCCCAGTGCAGGGAAATAAAGTCTCAAACCATTGATTGAAAATACCTGTGGGGGTTGAGGTGCCAGGAGAAACTCCCAGCCTTACAGGAGAGTTCGTTGGAGAGACCAACAGGGTCCTAGAATGTAACAAACCCACCCACCTGGGAATCAGCACCAGAAGAACCCAATTTGCTTCTGGGAAGCAGGGGAAGTAACCGAAATATGGCAGAGAGTGGGGCAAGCACCATTGTTCCTTCTCGTATCCCTTCCCCACATACAGTATCACAACCCAGCAACGTGGGTTACCCCACCCTGGTGAGTACCTAAGGCTCCACCCCTCACTATTTAACAGCTACATCAAGACAAAAAAATGGCCCAAATGAAAGAACAGATCAAAGCTCCAGAAAAAATACAACTAAGTGATGAAGAGATAGCCAACCTATCAGATGCACAGTTCAAAACACTGGTGATCAGGATGCTCACAGAACTGGTTGAATTTCGTCCTAAATTAGATGAAACAATGAAGGCTACACTAAGTGAAATAAAGGAAAGTTACAGGGAACCAATAGTGATGAGAAACTGGAACTCAAATCAATGGAGTGTACCAGAAGGAAGAAAGAAACATCCAATCAGAAAAGAATGAAGAAACAAGAATTCAAAAAAATGAGGAGAGGCCTAGGAACCTCCAGGACATCTTGAAATGTCCCAACATTTGAATTATAGGGATACCAGAAGGAGAAGAGGAAGAGCAACAAGTGGAAAAGTTATTTGAACAAATAATAAAGGAGAACTTCCCCATTCTGACAAAGGAAATAGACTTCCAGGAAGTCCAGGAAGCTCAGTGCGTCCCCAAACATTTGTACCTAAGGAAGGACTCACTAAGGAACATCATAATTAGATTAGCCAAGATTAAAGATAAGGAGAGAAGCTTAAAAGCAGCAAGAGAAAAGGAGTTCCCATAAGACTGTCCTCAGCTGATTTCTCAAAAGAAACATTACAGGCAAGAAGGGGCTAGAAAAAAGTATTCCAAGTCATGAAAGGCAAGGACCTACATCCAAGATTGCTCTATCCAGCAAAGCTTTTACTTAGAATGGAAGGGTAGATAAAGTGCTTCCCAGGTAAGGTCAAGTTCAAGGACTTCATCATCACCAGGCCTTTATTTTATGAAATGTTAAAGGAACTTATCTAAGAAAAAGAAGATAAAAAACATGTATGGTAGCCCTGGCTGGCGTAGCTCAGCGGATTGAGCGCGGGCTGAGAACCAAAGCATTGCAGGTTCGATTCCCAGTCAGGGCACATGCCTGGGTTGCAGGCCATGGCCCCAAGCAACTGCACATTGATGTTTCTCTCTCTCTTTCTCCCTCCCTTCCCTGTTTATTTATTTAAAGATAAATAAAATCTTAAAAAAAAACAAAACATGTATAGTAAAATGACAGCAAACTCACAATTATTAACAACCACACTTAAAACAAAAACAAAAACAAAAACAAACTAAGCAAACAACTAGAAGAGGAACTGAACCACAGAAATGGAGATCACATGAAGGGTTAGCAACAGGGCAACTGGATGAAGAGAGAGGGGGAAAAGGTACAGAAAATAAGTAGCATAGATGGTAGGTACAAAATAGACAGGGGAAGGTTAAGAATAGTATAGGAAATCTAGAAGCCAAAGAACTTATATGTATGATCCATGGACATGAACTAAAGAGGGGGAATGTGGGTGGGAGGGTGGCATGGTCGAGGGGCGTGAAGGGGGAAAATGGGACAACTGTAACAGCATAATCAATAAAATATATTTAAAAAAATTAAAAAAGGAACAACAAAAACAAAGTGGTCTGTTTAAATTTAAAAAGTGGTAATTTTTGAAATAACCATCACATTCATTCCTGTTTTTTAGTCTTATCTGGCAAGCTGTGTTGTTTAAAAAAAGAATGGGTAATTGTGGCCTTTTAAAATAATAAACATAACATCACAAAATTGAATTTTGTTATAGCTAATTTGTTGTGTTATAATAAGCAAATACAAGTTTTGATTTAGGGTAGAGAAAGGGAATTACAAAGCATAAGCTACTCAAAACAGGCCTGGGTAGGTGATGAAACGGCCAGACTTAGAGCATCTTAAGGGCATGGGGTATTTGGGGGGGGTTAGATATCTAGGAAGAGGTTGACAAAAAAGATGTAAGAATTCTAAGTACAAACTCACTTATTCTGAAAATTTCTAATACTATCTTCTTGAGCTACCCATAACACTTTGCTACCATGACACAGTATTCCATAACTATTCCTTGGATAGCTGATGAAATAAAAATGCTATTATGAGTTCTCTAGATTAGTAATATTAGGGACCAGAGAAGGCTTTATAGACTGATTTAGGAATCTAATCATAAGACATAACATTTTATAGAAAAATGTGTTTAAAAGTCACAAGCAAT
Source organism: Tonatia bakeri (assembly GCA_004024845.1). NCBI lineage: Eukaryota > Metazoa > Chordata > Mammalia > Chiroptera > Phyllostomidae > Tonatia > Tonatia bakeri. Next base: position 146,662 of record PVIA01000578.1, on the reverse strand, counting down.
AAAACTTAAAAAAAAATTTATTTCATTTATTCTTAGAGAGAGGGGAAGGGAGGGAGAAAGAGAGGGAGAGAAACATCAGTGTGTGGTTGCCTCTCATGTGCCCCCTACCAGGGACCTGGCCTGCAACTCAGGCATGTGCCCTGACTGGGAATTGAACTGGTGACCCTTTGGTTTGTAGGCTGGCACTCAATCTACTGCGCTACACCACTCAGGGCCAAGAAATAAAACTCTGAGTACATAACTCATTCATAATAATCAAGGGCTTCCAGGAGGCCCAAATCTAAGTTTACAAGAAGAAAATAATAATAATCAGGGGGGCATCTTTGTGCTTTACAAACAGATGTAATACAAGCAAATTCTTGACTAGCAAGAGTTCCTTTCATTTCTGAGTCAACTGAAAAATACACACACACAAACACATTTTTCCTTAAAATACTGGAAACAGCAAATGCAAATTAAAAAGTATGACTTACATTCTTGGTAAGAATTTCCTCAAATTTAAAAATATAATTATCTGATCTTCTAAAGTGTCTCAAAAAAAAAAAGTTCATGGTGTCTTCATGTAACATAATCTATTTAACATAAATGGTCTAATGTCTAGTCCGAATCCCTTATGTAATAGTTAGGTCCAGCTCTCATCTAACTTGGCAAAAGCAGATTTAATTACCATTTTGGATAATACCTAATTAAAGTAGCAAAATCTGCATTTATAGCATTCTAGGGCTTATAAACAAACCACTGAATGTTGTCCTAATGTTAAGTTTAAGATCAAGTTTCATTTTATTTATATTATATAACTTCTCCTAAGCAGCCAGAAAAAAAATTATACAGTTCAGCTTTGGATGCAGAAAGCTCTGAAAGAACATCACCCTAGTCTAAACAATGATAAAAAGCTGGATTATCTACAAAATTACAAGTTTTCTTGAGGTCATCAGAAAGTTGATGTTACAAGAGAATCAGGTGAACTAAATTTCACAGCATGACAAAACCATCTAAGGACGACAGACAGGACACATAACCTATTTCATGTTTGGCAGAGCATAGGCAGGGAGAGGCAGCTGCCATAAAAGCAGGTAAGAATGAAACAGTTAAATTTTTAATAAAGTATATGAAGGTGATATATAAGATAGCATGACAGTTTAGAAGCACTGTGAGCCCAGACACTAGGGGACTCTTTCTTCATGGGGCTCACCAAGTACTTGTGAGAAAGACTGGGGGCAGGCCTGGCAGGGCACACAGGACAAAACCCTGTAACTTCCTCCAATCCTTGTCTTGTATGAGGCAGAGCCCTGAGGTGCCGTGGGACTGGCAGGAAACTCTCCTCTCCTCGGGGTTCATGCAAAGATTCACTATCTCTGGGGAAGAACAGATGTAACGGGGGCAGTAGTGAAAGGTGCACCTCAGGGAAGGGTGGGAAATCTTCTCTGTTCCCACCATGAGCCTGTACTAAGTAACAAGCAAAGGCTGTCTACACTGAGTAAGGGGCAGAAAACTTTCCCAGAAACACTGCTGCTGAGGAAGGAGTAGAAGCAAAAGCCATTGTCCCCTGGGGGAGCATCAGGAAACCTGTTTGGGGCCAGGATCCAGCAGTGTACAAAGCTGAGGTCCATCGCCAAGGGGGGAAGAGCAGCCCCAGGAGGGCAGGAACTGCCAAAGACAGTTTGGAGCAGAGCTGAGTAACTCTCCCTGCCTCCACTATAAGCCTTTTACAGAGTAACGACAGTAGCAGCCAATCATTCATTAAGCTGGACTTTGAAAAAAACATGTACTGCATACACTGGAAACATGAGGAGAATGACTGTTGATTTTTCACCAGCAACAATGGAGGCTGGAGGAAAAGGGAATGAAATCCTTAAAGTGGTGAAAGAAAAAAAACTCATCTCCAGAATTACACAATAAAAATATGAAAAAAATAAGGGTGAAAGTTATTTTCAGAACAATAAAGGCTGCGACAATTTGCTGACATTAGACTTGCAATAGAAGAACTGCCAAAGCAAACAATTTAGCAGTTTCTTAAAAATGTTAAACAAGTACCCATGTCACCCAGCAATTCTACTCCTAGAGAAATGAAACTATGTTTACACAAAGACTTGCATGCAATTTTATTTAACAGCCTCAAACTAGAAATAACCCAATAGTCCATCAACAAGTGACTGGATACATCGCTTCTTGGCCTTTTGGCTAAGATCAAGTGTAGTAACAAGTGACTGGATACATATTATTTACTAATAAAAAGGAAAACTAATGGTCTATGCAACAGCATGGTTCAATCTCAAAAAACATTATGCTGAGTTCCTTGAAAGAAGCCAGAAACAAAGGGTACAGATTATGAAGAACTCTATATAAAAGTTCTAGGACTGGCAAAATTAATCTATAGCAAAAGAAATTCAATTAGTACTTACGTGGGCAGTTTGTAAGTTACCTAAGCACATGGGTACTTACATAGGAATAGGCAGATTGACTGCAAAGCTGTTAAAGGGAATTTTCTGGGTATTAGAAATGTTTTCTTATCTTGATTGGGGTACTGGCTACAAGTACATACATTTTTTAAAGTCATCACATAATACACTTTAAATGTAGCATTTTACTGTATATAAATTATACTCCAATAATATTAATTTAAAAAAAAAGATAATATCCTCTTTAGAGTTATAAACATTACCTGTACAGATCTGTCTTGTTATCAAACCAATCTGATAAGACTCGAAAGGTAAAGAGGGGAAAACGCTGATGAAGAACATGAAAGCTCACATTTTCAAAGGTGTAGTTAGTTAGAGCCACCTAAAAAAAAAGACTCTATTATAATAATGCTTGTATTACATGCAAATTTGGTTCTAAAAGATTCTAAATATTACTTCTAACCTTTCATAGTAGATATGACAGCTACCTGCAACAATAGTTTGTGTTACAACTGAATTACAATTAATTTAAAGCTATGTATATATAGCCTACTGGATAGAAATGTTCGAAAAATTAATATTTAATTGGAAAAAAAATCTGACCTGCTAAAATTCAACTTGGCCATGTAAAACTTACTTAATAGATCTTAGTTCTTATCACTTCCTTTTATATTCTATGCCAGTACAAATAATGACAGAAGCATTGTTAAAGCAAGTTAATTTTTTGTTCTTTCCATACTTACTGCTTGGTCCTTGATCACATGCTGATTAACAGGATCCCACAGATTCAAGGATGAGTTATTTAGTTAAAGGCAGGCACTCATCCTGCTCCCAAGAATTACATCAGTACTAAGACCCAATAAAAGGACATTATGGAATCCATTTATTCCAAAACAAAATATTTAAAAGGATATAGCAGAAATGCTTCCCCGTCTTCAAAGTATATAGGTAAAAGCTGTGTTAATGGGAAAAGAATACTAAAAAAAGTCCAAATTCATAAAACATACATCTAGCTAGACAGTCTCAGGCATAGCCACAAGACACAAGCAATTTAGACAATGGCAGGTATTTCAAAGCAAAATGGAAACTAAGGAACCAGCAGTCCCAATTTTTAGGTCAGGTTGGGATTCTGAAGAATAGTTCAAATAGCACTTCACACATTTGTATATTATATTACAATTTTAAATTATTTCCTTCACCCTGACTGGTGTGGCTCAGTTGGTTGGGCATTGTCCCATAAAGCGAAGGTCGCTGGTTGAATTCCCGGTCAGGGCACATGCCAAGGTTGCAGGCCTAGTCCCCATTGTGGCATGCGAGAGGCAACCAATCAGTGTTTCTCTCACACACGTTTCTTTCCCTCCCTTCCCCACTCTTTACAAACAAACAAACAAACAAACAAATAAATAAAATCTTTAGAATTTTTACTTTTCCATGTCCACAATCCATCAAGTACAAAACAAGGACTGAATGTTAAGCTCATCTCAGTGTACTGACCCAAACTGGTTTTACCTTATCTTCAATTTCTATCAGTCTCCAGAACAGCAGCACTGGAATGTAGCATACTTCAGAGCGTACAAACTGACACACAAACAGAGTTGTAAACCTTGGAATGAGGCTACTCTAGAGTCACTAGGTACAAACCCATTATCTTGTGAGTAAATCACCATCCCCTGCCCCTGCAATCAGTACTGACCTGAAGCACTTCTCAACAATAAATGAATAATTCTTTCTATTCATCAAATCCCATGTCTAAATGACTCTTTTACTTGCTAATATTTTCATTTAGTTTTTTAAAATTTCCACTTAGTTTTATAGAAAACGGAGACAAACATCTGATCTCAGGTAGTTGCATGATTACCTAATTGATACAGAGTATGTTTAGACTAAATCTCAACTTCTGCTGGAGTATACATCTTCATTAAAAAAACAAAAAACAACTGATACAGAAAAGATCACCTTATTGACCCACAGTTCTCTCGCTAGGGAAAAATTTGATGTTTGCCATGTAAGTTGATCTATGAGGATTGATCTAGAGGACTTCATGACCTCAAACTAAACTTAAGTACAATCTGAGGAATTTGTCCCCATTATCTGAGGTGGATGACAAACCTATGTTCTGGGTCAATATTATTTCACACAGAACAGTTTCATAAATTAGATTAAGACTAGACACATATTACAACGTCATATAACAGTCACTCACTCTACTTTGGGTTTTCTTGGTGTCACAGAAGCATAACAACACACAGCTATAATCTCCGTTACAATAAAATTAAAGGAAAGAAACAAGCTCTCTAAGATAATCAATTTTCAGAATGTTCTAATCTTCAGAGTGATTTACTCTAGAAGTTGAAATATGAATCTAAAAATATGAATTAGGAGTTTGTTACTTGTCTTAGGCAGAAATCTCAGTAAGTCAAACAATGGGTTAATGTACTTGTAGATAAAAGCCAGAATTAATATAAATGAGGAAAGTGTTCAGTGTTTGTCCATTTATTTTATTGATAAGGGAATGGGCTGAGAGAAGTAGGGCTATATTTTTTGATTTATAGTGTCAACGTGCAAAACAATGGTTAATCATCTCAGGAAAAAACTTACTCAGAACTGGGAGATGCAGTCAGAATTAGTGCAGGGGGACACAGGAAATAAAGATTAAAAAAAAATGGAAGGAGGCCATATATAAGCACCTGTGGCCTATATCTTCCATCACTTTATTCCCTCAATTGTTCCCCATTTCCCTGGAGTCTTCAATTTAAACAAAAAATGTTATGGTTGACATGTACTCTACATAGAGAATGTACACACATTTAAGTGAACTCATGAATTTTTATGTGTGTATACATCCATGTAACGCCCATTCATATGACGACACAGAAACTCTCTAGGACACTGGAAGGCTCCCTTGTGTCCTTTCCCAGTCAATACCTTCCAAGGTTTACCAATATAGTCTTGACTATTTTTAAGTTTCACATAAATGGAACCATTTAATATATACTGTTCTTTATCTTTTTTTTCCCTGAACATTGTGCCTTAGATTCACCTATGTTGTTCACTTTAGCATTGAACAGGATTTCATTCTTTTTCATTGCTGTGTGGTATTCCTTCATTATAGCTACTTACTCTGCACCCTTTGTACCTGCTTCCACTCTTTCCTTACTCCCCTCCAAGACTCAACAGTTTTCTTTCCTTCCAATGCACACACCATTTATGTCTCATTTGGCTCTTACATAATGTCTGTAGGTTCAATGATAGATACCCTATTGAATCCATATGATATATCTGAGAGATATACATACACTTATTATGAACATGTTCTCTGTCCTCAAAGAGCTTATTATATAATTTTGCACGTTTTAGTTTATACATATGTAAAATAAAATATATAAAAACTCTCTGAGCACAGACAGCATGCCCACAATGAGCCTAACTAAGCCTAAGGGGTTATTAGCTATGAGGCTTTCTAGGCAAGTCACTTAAGCTCTGTGAACTTTAGTTTCCTCATTTGGAATAATATCTTACTACTCTGTTGCCTTACTTACCCTGCAGGTTTGTGTCAAAATTTTAAAATGACAAGTCTATAAAAGTGCCTTATAAAAGGTAAAACATACAAATGCAAGGGAGTATATTATTTTACCTCTACATAGTCTTCATTGCCCATCCCACTGTCTTAGTATTTAAAAGCACCTGACATGCTTATTGACAGACTGAAATTATGATAGGGAACATAAGAAGCAGATTCTAATGCTGCCAAATGGAGATAAGGGGAGGCTACTGTGCTGTGTGTGGAAGCATCTGACCTTCCTAGTGACTCCGCTGGGAGTGTTCTCTGCTGGTTCTTCGTTATCTTATCTGGCTGCTCCTTCTTAGGATCTGATAACTCTGTCTACTCCTCAAAATGGGTTTGTTCACAAAAATGTGTCTTTGGCTCAATGCTCATCACTCTCTTTGCCATTCTTCATGAGACTTCCCAGGCTGTATCTGTGATCCAGACCTCGACCCTATATTTGGGACTTTACTATTTAAATGCCTGTTGGACATCTTCACATAGATATTTTACTGACAACTCATGCTCTATATCATCATTTCCCACCTAACATGATCTTAAACCCCATTCTTAAATCATCATTTTCCCACCTAACATGATCTTAAACCATCTGTGTCAGAACCATGATAAATTATTCTTGACACCTCTTTATGTTTTTGTGCATCCAGTTCTTGTTGATTTATCCATTAATTTGTTTTTAAATCCCATCACTCATTTTCATTTGTTGCCTTAATTATCTTCTCTATGGTTTCCTTACCTCTGGCTGTGTCCCCTTCTATACTGCTACCAGACAGATAGATCTCAGAGGTAAATTCATGTTACTGCTTCCATCTCACCTTAGCCACCCACTCCCACAATCACTCCAAGATCTATGATTACCAATAACGGTATCCCTCCATAATCTCACACACCCCACTCTGACTGCCACCTCCTATCCTTCTTCCAGTTTACCCGCTCTAGTGCCCTGAGCACTAGATCTCTCTTTGCTCCTTATCTACCTAGCTGAAATTCCAGTGAATCATTATGATCACAATCTTTCACATACCATTCAGCTCCTTGCTTCTCTCCTGCTTCAGTTGTAATTAACCAATTAACTAATTAATTAAATTTCGCAAAGCTATAACCCTTTGCTTGTGAGTTGTAGACAAATCTAACCCTCTGTTACTCTGAACATTACATCTGTGAATCTGAACATACTTAGCAGGTATCACTTTAATTTCCTGATGCAAATCTCTAACGGGCTCTCAATGCTGCCTAGTTTTATAGTTTCTTAATTATCTGCTCTCAAATTCTCCTAGATAACTATCGCATACTCTTCTTCTCTCATCAAATCCAAAAAATTCCTTTACTATGCTTACTTTCAGCTGAGAAAAGTGATTCCTATCTCACCGAGAAAGTTGAAACAATCAGAAGTTTTCACTGCCACATCTATGCATCACCTTCCAGCATCTGCTGCATCCATATAATCTGTTTCCCTGACTGTTAAGATAGAGAGGAACCTGCTATACTCTTACTCCATCTAAACCAGGCCAAAATTCATGCATTAAAGATAGCACTTAATAAATATTTGTTGAACTGAATCAGTCTATTTCCAACCTACTAGGCAAATTCTTAAAAGGCCCGGACTAAGCTGATATCCAGAAGGCCTCTAAATATAATTTTCTGGGGAAGAGTAATTTATTCTTTCATTCAAGCAGTCAACAAATATGTCATGAGCACTATTTAACAGGCACCATGTTTGTTACTAAGGACTCAAAGTCCAGAGGGAACACCAGTAATTCTGTTACTGTTAAGCAAGAGAATGAAAACTAGCATATTATTAAAAAGAAAAACCCATAAATTTTAGGAGGCCAATGCCTTATCCATAAAACCCACAAATTTTAAAAAACCCAACTCGGCATAGACAAAAAGATATCCATTTCAACTGTAAACTATCTGAGAGGTGCGATGCAGTTCTTGAGTAGATGTCTTAAAAAGAACAGGGGATTTCACCTTTTTTGTAGGTAGTCTTTTGCATTTATTTTTGTATAGTAGATATAAAAAGCATATTGTAAAAACAAACTATAAAGATTAAAAAAACAATAATAGAGGTTTGAAACTGCTAAGTGTTATGAAGGAGATATAGATAAATGAAATGAAGATAAAAAGGAGCCTCTGGAACCATTTAAATCCAGAAAAAATAGTTTGAGGACCTTGAGTATGAAGAAAATTCACAGGGCCAGCTTCTATCGAAAGTCATAACCCTTGACGTTCCAGAATAGCTTGAGATACAAGACAGTACTTCCCACAGGTTCATTCAGGATTTCATGACAATTTCCAAATTGCCAGAAGTACTTTGGGTTAGTTAAAAAAAAAGAAGGGGGGGCAATCTAATTTATTTGCCTGTCTAAAAGAGGGGGAAGGAGTGTAAATTGTTCCCTACATTCCCAAATAAAGGCCAGATATACTATATATTCAGCCTACAAGTAGAGAAAGACTTTGACCCTGAGTTTTCAGTAAGGACTAAAGAAAGCACCAAACTTTGAAAAATATTTACTCTAATTTTTAATTTTAAACTAATAATTTATAATTGCTACAGCTGTCTTTTGGATCTTCATAAATAAAAAGGCTCCTGAAAGAAAAAAATAAAAGTAAAAAGGCTCCTGAAACTAAAATTCAATAATCTGATTTTGTATTTATATACTTAGTTTATGTGCTCATCCCAGTCAATATCAGAGACTACAGTTTGAATATGCAAAGCAAATATATCACAGTCTCTGTGCCTTCATATTCTATGTTGTGTCACTAGAAATTATTTTGAACTCATTAGGGATTCTTGCGCTCTGATAATATTTTAAGGAAACAACAATAACATTATCCTCAAACAAATACATATATTGTACATTTTCAAAGTAGATGATACGTGAGCATCAAACTTGAGGCTCATGGAACAAAGAGGAAATGCAAAAAAAAAATGGGAATAACTGAAATTAATATAAAGGACATATTTTCTTATCTGAAAGAACTACTGTGTGATAATGCCCATGGATTTATGCAGGGCATGCTCAGAAAGTCGAATGTCTCACACAGATCTAGGAGAGCCGGATGATCACAGTGAGCAGTGAGTGTGTAAAAGAGAGTCGTCCACAAACATGGAGTTTCAAAGGGGAGCAGTGCGGAATAGAGCTTTCTTTTAAATACAAACATTTTATCTGACATTATCCAAAGTCCCACATCTGAGAACAGACCAATTTAGAGTAGGTAACTGTTTTTACATTTCAGTAAGAGAAACTGGGCAACTTTAAGGATGTTATAAAATCTAGGATCCTATGATCTCACATTTTTGGCGAAAACTGTTTTTCTGAGTGATTGCAAATTAGTAAGATAGTCTGTGGAAATTCATACTACCAAAAATCCTTACCTGGGGGCTCCCAAAGCCTCAATTGGGTGCTACAATAAACTATTTCCAAATATAATCTTTCCAATTTACCTTATTAGTCTGACCCAGTTTTTAAATATTCTTAGTTCAAAAAGTTCCTTCCATATCTAGACTAAATTTTTCTTACTGTAAGAAATGAAAAAGGCCAACTGAATTCATCTGGCCTTAAGTTCAAAAATGATTTAAGTGCAAAAATGACAAAATTATACAACATTCAACACATACAACATATTATTTTATGATAGCCTTATTAGATTTTCTAGCTACTGCTATCTTAAACACAAATCAAAAAGAAAATTCATCAAAAACATTAAAAGTTAAATACTTCTGTAGCTGTGTATTTTAGAAAATAACTCTACTTAAGTAAAACAATTCAGAAAGATACATAGATTACACAGTAAGCTATACTAATATTCTATAATGACTAAAATCATTATATTGAGCTAACCTCTTATTTCCAAACAGAATTTTATTTAAAGCACCTTACCTCATTTCTCATGATTCGCCAAAGATTTAGTGTAATCCGGCCAACGATATTTATCTCACTCATTGTTTCTGATCCATAGTCATCTCTTTCAGCTGCAAACCTGTTCTCAAACTTCTCATCTGTAGAAATGAAAATATACTGCATCAGGACTCACAGAAACCAGATTTCTAAGCAAATTATGTCAAGGAGAATGACAATAAAAATTAAAGATGAATATTAAAGATGAAATGTGATCCACAGTCTACTCCGTTCAGACCTCTTGTTGACATCAATTAATGATGTTCCTATTCAGGACGAAATTCTCTTAACATCATATGGAGATGAAGAGCTCCTCTTACAGCAAACAGAGTCCTGAGCCTAGTTTCTTAAGTGATGATTTTACTAGAACAGAAATTAAAATGTTTCTCGTATATAACCCTGGGTATATACAAATGTTGCTGATTAGAGGCTCTGGAATAGTAAATATATTTACCATATATTGAATAGCTATTATGTTCTAAGAACTGTACTAACATTTTATTTTAATACAGTCGCTTTATTGTTAGCTTACTTTTTATTTTGCACTGTAGTAAAGTGTACTCAGAAATGTTTTATCTTGCCCCAGGTCATGTAGCAACGGAATCAGTATTCTACACCAGGGTTACCTGATCAAAAACTATGTATGTATACATACCACCTCACTCTTCTTTCTTTGTTTTAAAGAGATATTTGACATTTTTTTCATTTAACAAACATTTATATGATATTTACTATGTTCTCGTGTTTTAAGTACTTCACAACTGTCCTGAGATAAGTTCTATTATTACCCCCATTTTACAGATTAACACTTTGAGGTATGGATAGGTGAAGTAACTTGCTTGACACCACATAGCTAGTGAGCTGTACAGCCAGGATTAGGACCCACGTAGTCTTTCTCCAGAATCTGTGCTCTTTACTAAACTGCCTCCCTCAGCAGGCCCTTTCTATTGTATCACATTGTCTATAAAAATGGTTCTGCAGTGATTTTAGAAGAACACAAGCTTTCATTCACTCTTCTGATCTGAAGTCATATCTTACTCGTTAAAACTAATTAAACTGATTAATGAGTGTGCCCGAACATTCATGCTTCCTCTCCTGAAACCTATGCCAAATGAAGTGTTGAAAAAATTGAGATATACCACTGTTCTTATTACTCAAGGGATACAGAAACAACCAAAAATTCATGCTATGAAAACATGTAAAGTATCTTTGCCTTTTTATTACAAGTCTTGGCAAAGCTCAAAAACATTTACTATCCTTTCGTATTTTAGCTTCAACCTTTCCCTTTAAATTTACCAAGTTAAGGTATTTTACTGAAATCATAATCTCTCCCAGAAAGTCTCAATTAGTTTTTTTTTTTTTAATACCAATTCTGTGTTTGGTCTTTTAGCCTCCTAAAAGTATATTCTACTTTGTCCTTGGTCCAACATGCAGGGAGCCTTTAAAATGAACCTCTTAAAAATTTTGTAGTTATATAAAAAATATTTTTTAAAGTGCTTTATCAACTGTAATTTTGATATGACTCCCATTATTGCCCCCCTCTTAAATCAGAATCAGACTTTTGGGGAACAGCCCAAAATACAGAACCAGACAAATAAAATTATAGTACAGCAAGTCAAAAAAAAGTTATGTTCTTCATAAAGATTATGAAGGCTATTTCACAATACAGAATACTTAAGATGAGATGCTGGATGAAGGAAGCATAAAGAAAATGGAATAAATGTATTATGAAAGTTCTAAAAAATAAATACCTATACATGTTATGAAAAATGACTAAAAGAAAAAAGTAAATATATTAACAGTATATGTAGTAATAAAACTGGGGTATTTTTTCTTTACTTTTCTTGACTTTTAAATTTTCTATAATGGAGTTATGATATACCTAGAATTTACAAAATTTAGCCTTAAAAATTAGGCTAGAACAATAGTACTTTTAAAACATCCTGTCTTTATTTACTTTGTAATTTGCTCTGTAGCTGAACTGTAAAACACTCACAATGCTACATACCTGGCACCCGAGAGATCATCTGACATAAGTCAACACTTAGGGCAGCAGCCCTTTGTAAGAGGTAACCCCAGGAGTGCATCTGAATCTCATAACCTAGCAGAATATCAGGATCATACCTAAAGAAGGAATGAAAAAATTAAACAGGAGCCGTACATTTAAACCTTTAACTAGAAGAACTACTTCTTCATGACATAAAGGATAAAAATAAAAATCTATATTCTATGTTTCTCAGAGGTGGATGGGATGATACAGCAGTACTTACAGAATTTGTATACAGGAAGGAATGGGGCAATCAGAGCTCTTGATTTGAAGCTGCTCTTATAAAGCAAGCAGTTTTTACTTAGACTATATTTATTTGATGCCTTGGGAAAGAGATTGATAGAAATTGGGGTGGGAGGGAGGAGTCACCACTGAAGTATGAGAACGAGGGTATGGTTGATAACGTAATGTGGGAAGGGGCAGGGTGAATGAAATATAACGGGCATTTGTGGATAGTGTATTCTGAAAAGATTCCCCCCTTTTCCCGCCAGGGTCATTCTGTTGCCACTTCTCCACCTCTCTAACCTATATTGTCCTTAAACAGGTTTAATGCTGAGAAAGAAGATGAAAATGTATACATTCCTCACTCAATTTTAGTAATGACTTGGGTCCTCACATGAAATAAGGCCTCAGTAATGACAGGTTTGTCCTCTAAACTTAAGAGGAAAGAGACTCAGTTTAATGAAAGACTGAAGGATGGGGGTGAGATCAATGTGGGGAGAGAAGCATCAGAACCTAGGAGAGAATGTGCTCAGTGTGGTCACATAGTTGCACTGGTAACTGACTGACAATCTGCGTCTGACTCAGGAGGAGCCCCATTGTGGCTCCTCTTTTCCATGGGACCAATATGGAAAAACGTGTGGGGAAGAGAGGAACTGATTACAGTCATAAATTGAGAGCAAAAACTATAGTAACACTATTAAATTAGAAACTCCAAATTGGTCTGATTATTGTATTGTTTACGAAAGCCAAAAATCAGGTGAAATATCACAAAAATTTATAAAGTTGGGTTTTTCATAACTGCTTATAATGTCACCCTGAGTCGTAGGATGTGCAGATTATATCACTTAATGCCTGTAGGCTATCACCCAGTGCCTGTAGTACAGAATTACACCAACTTACCGTTGGAAGTTATATCTGGCTACTTTGCAAGTCCGCAGTATAACAATGGACCATGGTTACCAGATATATTTTTAGAACTGGTTTGCTAATACTTCCATAGCAACTTTCTTACAATGGGTGTTAAATGGCTTTAGTTCTCACTTATAAGAATGTCATAAAAGCATCATATTTTTAATCCTGGAAGATTTAAGTGGCTAATATCAAAAGAGGTAGGTTCAAACTTCTGTAATGGCATCCTCTTTATCTTTTCTATTCCTTAAGGGCGCATCAGAATACATTCTATAATGTAAATTTTAGTATCTGGTGATGTGCTTGTGATCCACTGTTATACCACAGACTTAAAGGGTGGTCTTCAACTTGTTAGGAGAAAAAGATAACATGTATTATCTATGTACTTTTTTCTACACAAATAGGGTTGAAATTTCTGAGAAAACCACTTAATTTAATAAACAACCGATCAATGTAATAAAACAGTCAAATGGACCTTTTACCAATCTATAAAAGTAGAAAGTGCTGCATGGTTGGTAATTATGGAACAAAAAGCATAAGCTTGGAGAAGCAAAAGAAAGCAAGGCAATATGCAACTATGAGGCTAATGCTTAGTCTCAGAAATTGAAGGCTTAAAAAGGTAATTTGTGCTTCTTTTACTTGAATTTTTGAGAGAGAGAAGACTGGGCAGGGGGTGGAGAGAGAGAGATACACTGATTTGTTGTTCCACTCATTTACGTATTCACTGGTTGATTTCTTGTATGTGCCCCGACCAGGGATTAAACCCGCAACCTTGGTGTATCAGGATGAAGCTCTAACCAACTGAGCTACCTGGCCAGAGTAGTAGATTAATCTTTAAAAAGGAAGTTCAGAAAGATCCTAGGGCACTTAAGAAAAGAGAAATTTCCCAACACCCTTCCTGCTCAGTGGTCTTTTAACATGATACCTAATATAGTGTTGTTGATAACAACGTCACCAACTCTACTTTCCACTGAAGTTCAACTCTTCTCAGAGGACTCAACAATGAACTCTCTGCATGACAAGTGCACCTCCCTGTGAAACTAACTACTGCGTGCAATGTTTAAATTTGAGAAAGCAGAGGAGCAGTGCCAAGTGGCTCTGAGGATCACCAGCGATAGATTTGAAGGGTTCCTACACACACATAAAAGGACTAGTGCAGTTGGATTGTTTCAGAGTAAGAAAGTAACTTAGAACAGATATTACCATGTGGCCACAGTTGACCCTGATCTTAAAGAAGAATTTGGAAGATTGCTGGAGTTCCTGTCACATCCATTTCTAAAGCACAGGTACAACATGAAGAGGATGTCAGATTACAGAGCCCTTCTGTTACAACTCTTATAAAAACAGTTATTTCTGATTTCTTCATCTGAATTTCTTGGATTTAGAAAACATCTTATTATTACAATAATTATTCTAGTCAGCTACTTGTTCTGTTCGGGTAACTAATACATAAGAGAGCTGGTGAAGAACACATATTTTTTGATAACGAATCAGTAAACACATCCTTAGGTGAAGATTTTTTAAAAGTTGTCTATTTTATAAACTGCTACTGGTCAGAGATAACGGCCGAAAAACAACAAAAAAGTTGGCCTATGCTTCTTTTACGGGACGTATTAAATAGATTTTGTTCTTTTAAAATTATTTCGTTGTTTCAATATTTTTCAGCTCTATTATGTATGTTTACTTTTTGACCTGGAGGCTGTTTTGTTTTGAGACCCTTAAAGATGATAAAACATTTGTTTCAAGTTCAAAATCCCCAGGATTCTGTATTTCTTCTGTGGAAACATTTGGTGACAATAACAAAATCCTGGTAACTTGCTCTTTAATTTTTGGGCATTTTATTCAGTCTATCGGGCTTTCTGGAAGTTAGAGAAAAGAGGAAGGTTGGGTAGAGAAGACTAGTGGCGAAGAAAAAAACTGTGGAGAAAATGAAAGCAGCAGAAACATGAAAATGATTTTGCTTAGGCAAAATAAACTACTTCACAACTAATATTTATTTTAAATAACCCACTGACATCTGCACAGATGAGGGCTGAGGGGGCTCTGACTAGGGCAGTGGCAATAAGCACGGAGAGAAAGAAATGATCTAGGAAAATAACAGGTTAAATGGATAAAATACATTGGATGGATGTAGGGAAAAAAAGGGAGGAATCAAAGCTTATATTTAAATTAGGGAGACTGGGAAAATGAAAAATTATTAACAGTTCAAGGAAATATAGAAAGAGACAAATGATTGTGACAAGATGATAATGGATTTGGTTTTACTGGTTTACTATTACTTTATACTACTTTGTGTTTGCCACCAGAGAAGGTAAATATTAAGAATGGAAAAATAAAAATAAAATTCTGTGACTATGCATGTATGTTTTATTCAATTTGATATTTAGCATCCAGCACTATACATTATACACAGAGTTAAATATTTAAGTACTGACCAGGCTAAGAGTTTCATGTACATTATCTCACTTAATTCTCATGTCTATTACCCATTTCACAGATGCAGAAACTAAAACTTAGATATATAACTTGCAGGATACAAAAATGTGGAGCCGGCTGACTTCAAAGCCTAAGCTCTTACCAAAGCCTGTGTTGTGGAGGTACTCAGCACAGGGGGTATAAAATGAAACAAGCACTTAGAGGGTTGTTTGGACTAATATAGACAGAACATTTCAGAATTAAAATGTTGATATATAAAGATTCTCTTCTCTTTAATCACATGATTTTTTAGAGTAAGCACCAAAAGTTAGTTTTATTTTGTTTATTGCATTTTTTCTTAATGACTAGTATAATTCATGTTATAGATATTTAAGAAAGTACTACACTTGCAAATGATTGACATAATTCTCCATGTTGGCAGGTAGTCCTATTGCTGGGAATATACCTAACAAGGAGAAGACAAGAGTACAAAGCACAGGGACATTATTGGCTCTGTGCTGGCATACAAAATGATATTGACTGAAACTTTGTATTTTCTTTTTGCTAAGCTGATTGAAGAAATAAAAGTGTGGGCAGGAAGGCATCTGACATGTTAATGACAACCTCTGGAAGAGATAAGGTCAGGACAGACAACGGCAATAGTCAAATGGGTAAGAACCCATCCAGCCATCAGTGCTATAAACACTAAGAATACATTTCTCCTTCCCTAAGTAGTGGGTAGTGGGCACATCATTTCTGATGCTCTGACATTTAATTTTTCTTAAAAATTACTTTTTCTAGTTTTCAAAATGGTTTATGTTAACCTATTTTGGATTCAATCAGATGTTGAATGTGTAGAGTATCATCTTGATCTTAATGCAGAATATTCTCAGTTTTACAGGCTTTACAAGAGTTCAACTATGAAAGTTCAACTAAATTTTACAAGAGTTCAACCACAGAGAGGATTAAGTATAACATAATGCTCAAAGGCAGCTTTTATCCACACATCAAGATCCAAAGAGTATTTCTAGCCTGATTTAGGCATTTAAAAACCTAGGGCTAGCAATGAGAAGAAATCTTAAGTTTCTAGAAAAGTGAAGCATTTAATAAGAGAGTCCATGGCTACCAGAGTAATACTTGAGAAAATGCAAAAGAGCCACTTAATTATTTTCTTTTTAAATTAAATTTATGAACGGATTAAATCCAAAGCTCTTTGGAAATAATGGTTTGTTTAAAACTTAGAAAACATTTTTTTAGGAAAAATAAAAAGTTTATTGGAATGGTGGCTGACCTCCAAGATAGACACCTATTTAATGAATAAATTCAGTATAGTTCCCCATTATTTCACCATCACAAATAAAGCACGCTAATATCCAACTGGGAAAGCTAGAGGCTAAACTAATATTTCTCTTTCACAGAACCATCAATCTTGAGAATAAAATATTCTTTTTCCTATCCCTAACCTGATGGAGGTAATGGGAGGTTAGGACAAAATCTTTCCAGGGATAACACTATTTTCAAGAGCAACATCAAGGGATTCTCTTTCCTTTTTCGATCTCCATCTATAATATATTAATCAGCAACACTACAAAAGGATTCTCTGAACAAAACGGAAAAAAATCAGAAAATACAAAATGGTACCTCTTTATTATATCTGCAATTTCTTGAAAAAGTGCCTTCTCATCAGCAGCATAGGTAACTTCTAGTCTTGTAATTCCAGACCTAATAAGTAATGGGGTCTGATATCTGATATCTAAGAAATAAACAAAATGTTTATTATACACAATTGTGTAAGTAATACTACTTACTTTTGAGTAAATTATGCTACTGAAATACTTCTAATTAAGAGAGCATTCCCCAAAGTAAATATATAATTACCTCAATTTCTTGAAACCTTTAAGAAAATTAAAAATTTCATTTCCTATGTTGTTATATTCCTGAAAAGTTTACATTCACAAAATTCCCCATATAATGTGTCACTCAAAAAGAAATTTTATTACTGCATTTCTGTCTTTACTCTTCCTACAGGAAGAGCTTTGCTTAATAGAGAATATTTTAGTCAGTGGTATGCTGGAAAATGTTTACACCACCGCTGGCAGGGGTAGCCCTGATCTGTACTGCTTGCCTATTTCCATGATGTAAAGACTTCCACTGCGGCTGACTTCAAGTGACCAGTGTGACATCAATTAGATAAGAGTAATTCATGAAAATGTCATGAAAAAATTCATGGAAAAAAAAAAAAAGCCACGATCGCTTCTTGGCTAAAATCAAGTGTAAAAGCCATGAAATATTAATTGGCTTGTGAGCACATATAAGTCAGCTCAAGCACACCATTGATTAAACTGCCCAAGTTCCTATATAGTTTTGTTCTGTGCTAAGACCTCCTGCTATGGTGTACTGTATAAGGAACCTCTGAACCAGAAGTGTATGTATTTAGGGAGAGATATAAGCAAAATTAGACTATATCTTAAAAGTATCTTATAAACCATTAAGTCATACTGTAATAGTAACTTCTTTTTTTTTTTTTAAAGAGGAGAGCACAAATGCAGCCCCCCCCCACCACAAATTCTCCCACTACCACAAATTATGCAGTCGAACTCCCCACATTTGGGGAAATCGCAGGGGTTAGCACATCCAGAGTGCAATGGATAAGCCTCGCCCTGGGAAAACTCCCTTTGGGATCATGGTATCCCCCCTGCCAGGGAAGTACGTATGTAATAGTAACATCTTAAAGCAAACAGAAACTCTGTATTAGCAGCAAAGAGACACATAATCATTTGGTTTCAGTATCAACAATTATTTTATAAAATTATATTGATAAGAAACTATATATCTGAATTGCAAATTTTATTAAAGTCTTTATATTGTATTGCTTCTGACAATTATTTAAGTAAGAATAATAAATCTAGGACAAAGTGGTACGCAAGACTCCCTACTCCCACGTCTTAGCAATTTAGAAAGAACTTCGTTACACTTGCTTGGTTTAAATCTCCAGCACAGAGATGGCCCCATTTAAAGGTTCATCCTAGGGCATGCAGGCATAAAACTAACAGAAAGGAACACTACCTTGACTGGAGACTGTCTTGTCTTTATCAATCACTATCACGCCCGTGAGCTCCGTTCTGTCCGTACCGGGCAGTGGAGTGTCAGATGAGATGCAGTAGAACAGAGCACAGATCGGGTCAAACTCAGGGTCTGGTTCTAGGTCGCGTCTAGTTCGAGCATGTACCTCCACACTGATTAGGGTAAGATTCTGTATCTATAGGAAGAAATTAAAATATGTTTTAAAACACTTTTAAGACATGCTGACAAAAGTACGTTTCTCTAAGACTCCAAGGAAATATGTAAGTAAAATTACAGAAAAAATGGCTGCAAAGGACAAAGCTACAGTTTAATACTCTACCGATTAAGATTTTACTTCTAACATTAAATTAAATCAATTCATATTTTTGTAGTAGAAAATCTACTTATACCATAATTTTCAATGTTACTGTATATTTAAAACTATTTGTTTAAAATACAGGCAGTACCACCAATTCCTGTTTGAATGACTAGTCTAAGTGGTTGTATTGGGTTGGCCAAAAGTCCATTTAGTTTTTTTGGTAAAGTAAAAGAAACATTTTTCATTTTCACCAATAACTTTATTGATCTGGATACTTTGAGTATGTCTGCTGTCTCTCCTGTGGTTTAACACTGATTGTTCTCAATTAATGTCTCGATTTGATTGCTATCGACTTGAACTGGTCTACCCAACCACGAAGCATTGTTCCGCAAGAAACCTCTAGTATGAAACTACAAACCACCTCTGACATGTTCGATCAGTCACAGCAGCTTCTCCATACACTGCACAAATCTTTTTTTGGTGTTTCAGTTGTATTTTTACTGTTCCTGAAGTAATAAAGCATAATGTGCCAAAAATGTTGCATACTTTCTTCCATCTTCAATATTAAAATGGCTGCACAAAAATTCACCAATTTTGATGTTTCTTTTTTTTTTTTAAAGATTTTATTTATTTATTTTTAGAGAGGGAAGGGAGGGATGGAGAGAGAGAGAGAAACATCAATGTGCAGTTGCTGGGGGCCACGGCCTGCAACCTAGGCATGTGCCCTGACTGGGAATCGAACCTGCGATGCCTGGTTTGCAGCCCGTGCTCAATCCACTGAGCTACACCAGCCAGGGCTGATGTTTCTTTTTAAATGCACTCTGATATGAGAGCTGTCACAATACAATCTAACAAAATTGTTTCAAATGAAGTTACAGACAACTAAGTGCTATTAGAACCATCTTATGGAAAAAAACAAACTTTTGGCTAACCCAATATATTTAAAACCAAAGTTCGTTACCTTTTATTTTCTACCTAGTTAACTATAGTTTAAACTAGAAAAAGAGATTTTAAATTTTGAAGCTCATAACTACCTGAGGGTACTTAAATTTAAGCTTTTTATATGTACTAGGCAGATTGTTACAGTTTTTCCTGAAAAAAAAATTGTAAGAATTGCATGGTATCAAATACACAATCACTGGACTTTTGCCCATACACATTTTCTCTCTGAAATATAAGGCAAGAAATGTAGTATTTTTCTTTTTAAAATTATTTTCCTATGTTAATAAAAACTTTCCTTAACTGTAATTTCCTTAGCTCTCTTTCTAAAATCAAAACACAGTAGTAAAAACTCTAGGTAAGAAAAACAAAATATGATTATAGCTGGAATTACAGCCATTACTGTACCAGCAAGGTACATGTATCTGACAATAGAAAATAGTAGACTACCATTAAAATATTGGTAATTATTCAGATCTTATATATTTAATAAAGGATTTGTACCTATTTTGCATGATAATAGTTGAAGAAATACAAATGAAAGGTTCTCACTAGTGATGGAAATAGAATTTGGTAAATCCCTTTGGTAAAATCCCTTTAATATGTATTTAGAAATACATATTAAAGTTAAAAATGGACATATCCTTTGATGTAGCAATTCTACTGAGAATATATCCTGCAGCTATATCCATACTGTTAGCCAAATTACGTGCACAAGAATGTTCACTAAAGATTATAATATTCCTAGTCTTTTATGAGCTATGAGAGACTAACAACCTAAATGTCCATCAGTTGGGAACTGATTTCATAAATTATGTGGTTTCCATAAAGACCCCACATAATGGAGAAATCTGTAACCGTTAAAATTTTCTAACGAATGAGCCAAATCTGGAAAAGGCATTTGGGCCGGACAAGATGGTGGTATAAGTAAACATGGCTCACCTCCTCACACAACCATCACATCAGAATTACAACTAAGCTAAAGGACAGCCATCAGAAACTGAGCTGAATGGAAATTCTACAACTATGGAATTAAAGAACAAACCAACTATAGAATTAAGGAAGAAACGACATTGAGACTGGTAGGAGGGGCAGAGATGTGGAACAGGTGGATAAATATCAGGAGAGATATCTGAGGAGCAAAGAGTCCCATTCGCACAACAGACCCCCCCCCAACCCAGGTTTCCAGTGCCAGGAAGAAGTCTCTACAACTTCTGGCTATAAACCAGTGGGGACTGAGGCTGTGGAGACAGAAACTTCTGGAGTCTCAAGCAGTTTCTCTTTAAGGGTCATTATATGCATTTACTCAGACTCACTCCCTCAGAGCTCCAGCATGGGGGTAGCAGATTGAAAGGCATCAGAGACATACAGGGATGAAATGAATTGTTCAGCCTCAGGGAGAGATCTGGGGGCAGCTTTCTTCCAGACAGAAGCACTGGCAGAGGCCATTTTTCATTTTCTGAGCCCTCCCCACACAGAGCCATAGAGCCAGCAAGCAGGCAACATATCTGAGACTCCATTAACCTCACTCACACTGTTTGCCCCACCCTGATGATTCTATGAAGCCCTCCCGCACCCAGCTTTCAGACCCACTCAAATTTTTTCCAGTAGCTTTTCCATACAAATGACTTGTCTTGGCCCATGCTTCAGATTCTCCCAAATTCTCTCAAACAAGCAACATCTCGCTTCAGTGAGCCCCATACCCCTCTGTAAGTGGCCCCAGCACGAGTTTTAGCAGCAGCCAGCCTTAGTTCACAGCATGGACTTGCATATGTATTTCCAAGCCCAGTACAAGTAGCAGCCATCTGTAGATTGCTTTGTGGCTTATGCTGTTACTCCAGAAAGAACACAGTTGAGGGCTCAACTACAAGAGGGGGGTGTACTAGCCTACATGAAGGGTGAACCTTTAGTAACTAGCTTGGGTAAAAGGGGAGGCTGTGCCACTGCACTCTATAGGACACCTACTGTACTAGGCCACTCTACCAAGCCTGGGAGAGGTAGCAGCTCTTCCTAATACATAGAAACAAGCACAGGGAGGCTGCCAAAATGAGGAGACAAAGAAAATGGCCCAGATAAAATAATGGAACAAATTCTAGAAAAAGAACTAAACAAAATGGAGAAGAGCAATCTACTATACATAGAGTTCAAAACACTGGTTAAAAGAATTCTCAAGGAACTTAGTGAGGATTACAACAACATTTAAAAAAAAAAACCCAGTAAGAAACAAAGGATGCATTAATTACAATAAAGAACAATTTACACAGGGAATCAACAGTAGAGTGGATGAAGCCAAGAATCAAATCAGCGATTTGGAATATAACGAAGCAATAAACAACTAATCAGGACAGCAAGAAGAAAAAACAATCCCCCCAAAAATGAAGATAGCGTAAGGAGCCTCTGGGGCAACTTCAAAGATACCAACATTGGCATCATGGGGGTGCCAGAAGGCAGAGAGAGAGTGAGCAAGAAATTGGAAACCTATTTGAAAAAATAATGACAAAAAACTTCCTTAATTTGGTGAAGGAAATAGACATGAGAGTCCAGGAAGCAAAGAGTCTCCCAAACAAGATGGATGCAAAGAGGCCCACGCCAAGACACATCATAATTAAAATGCCAAAGGTTTAAGATAAGGAGAGAATCTTAAAAACTGCAAGAGAAAAGCAGTTAGTTACCTACAAAGGAGTTCTCCTAAGACCATCATCTGATTTCTGAAAATAAACTTTGCAGGCTAGAAGGGACTGGCAAGAAGTATCCAAACTGACAACAAACAAGGACCTACATCCAAGATTACTCTATTCAGCAAAGCTGTCATTTAGAATGGAAGTGCAGATAAAGTGCTTCCCAGATGAGGTAAAGCTAAAGGAGTTCACCACCACCAAACTGGTATTATATAAAATGTTAAATTCACTTACTCAAGAATAAGATTAAAACTATGAACATTAAAGTGGCAACAAATTCACAACTACCAACAACTGACTCTAAAAAAACAAACTAAACAAATAAGCAGAACAGAAACAGAATTGCAGATATGGAGATCATTTGGAAAGTTATCAGGTGGTAGGGAGAAGGGGGAGAAAGGGGGAAAAGGTGGAAATATTAAGTACAGATTGCTAGGTACAGAATAGATGGGGATATTAAGAACAGTATAGGAAATGGGGAAGCCAAAGAACTTATATGTATGACCCATGGACATGAACTAAGCGGGGCGATTGCTGGAGGGAATGGGGTATTGGGTGGAGGGGGGGCAAAGGGGGAAAATTTGGAACTGTAATAATATAATCAATAAAACATATTAAAAGAATACGTTGCTGTTTGTTTTTTTTTAAAAAACCCAAATAAAGATTTTAAAAAATCAAACCATTAGAGGGTAGCCCAGAGAAAGAATTTTTAAATGTATACTCTTCAGAATTATTTGTTTTCTTTTTTAATAGTAAGCATGAATTTAGCATATACAAAAATGTAAAATAGAAAAACTCTCTTTACACCCAAACAAAACAAAACCAAAAACCCCAGTTTAATTAGAAAAAGATGAGCATGTGGAAAGTCTATAAAGACTGAAGAAATTTCAGGTCAAAAGAGTTTTACTTATTTATTCACTTACTTACTAGGTCAAATTTCATGATCAAATTTTGCCTTTCTATTCCTTGATATAAAATGCATTACGGACTTAGGAGCTTTTTTTTTTTAAAGTAAACATATGGAAAGAAGAGACTGAGGGAGATTTATTGAGTGTATATAGGCAAGAGCTAAGGACAGGGAGCAAGAAATTAACAATCCCTTTCTTCTGCATTGAGTATTTATTTATTTATTTAAATCCTCATCCAAGGATGTGTTTATTGGTTTTTGAGAGTGAGGAAGGGGTGAGGGGGAGAGGGAGAAACATCTATCCTCCCTGTTTTGTGAGAAACAGCGATCAGTTGCCTTTCTTAGGCACCCTGACCCGAGAATCAAACCTGTAACCTCCGTTATATGCCCTGATGGGGAATTAAACTTGAAACCTTCTGGTGTATGGGACTATATTCCAACCAACTGAGCCACCTGGCCAGGGCCTGCATTGAGCATTTATATGCAGAAGAGAAGAGATTAGCCCAGGGTAATGGGAAACAGAATAAAAATGCTATGGGCACAAATTCCTAGAAAGGAACAGAACGTAGTGTAGAGATTTTTGGGGTTCATTCCTAATATGACCACCAGGTGGCTGTTTGGAGTGTGCCTTGAGATTAAGAAAGCCTGTGTTGGGAAGAAGCTATAAGCAACCTGTCAGAACCTCTCAAGTGATTTTAATACCAAGAAGGCTCATGATTCATGATTTTATACAATAGCAGTATAAAAAGTACAGGTTTCTCAAGCAATAAAAGTTATCAAATTTAACAAGTCTTTTTGCTAATAAGGTCTATCCAATTTGTTTTATAAATAAATGAAAATATATTTTTAACAAAGTATTTTAATTTTCCAATTTTGGGTCTATACTTGATGAAATATGTATTTCTGGGTTTACTGATTAACTTATTAATAATAAATTATTAATTTATTATCAATAATTCAGGGGATAATGCTGGGCCAGGTATAAAGCAGGAACTAAATGAATGCTGTTGAATGAAAAAATGTACAAATAAAAATTTAGGAAGTTAGACTATATTACAATTTAATTTAAAAAACGTACAATTCTTTGTTTAAATGTAGGGTAAAATGAGGACAATATTTAATTTTTTTCTTAGTTTATGCTTATCCATCCTTAGAACAGTTTAAGACAGAATTGACTTCACAACTAAAAAACAAAACAGGAAAAACCGAATTCTCTGCTCTCAGGGCAAAGATATAAAACAATGCTATAAACCAGCATTTTCCAACAGAAATACAATGAAAGTCATATACATAATTTTAAATTTTCTAGTAGTTACACCAGGGTGTCAAACTCATTTTCACTGGGGGCCACATCAGCCTCATGGTTGCCTTCAAAGGGCTGAATGTCATTTTTGGATTGTGTAAATGTAACTACTCTGTAACAGGTAACAGTTAAGCGAGAGCTCCGCGCTGCTGCCAGATAGAAAGAAGGTGCTGGGCTGGATAAAACAAAGCGGAGGGCTGAATTCAGCCTGCGGGCCTTGTGTTTGCCACCTGTGAGTTACAAGTTTAAAAAGTAAAAATAGGTTAAATTAATTTAGAAATATTTTCACTTAATTCAATAAATCTAAAATATTACTTTTTAACATGTCATCAATATAAATGGTTATGAATGAAGATATTTTATATTCTTTTTTCTATTAAGTCTTCAAAATTAGCGTGCATTTTACATTTATAGCACATCTCACTGTGGATGCCAAATTTTTTATGGAAATACTTGATCTGTATTTAGGTATCATAAAATTTACAGCTGAAAAAGTGGTTTACATGCCTAAATTTAAAAAATTTAAAATTCAGTCCCTAGACACATAAGCCAAATGTTAAGTTCTCAATAGTCACATTGGTAGTGGTGACCATATTGACAGCTCTGGTATAAACAATAAAAACTACTCTAATTTCCACCTACTGCCAGTCAGATACATGCTCTTGAGTTGTGTTTTCTCTAACAGAGATAAATTTACAGTGACTCACACATACTCTCCAGTCCATCCTGTGACTGATGGATGTACATTTTAAAGACAAATTCTTAGTCTTTGGCATAGGGTCTGTGTAGTGAAGGTAACTGGCTTATATAAAGATTATGTGAACAAATGATCTGTAGCAAGCACTAACCCACTGAGCCAACTAAACAAAATACAAGCAAATATTTGGAATGGGATATAACAGCCTAATATAAGAATTCAGAATAAGATTTTTTCTAATACTTAAAAAACTTTCCTTTTTAAAAAAGGATTTTATTTTTAAAGAGAGGGGAAGAGAGGGAGAGAAACATTGATCGGTTGTGTATCACACACCCACAACTGGGGTCTGGCCTGCAACCCAGGTGTGTGTCCCAACTGGAAATTGAACTGGCAACCTTTTGGTTTGCAGGATGATGCCCAATCCACTGAGCCACACCAGTCAGGACAAAACCATTTTCTAACTTTAGTTTCTACAAACTAAATTTCGGTTATAAGATTTGTAAAAATTGTGAAACCACAAAGTGGACTCAATAATCCATGTTTGCTTTAGAAGTTTCTCTTAGTTTATACAAATATATGAATATATAAAATAGTAAAAATTGTAAGAACAGAATGATGAACAGGTATAGAATTCAATGTTTTACCCCCTCAGTAAAAAATTTCCATACCTCTTCCACAGCACAAAACATAGGAGTTAAACAGTGTATGTGTCCTTACTGTTGCAATTTTACCTCATGTAAAGCTTTTGCTTCTTGTAAGTTTTGTATGCTGACTTTGAAACCGTAAGTATTGTTTAAGGATGGTCCATCAATCTGAGAAGTTTCTTTCTTTGGGGTATTTACTGGTGCAAATTGATTCTATTAAAAAAAAAAAACATAGCCAGAAAAAAAATAAATGAGCAATCATGTTCTTTGTTTTGACTACTCATTCCTACTTAAATAACATACTCTATGTGTTTAGTAATACATGATAAACTAGTATTTCTTTATATCCAAAAAGAAACCATAAGTATTTTATTAACATTCTTTTCATACTAGTAATTCAAGATACCAGAACTAGATATATGTCAAATAGCTGATATAATCTGTAAGCAAACTATATGTTGATCTTTGAATTTACAAACCTCGAATACTGAAAATAATAGTCTTGTAGAGACTTGACATTTATAACACATGAACATTTATCTTGACCTTTACTGGAAATATGACAATCAAGCAATGAGTTTGGCTAAAGTATAAAAAAGGTTTAAAATTTTCGATTTGTCTTATACCCTAATACAAAATGTGTTTGAAAGATGAGTTAAAACATAAATAATCTTCAAGGGTTTAGAAAGAATCGAATCTTTCTAGTTTTTAAAAAATATTTTTTCTGATTTCCAAATCCATTAACTATTTATATTCACAACATACTGGTAATTGTTTTTAATATAAATAGCTTGTAATTCAATAATACTGCTTTAATAGAAAAGTTTTCAAAAAGTATTTATAATCTCAAAATAGAAATACTAAAATATATTTTATGTAATTCATGATATTTATGAGAAGTGGATAATATGGAAGTGATTTATATCATATATTTCCAAGGATACAAGTCTAACGTATATTTTCACACAACTATATATTTGAAGTTTTACCATATTTTTAGTATTTGAATAAAGATATTTATGATTTTTCAGACTTTCAATAGTAACGTTGTTTCTTTTGTTATTTAGTAACATAAACTGAAAAAAATCAATAATGTTATTGAGAAAAAAGTAATAAACCAAGAAAAAGGATATATTTTTGGTGGGATCAAAAATCACTTACTTGAGCTCTGCTGTCATTGGATTGTTCTGATTTTGCCAGTAATCAGTTAATGTATTTGTATCCTCATAATCCACATTTTGGCTATCATATTCACTTTCTCTGTAATATTTGTATTTACATATAAGAATCTTTTAGATCCCAACAATAACAACAAAAAAACTAAAAAAAAAATTAGGCAATTTCTTGTTGTCTCAAAGACATGTAAATAAAATGATGCAAAAATATATTAAAATTTTTTAAAAATTGAGACACAAAGTTATCAATTATCTAACTGAAATCTAAGAATCAGAATGGATCTCCCATTGACCATTAAGTATGTGGAGCGTAGTTACCTTTGCTTGTGTTAAGAAAACTCTTCTACGAGTGTCAGTATTATTTCCTTTCTTATGACTCAGTTTCTGGGTTTTTGGTTCTGTAGAAAGAAATTTCATATTTAATATATATATATATATCAAAATTACATGCTTCCATTAAAAATTTTTTGTGTAAATTAGTATTATCCTATAAATTCTCTCCAAAGACTTAATAAGTAAAACTAATTCAATCTTCTGATCCCCACCAAAATAACAAAATTTTTATATATTTAGATAAAAAGATTTAGATCTTAATTAGTTTTATTCCTTAGTCATTATCTTAGAGAATAATTTAATTCATTTGTTCACTTATTTATCAAGTATTTATGATGATGAAGAAAAGACAGTCTATATCCTCATGGGGTCTAGGGAGAATCAAACATTCATTAAATGCAAACAGAAAGATGAAAATTTAACTGGGGTAAACACAACAAAAGGGAATATAACTGGAAATTTTTATATATGAAGGAAGGCTTTTTGAGCCGAAATACAAAGATGAAAGAGTATTAAGTAGGCACAGCATGGAGATTTTCCCAATTACAGAGCGGAAGACCTAGAAATTGGTAAGGATAGATAAAAGGGCTATGGTGGAATACAGGTGAGAGATGACGGCAGCTTGGCCTGAGGTTGTGGCGGTAGCAGCAGAGGTAGAGAGAGTGGTGTAATTTAGGAAACTAAGCGGTTACAGGACTTGGTAATAAACTAGAAACCAGAGGATGGATGACAGTGAGGGAACTGGGTAGGTGTTACAAATAAATCCCATGTTTCTGATTTGTGGAACTCGGTGACAGAGAGACGGTGGTACTATTCATTGAAATGAGGAAACCTGAAAGGAAATGTGTGGGCATACGTTTTAGGCGCCTGGTGGTAAATGTGTACAGTGAGATCACGCACTGACTCTCATAAATACTGACCTTGTGGTGCCTTTGAGCGTTCAAGTAGAACTGCCAAATAGGCAGCTGGATATATTTTGAAACTTAAAAGAGTTTTGAATGAAAATATGCAAGTGGGAAGAGAGGAGTATGAGAAAAGCCAAGGGGAGGAAAAGCTCCAAGGAGGAAGGTGTGGTCAGTTGGACAACGACTGCTTACAGAGTATGAGACAGGATGAAAACATCCATAGGCTTTATAGCTACATGAAGGTTATTGAGAGTCTTTGCAAGAGTCATACTGGTGAAATTATGGGGGCAGAATCCAGCTAAAGTAGGTCAAAAAATGAATATGAGGTAAAGAAATGCAATTGTCAAATTAAAGATATCTAAAAAATGTGGCTTTCAAGGAGAAAAAAAGACTAGAAGCTGACAGGTCTAAGGTCAAAGCAGTTGTTTGGCTCTGTTTCTATTTGAAGGGTGGGAGAAACTTGGGTATATATTAATGGGAAAACGAAATGGGAAAGAAGGGCAATGGGAAAAATCAAGCTGAGAAGGAGGTAGGGTTTGATAGAGGGCTCCTATGGTTCACCCAGAAGCAAGAATATAGGATGAAAGCATATGTAAGAACATTTCACATTTGCTTTAAAGCAGTTTCCATGTGATGATGTCTTTCAAAGATGTGATAAACAATACTCTTATTAACTGAGCTAAAATTTCACTTAAAAAGCCCTAATTTTCATTAACATAGTCTAATATTATTTTCATTTTTAATCTTTGTACAACAATTATGAAGTCTTTCTGTTATTTATGAACTTACCTGTTGATAAAGGGCTAAGGCCAGTTGCTTCAGGAAGTCTTTCCAGAAGTTTTCTTTGTATGATTGGTGTACTATGAAGGCACAGTGGCTCACATATCCCAGTTTTTGCCCTAACATTAATTGGAGATATCACTAGAGGCTCCCGAAGCTCATTGCAAGGGCTTTTCTGTGTATTATCTTTTACTTTTAAGACGTTTTCAACAGTCAGAGAACATAGTTCCTCTTCTGGTGATAAGGGTCTGTCATCTCCATTTAATATTTTGGAATCTGGGGATGTGGCTTGTTGCCAAGGTGGAATTACTGGAGAATCAGGGGAGCTGTAACTAGTATAAAAGTCATCATCATCTTCATCTTTCTCAGGATCATTTGCAGAAACAACTGGTGGCAGCATCTGACTTTCACTTGCAGTTTGACTGCATCCTGTGGTTGGAACTTGTAAAGCAATTTGAAAATTATGAACATCTTCCTTGGTATGTGCTGTAGTAGGGTGTATATGAGGAGTTGTATCCATTTTTGGAGGCACTGCAGGTTTGTCATCTGGGTTAACTGAAGAGCTGAAGTTCTCAGCAGATTTTACAACTCCAGCTGGCTCAGTTTTAGACAGTTTCTTGGAACGTTCATATTCTTCTTTGGCTTGAAGCCATACTTGAACCAGTTGTCGACTTGGGGCACATTTACAAGGCATAATCACAATTTTTTTATCTTCGACCATTTTATGGCTATTACTTGACCCTTTATTGATGAATGCTTGGCCACTGCGAAGGGGTGACCCTGGTCTTGGGTTTTGAGTCATTGCTGAGAATGCTGTTTTCCACAAACGAAGTCCTTCCAAGGAAAAGTCCCCCTCAAACTCAGCTAGATCATTTGGAAGTCGAGTTTCTACCATGAGAAGCCGTCCGCCGATCTCCCTATAAAACAACATATTTTAGAACAACTGTTTTGTCTCAAAGAGCAATTACTAAAATATTTAGCTTTCTCCCCTAGAAAGTTTTAAAGTCCCTTTTAGAGTCTTAAAAGGGACTCTAAAGTCCCTTTTAGAGTGCCCATCTCTTTCCTCCCTTTCCACACCTCCCTACATACACAAACTTTATGCAGGTATACTCATCTTCAGTTTCAATATGCTTTTCCTTACAGGTATATGACTACTAAATTAATTTCCTTAGGAAAATCATTATTAATATCAGGGAAAAAAAGTCTTTTTGTTTGTTTTAAGTGCCCACGAAGGTTTCTTTTCTTCACGGAGATAGGACAAAGTCATTGGATGCCTTTCCTCTTACTTATTTTCAATAACTTTCCACTGTCACCATATATAAATAAAAACTGTGGGAGAATCTGTCAGCAGATACTATATCCCTGAATTTTACCTATAGCCTCTTTCAACATTCTCTAGTGTCTACAGTTTAGCAAAGCCAGTTGGTTCAAACAAGTCTTTGTGCCTGTGACTTGCCCCTGCCATTCCCTCAAACTTAAAAAAAATCACTTACAATTGAGGTAAATTACCATAATTCTTTTTCCTCTTCACATGGCAAAGTTTAACACTTTGAAGTGTTACACTATAACACTAAGTTGTTGTTTTTTTTTTTTAACTTAGAAGTTGGCAGAGACCACAGAATACATAGCTTAAATGTATGTGTATACGGGGAATCACTAATTAAAAGGTAGTCCAATTTAGTTTCCAATAATTATAAAGATAAACCTCTCCCTTTCTCTAACAAATCCATTGGTACTATTCCTGCCGTCTATAGCGGCATAAAAGAAGTCTTTGTTTTCTTCTTCATGGGAAGTCTTTCACTGATATGAAGGTACTTCTTAGTCTTTTTCCAATTATTTCTCTTTGGGCATGGTTTCCCAAACGTCTGGTCATTCTCTAGACAAAACTCAATGAACTGGATTCATTTTTTTCTGATTTGGCATTGAAGAAGGAGCATCAGGGTTACTACAGTTCCTTTTCCCCTTCATATGGGAAGATTTTGGTCTCTACTAGTTAACGCTAGGTGCAGCCATTCATCTAGTCTGTGAATTTTCTAAGTCCACAACTATGAACTGTTCTCACAATGATATCCTACTTATGTAACCAGGATCTAGCACCTTCCCTGAACCTGCCTCCCAGCTAAGTGAAAAATTAAAAGCAGAATTATTGCTATTGAAGGAATTGAATACCTATGGAATGTGACCATATCCAACTTAATATTTTCATACAGAAATCATAATAAAACTAAAAATAAAAAATGAGATGTGGTAAATTCAGCTTTCTTGAATACTGTCTGTAGCATGGTAATTACTACAACTTACGTCAAAACATATACCAAGAACCTTAAATTTTGAAGTAAACTTACTTTTAGGACTATAAGAAAAAACTCCAAAACACAAGAAATGCTTTATGAAGAAGATACTAATCACATAATTATCTATAGTGGCAAAACAGAGAACAACGTTTCTGTACAATAATATACATGAGAATATTATGCAGCCATTAAAATATTTAAAGAAGGCTATAAATTTAGAAAATGTTTATAAATAATAAATAAATAAATCTGGATACAATACTGTGACTACAATAATCACATTTCATAAAACAAAATAAACACTATATGCATTTTTAATAATTTAAGAAAACTATTAAAATATTATTAGTAATTGTCATAGATAGGGAAATGGTATGATTTTGTCCTTTTGTACCTCATAAATTTTCTATAATACATAGATTTATATAAAAATTGCTTTTCAAAAATAATGACTATCATCCTTCTATTTCAGCTGCAGAGTAAATGTCAAAGTCAGACAGCAACTATACAGAGTTAATGACTAGTACATGATAAGTTAACTAAAATTTAAGAAATGTGTAAGGCTGAGACAGAAAAAAGTACTTCAATGAAAAAATACTGGGTCTGGCACAAATAATGCCCATTTTTTTACTACAAAATCATAAGCATGTAATTCTGTAACATAACAGTATAACACTCAAGCACACCACATGACATTTTAGGTGAAATGTTCTAAGTAAAACTATAAATTATTACACCCATATTATAACCCTACCAACCATACTCAAGTAGGTGTTATTTCTGCCAGACCCTGTAGTACATCATGACTACTAATAAAGTCAAAGCTCCCCAAACGATGGAAACAAATGTCTAAGGAACAGACATTTGCCTATTCTGGCAGTGAAATACAGTGCATTCATGACAAAAGACCACTGGGGGCATTAGGCAAAACAACCCAAAAAACTGTGTGTGTGTGTGTAGGGGGGTGTTTCTGTCCTTCTCTTCAAGTCCTTAGAGGAGGAAACTTTTACCCTCACCCAAGGATATATTTATTGATTTTAGACAAAGAGGAAGTGGCAAGGGTGTGGGTGTGAGAGAGAAAGGATGTAAGAGTGAAACACCAACAGTTGTTTCCTTTACATACTCTGACCAGGGATTGAACCTGTAACCTTTTGAACCACCTAGCCAGGGCTATGATTACTTTTTCTCACCCCTTTCCTAAAGGACTATTGCAGGAATTATGCTGGGTAAAAGCCTGGCATTGTTGTGCCTTTTTCCCTAGGGTCAGAAGTATGGTGCTGCTAAAGGTCAAGTGCATACATGCAGTATGGTCTGGCCTCAGTTGGCTCTTTACATCTCTTTCCATCATTTAGACTAGCAGGGTCTGCCTCAGCAGTTCTACTGACCTCCTCTGCTTGTAAACTGGGTGGCTGAAGTGAACTGCCTCTCTCTCTGAAACTGATTGGGTAAATGAGACTGAGGACACAATGGACAGGCAGAAAACTATCACTTAAACCTGAATGAAGTCATGTTCCCCAACTTAGCTCTCATTAGATGTACTCTATCTTGGTGACACAGGTGATACAGAATACCTTCTTAACTAGTAGTTTATAAATAAACCAGTATTGTGATTCCTGCCCATTTTGCTATTAGCTGTGTGTGTATCTGTTTATTACTTCTCTGAAAAGATACTTAAAAGGGATAATGGAAAATTAATTTCACCTTGAACCCATAACAACTGTACAAACTAACAAGAGTAACAATATGACTGAAGATTCTGACAACAAGGAAGTGGTATATATATATATATTAGAAACAACTTAATTTTCATTTGAAGATATATATCATAAGAGTACTTAAAATATATCTATGCTCATTTTCACTTAAAAAATCAAGTTCTTTTTAAAAATTGTAAGTTTACCATTTTAGAAATAACATTTAAAAAGTGTTAGTTATAATACTTTGCAAGTATCATGACATCCTTCTTACTGTGGAATCATGTCATAGAGAGCCTTTGCATCTGTAATCCTTAATGGAGACACAGTAGATCCAAAACCAATACTCATCAATTTGAAGAAATTTCTGTAGGTGCAAGCATTCAGTTGTTTTGTAAATTTTCTTAATAAGTCCATAATTATGAATAGCTTTCACAATGATATACTACTTACAAATACAGTAATAGTCAGAAAACTAGCAGTCAGGTACCAAATGTTGCGTACATTGTAATTATTCAGAGAGACCCAAGGGGAAAATATAATTCTGATTACCTGGGCTTTTCTGGTACATCAGAAGGATTACTGCAAAATGGTTCCTGGTAAAGAGTTTCTGAAAGGTCATGATCCAACAAGGTTGCCATAATTTCTTCTCTACTTGGTGGGGACATAAGTGGTTTCAGAATGTGAGCAGTTCGAGAGGTGAAACTGCCATTTTTAGACTGTGAAGGAGAGCTGGTAGACCTTGGTGAACTGTCAGGAGTTGGTGTCAATATATCATTATTTCTTGAAACATACAATTCTAAATCCTCAGAGGTTGCATCCACAAGTTCACCATCAGGGGAGGATAGTATTGTAGTGAAAGAGGTATTGACTGAGTCAAGAGACTGTCCCATTTCTTTTCTGGCATGACCTTGAATCCAGTCTGAACTGCCAGGCTGTGAGAGGCTAAAAAATACTTCTTTGCTTAATGAACTCCTATTCAATCTGGATTTTTCATTTAGACAGCCCTCTGTCTGCTGGACACAGAAAGAATCCATTATTGAATTAGACCGAGTTGTTAGAGAATGGAAGCTATTTTTCCACTGGTTGTGGCGATGGTTCTCATTGTTTTCTATGGATGATTTCTCAAATAGTTCAGGGCTTAGAGTACTAGATCTAATCCATGAGGATGAGTCTGAGGCATGATGTTTGTCTTCACACTTCTGGTTATCATGACTTATAAACTCGTTTTTTTCTATAGTTTGTCCTGGGAAAAGATCCTGAACTGCATCACTTAGGAACTTCTGAGGCAAATTCTGATCAGCGGGGACAAACTGACTCCCAGAATAAAAGCTACAAAATCCAGTCTGACCAATTGTATTAATATCAAAATTATAATTATGTTCAGGAGACAAGCTATCCTCAAGTGAATAACAACTTTCAAAACCTGGATCTGAAAAAAAGATGGGACTATCATCTGACACTGAATTATCCAACTGGCCAGAATTTTGTAAATTTAGGGAGTCTACTTTAAGAAGTTTGGGGATTTTTTCTTTAGGTTTTGTACTTTTGGGAGTTCGAGGTTTTCTTGGAGA
This sequence comes from Tonatia bakeri, assembly GCA_004024845.1. Lineage (NCBI taxonomy): Eukaryota > Metazoa > Chordata > Mammalia > Chiroptera > Phyllostomidae > Tonatia > Tonatia bakeri. The sequence continues at coordinate 111,898 of PVIA01000578.1, read as the reverse complement.
TGTTACTGATCGTGTTCGCTTAATTGTTTTGTTATGCTCAAGGGGAACAGAAATATTTTTGTTTGGTTGATATTTATTAGATAATGGGTCTTGCAAAATGTTTGCATTTTGTGCTTTCTGCTGTCTTTTCTGTAACAGTTCTTTTAGAACTGCCAGTCCGGACTGTCCTTCACCAAATGCTGAAGGTGTTGATACATTTTGACTTTTACACTGAGAAAGTGCTTTGGTTTGTGAAACTGCTTCTGACAATGACCTTTGTTTTACCCTTTCGGGCTTAAAATTTGACATACCTAAAATAAAGCCTCTTTGTTTCTGTTCCCATGCTATTTGTTTGATTGGACTTCTCAAGGAAGTCACAAAGCAATTATTAGGCATCTGGCTTTCCTCTGATGCTGCATTTCCCGAAGAACAAGTTTCGCTGTGCTTTGACTGTTCTGCTATGCATACAAGCTGCTGCTGACTGTCTTTGCAATGCAAAAAATTAGGGGCATGTGCCTGGTCTGGCTTTGATTCTAGGGAATTATGGTATTCATTTAACTTTCCGATAGATGACAAATAGTTCCTTTGTGTATTTGCATTCTCTTCCGTCTTTGGAGACATTATACCCGAAGATATCTGTGTATTCTGTGCAACCTGAGACAAATGGTTCGAAAGGTCAAATATGTTTTTTTGAATCAAGGTTGATTCCTTTAGAGTAAACATAGCACTTTGATTATGAGACCTTTGAACATTAATTTTTGAGATTCCAGGTCCCAAAGAATTACAAACAACTGATGGATGCAAATCATCTCGAGAACTGGGGAATGTATGCAAATCTACTGGTTTCTTGCTTTCTAAGAAAGAAGGAAAGCAGCCAGATAAATTCTGTTGTGCATGAATTCCAGTGGTTTGAGGAGCAGAAAGGGAGTGATCTATAGCAGAACCCATTACTGACACATCTTTCTGTTTAAAGAGTAGTTGAGAATCTCCAGAACTATGTGAGGTCTCGGACACATTCTGATGTTTCAGCACAAACTTAACTTCTGCACTGGACTGAGATTTTAGTTTTTCATCTTTAAGCATTATGTGCTTTCTTGATGTACTTTTCTCATTTGTTTTTTGTTTCTGTTTTGCTCTCAGTTTCTTTTTCCCATCATCTACCACTTTATTTGTCTGATTTCGTTTGTTCCTTTTCTTAGGAACTACAGAAGGATTAACAAGCTTTGTTTTTGATTTCTTCACTTGCGTTCTTGCTCGACTATTTTTTTCTATGTGGGAATTAGCGGTCCTGCTATTATATGCATTAGGACCCTTAAAAAGCATTGCTTCTTTATCTGCAGCAGCCATAATTTCTTCAGCTCTTGGATCTGTGGGAGACCAGCAACGAGGTGGAGAAGAATTTATGGGACTTGTGCTTCTCTCAGAAAGAAAACCTAGTTTAGACATAACATCACTATAATTCAAGTCACAGTCTTCGGTTTCAGCATTGTAAGATGGTGAGGGAGGAGAAAGAATAGCATGTGAACGTTTTTTCCGGAAAGACAAAGTTCTTTTAATATTTTCACTATTTGTCCTTTGTTGCTTACCAGTTTTTTTCTTAGCAGATTTATGTTTAGCTTTTCTTCGGTGACTTTTCTTTGGTGTTAGTGGATAAATGGGATATTTGGTTGCAGGGGAGTCAGGAACTTTTGGCCAAAAATCCTTCAAAGGTGCAAGCTTTTTATACAGTTCCATTTTTTCCTCTGTCAATATTACTTGTTTTTCTTTAGAGTCTATTTTTCCTAGCTTCACAAGCATATTTTTTCTCCCTCTAAATCTATTAATAATAATATACTTTATGATGACAGGGGGCAGCTTTTTAGACATTTTTCTTCGTTTTCGTGATTTGAGAGTTCCATCTAAACTTTCACCAATTTCTATGGGATGAGGTAGGCTACTTTTTGAGTTGTGTGTTACAAAACTTGACTCACTATCTTCAGTCTCATAATTTACCTTGCGTTTTGCTCTAAGTGTATATTTATTTCCATACAATCCAAAGGGCTGCTCAGTTTCTAAGGTTCCATCTCCAAAGTGACAATCTATAAAACTGTCTGTAGGTGTTTTATTTTCAACAGCTCCATGGGGGACCTTAGTTAAATCACTGGCCAATATATTATTCTTCTCAGAATTACCATTACAAGGATTATTTTGTATATAATTATCTTTTGCACATCCGGTGTCATTAGTTTTGGTAGAAGTCTCTTGGTGACCTGCAAGTTTCTTTTTATTAATTTTTAATCGGGATTGTTTATTACTGGGTTGCAGTTTATATGTGACAGGAGAGAGTTTTTGTGGTCTACTCAGACAATTAGAAAGAACAACACTGGGGAAAAACATATAATGTGCTGCTTGCTGGCTGAGGTTTGGCTTTTCTGTTTTATGTTCTTGAAATTCTTCATATCTAATTTTCAGCTTATTTAGTCCACTTTCATCAGCAATGCTATCAAGAGAATGTACCATAGTTTTATTCTCCCCTGAGCATGACAGCAATTCACAATTTTCAGTTAATGATGAAGGGAATAAACTGTTCAGAGCTGTGCTGTTTCCTTTTTCATTTCCTTCAGATAATTTATTTTTTGAACCACTTAAGTCAGAAAAGTTGAAAGAATTTTTGCCCAGTGTACTTTCGCTAGTATGACGGTTCATATGTATAAAAGGAGCATCCTTATCGATTTTTCTAATGTTTGTATACTTTCTACTTGGTACTTGTCTTGTAACAGATGGAATATCTTCTTCATAATCAAAAACACTACTTTCACAGGAAGATACTGGGAGGATATCTTTCTTTTCTTTATGAGAGTTTTCTGAACGGACAGTACTGCTTAAAGATCCAGGGTATTTCATAGAGTAAGTGCTTTCATTTGTGAAAGAAGCAACTGAATGAGCTACACCTTTTTCTGTATTGTTTGGCTGTGAAAGATCTTCAATTAAATCTTCCTTGTTCAAAACATGGGAAGAAAGGGCACTTGTGTGTTTACACTGAAAGGTAATTTTAGCAGAAGATGGGGGTTCTAATGTAGCAGCATCTTTGTGAAAGAGGGAAGGTTTTACTGATAGCTTGCTTGTTGCAACCACAGAAGAGTGGGTTCTAGAATTTTCGTTGTCCAATGGATTGTCTGAAATGAAGGGAAGAAGAATTTATTTCACTTCAATTCTTAAGTTTTAAAATATTTTCCCATATCATGATACTGTCACCCTAAAAGAAATTATATGAAATTAAGCTTGTGTGTTTAATATGGTTAGTTTAACAAAAAGATTACTCTTATCATTAGGATAATAACTCAAGCTAAGTAATCAATAGTTACATTTAAGTATTAGTCATTATTTTAAACACATAGCCCTTTGATCATAGATTATATTAATATTTAGTGCCTTTGGAGAAATAAGGAAAAAATACTGTCACCTTGAAAGGTTTTCATAAAATAATGTACTTTCTTCCATTATCACTTCAAATAAGCTGAGCATATTTCTTAGTTTCTTATGCTACTTATATAACATGATAAACGGATTAAAGTTTATGAAGCTTAAATCAGTGATTAACAAATGTTATCTTCTTAAACACGAGAATTTATCTACATTCTCTCAAAAGAAAAAATTCCAGAGAACATAACAATATTGTTATAGCCTTACTCAGCCAACTACCCAGTAAGTTGTCATTTTAAAATGAAATATATTTTTAGACCCTAAAGTAAGAAATGCTCACAGGAGACTTCTTTACTTACCACTATTTTCATCTGCAGTTCCATCTAACTGAGGTATAGAAAGATTCGCTAGAAGCAAATTGTTATTACTCCATTCCATTTCTTCTTCTGAAGATGAATCATCTTCTTCACTTGAGCTTCTGTGGGTATTTCGGCACAGTGATCTAGAGAATATTAAGATTCACTAATTGAGTATGACCATTAGAAAAAAGCATATTGGACTCAAATAATTTGCCTAATTTGATCTCTAGTAGTAAAACAATAAAAAAAGATCTGAAAATTGTGACTTTAAAAAGAAAGGCAGCTTTACTTATCACATCCTACAAAAAGTTATTGTAAATAGATTTCATAATCCCTTTCATATGAGCTACAACACACCATCATTCCTGTATTCAAAGCTCTATAATACCCTGGATCACCATATCTAATCATGTTTCTCCTTATACTCTCCCTTCATTCTATCATTAGATATACACATATATAACAGCTTGGGTGAGAGAGAACCTGGTAATTTCTAAAAGGGCAGCGCCTGACATATTTTAAGAAGTCTCCATAAATACATGATCACTACATTATCAATCAGGAAAGGCAATTAAAAAGGGGTAATAAGGTTAGGGTTGAAAGACAAAAAAATAACACAGTTGAAACCTAGAAGCCATTCCTTGTCAAGTTGACTCTATAATTATTGTTCTAATTATTCTAGCCTATAACAGTTTAACTCTCTTTTATTCAACTTCTAGTATAAGGAGATACCTACCACTTATTACCAACACATATTAATACTTCATGTATAAATAGATGATTTCTAAAAGTTAGGTTTATGGGGAAGGGAGAACTGCAGGAAGGCGGTCAAAAGGTACAAGCTTCCATTATAAGGTAAGTAAGTAGTAGAAATGTGATGTACACCTTGATGACATCATTTACCTGCTGTATGAAATATTAAAGTAACTGAAATAACAAAAAAGTTACCTCTTTTTGGCACAATGTTCCTCAATATTGCTGTCCCATCTCTGAGACATAACCAAACTAAGCTCCATTTCTTCTTTTTCAATCTGTGGTTCATTTTCTTCATCATCACTATTTTGGGGGTTTTTAGAGTTTCCAAAGGAAAGACATGGTGATGGCATCCCATTTCTTTCCCTCTGGTATCCATCATTTTCCAAACCAGCAAGAAGATGTACTAGAGCCTCATCAGGACTACTGTCCACTATAAAAGAAGTGAAGTATCACCAACAAATAACTTAAGTGTTCTAAATAATTCAATAATTCAGATCAATTATAAAACAACAAAATAAAAGATCCTTGAACCATCTGCATTGGAATGACCGTGTCCTTATTAGAAAGAAGATTTCCAGATCCTATCCCATATTTACTAAATCAGAATATCTTTTTCTAATATTTTAAAATATTTTTCAATTACAATTTATATTCACTATTATTTTTAATTACTTTCAGATGTGTATCAATCAGAATTTCTGAGGTAGAACCTAGGAATTAACATTTTAACAAGCTGTCCAAGTTCTTACTGCATAATTAAGCTTGGGGTGCACTAAATACTAAATACAATATGGTCACAAATACTGAAAATAAATATAAAGTATGTAATAAATATGTAATTAATGCTAAGAAAATGCCTTAAAAACAATACATATGAACACACTATCCCTTACTTAAGCTTTATTGAGCTCATTTAGCAAATGACGTTTAAGGATGTGCAAAGACACTCAGAAATAACTGTCATCATGTTCTACACTAGCCAAAAATTAATCAACTTAAAAAAATCGTTCAGGGAGATTTCTGATACTCACCAAGAAAGAATCAATTATGATAATTTAATAATATACTTAACTTTGTGGAAATTTAATTCAAAATAAGCCATCTTTCCCCTAAAGTAATATGGTTTTCCTCTAACGAAAGTGAAGTTAAAAAAAGGTTATTATTATTTTCTTACACAATTGTTTAGAAAAAGCTGTGTAGAAAACAAAAACAAAACTACTCCATTTAATAAAAAATTTCATTTTTATAATAAATAGAGTAAGGAACATGCAACATTAACCTCTTCAAATCAAGAAAAAAATTACCCTGGGGTGAAGTGGGCAAAGAGGAGGGGAACAGGACACTTGTAATAGTGTAAACCATAACAATAAAGGGGAAAAAAACTGTTCACATATGTGCTTTCATTGATTTAAAATACGGAAAGTTTATGGTAGACTGTTACTTACAGAAAACTGGTGACTCACTCAGTCTTTGGGTCAAAGGCTGAAAAGTCTGGCTATTTTCCATGAGGTTCAAAATTGCTTCTTCATTAATAAGAGCTTCTTCTACTTTGTGCCTAGTGTGACCTTAAGATGACAAAATATATAAACATTAAGGCAATGGCCTAAACTTACTCTTTAGGTTTTACGTAATTTAGGAAGCATTACAATGCAAACCCATTTAAAGATTTGAAGTATTAGTGAAATATGTTAAATAAAAACATAATAAAACTTAATAAAAGCCACAAGAATATCTAACTAGTCACAAGGAATAAATAAAAAACCCTTTAATCTACTGAAGGGTTTAGTAATTTAGTAATTATTAAATACTTAAAATCTCTTTAGCCTTTTCAATCCTACCTAGTTTGTATATAGTTATATTACTCTGATAAAAATTACTGCACATTAAAATACTCAAAGGGAAAAGACAAAGTATCTTATTTAATAATAAACTTCTTTATTCTCTATGGCTTAAAAATTACAAATAAATTCATTTCACATTAGTATATATTTTTCAGGAAGTTTCACTTCAAGATTTAAAAATATGTCTTCAATATATCATTTTTACAGAAAGTAAATTAAATAAGATTAAATTAAGTAAGTTAATTAAGATTAATTTTAGGCTGGGGGTGGGCAGAGATGGGAGTAAAAGACAAAACTGTACTTGAACAACAATTAAAATAAAATTAAATTAAAAAAACATTAATTTTATAAATAAAGATAAAATTCATTACAATCTAGTCAAAGAAAGAGATGGAGAATAAAAGCACATAGTAGTGGGGGCCATAACGGTTATATAGCAGAAACTGTCAGGCAGTTATTAGGAAGTTAACTAAGTGCTTTCAACAGTTTTTAAAAGGTTGTTAAAAGCTTCAGGACAAAATATTTTTAACACATTCTAGACATAGCTGGGTTAATAGAGAGTATTTAATAAAAAAAAAAAACAAACAAAAAACTGTGAAAATAGCTCATGCCGAAACAAGACAATTGAGAGGATCATAAAAACAAAAGCTGGTTCTCTGAAACTAAGGATATAATAGACAAGACTGTCAAGAATAACCAAAATAACACAGGAGGTGTAAGTAAATGTTAGAAATAAAAGGAAAAGTGCCAAAAAGTCAAAGGGATGTTAAATACTATGAATAACTCTACCAAATACATGGAAAAATCAGATTAAAAGGATAACTTTGTTGGAAAAATATGCTATAAAACCTGATTCAAATAGAAATAGATAACTTGGAGAGACTTATAGTAATTATGAAAATTGAATTAGTAGTTTAAAATCCATTTCCTTTACCAGCCACCCCCCAACACCAAATCCATCTATAAAAAATAATACTAGATCTGGAAGGTTTTACAGGTGAAATCTATCAAATACCCCCAAAATAGATTATATCAATTAATAAAAATACTCCACAACTCATTTAATGGGACAACTCTTTAGTGGACCTTTCTTGATTATTAAAAAAGTTAACATTCTAAATAAAATGAGTGAAATAGATACAGTAATACCTAAAAAATAGCACATTTTGACAAAGAAGGATTTATTTCAGGAGTGTAAGAATGGTTTAACACTAAAAATAAAAATTATTTTAAATGCTACATTAAGAAAAAACTGATATAAATTCAGAACATTTGATAAAATTTAATATCCATTCATATTTAAAATAACAAATCTTTTTAGTCAACAAAAAGAGAGGAGGTAATAAGTTGACTAAAGTTTATCTACCGATATCCTGCAGTAAATTTCATACTTAATAATGAGACATAGAAGCATTCCAGGTAAAGCCAGGAAAAAGACTATTATTGTTTCTACTTAACATTATCCTAGAGTTCTTAAGCAGTGCATTAAAACATGTTTTGAGAAGTATGAGGATGGGAAAAGAAATAATGAAATTGTTATTTGCAGATAATGACTCCACACACACAAAATTCAATGGAAAAGACATATAAACTAGCAGCACTATTAAAAGTTGCTGGATATAAGACTGACATACAAAGGTCAGTGAAGCTCCTAAATAGCAGCATTTAGAAGATGTAATTTTTGAAAGATAAAACTTAGAATTGAAATAATTATAAGACACCTGGAATATATCTAACAAGAGACATAAAATAATTTTATAAAAAAATTTCAAAGATTTAATGAAAAACATGAAAGAAGACCAAATAGAGTGAGAAATATAGCATGTCCAAAGCTGAAATGATTTGATATATAGAAAGATTAAAAATGTTCCTAAATCAAGCAATGAAATTGAAACAGTAATAAAAAAAAATTCCAACAAACAAAAGTCCTGGAGAGAATGGCTTCACAGGTGAAATTTACCAAACATCGAAAGAATTAACACCTATCCTCAAACGATTCCCAAAACTTCAAAAGGAGAGAAGACTCCCAAACTCATTTAACAAGGCCATTATCCTGATTCCAAAACCAGATGAAGCCTCTACAAAGAGGAAAAGTCATAAAACAACATCACTAATGAACATATATACAAAAATCTTTAACAAAATATTAGCAAACCAAATTCAGCAACACATTAAAAGAATTATACACCACGATCAAATGAGACTTATTCCTGGAATGCAGTGCTGGTACACTATTCACAAAGTAATTAATGCAATACACGACGTAAACAAAACAAAGGATAAAAATCATATGACCACATCAATAGATGCCAGAAAAAGGATTTGAGAAAACTACCATGCATTTATGATAAAAACTCTCAGCAAAGTGGGAATAGAGGAAACATATCTGAACATACTAAAGGCCATATATATGACAAACCCATAGATGGCTGAAATTATACTCAACAAGGAAAAACTAAAAGTATTTTCCCTAAGACCTGAAACAAAACAGGATATCTGCTTTCATTACTCTTATTCAATATAGTACTGAAAGTTCTAGCCACAGCTATTGGTCAAGAAGAAAGAAAAGTTATACAGATCAGAAAGGAAGAAGTAAAACTGTCATTATTTGCTGATGACATGATACTATATATACAGAATCCTAAAGATTCTACCAAGAAATTAGTAGAACTAACAAATTCAGGGGTAAGGATACAAAATATATGTTCGGAAATTGGTCACATTTTTATACACCAATAATTAACTGTCAGAAAGGGAAACTAAGAAAATCCCATTTATTTTTGCATTAAGAAAATGCATACAAATAAATTTAACTAAGGATGTAAAAGACCTGTACCTGGAAAATAAGACACTGAGGAAAGAAACTGAAGAAGATACAAATAAATGTAAGCATATATCATGCTTATGGGCAGGAAGAATTAACATGGTTAAAATGTCCCTACTATACTCAAAGCAATCTATAGATTCAATGTAATCCCTATCAAAATACCAATGGCATTTTTTATAGAACTAAAACAAATAGTCCAAAGATTTATATGTAACCACAAAAAACCTCAAATAACTAGCAATTTTGAAAAAGAAGAACGAAGTTGGAGGCATCACACTACCTGACATCAAACTAAACTAAAAGGCTATAGTAATCAAAACAGCATAAAAACAGACACACGGATCAATGGAACAGAAGAGAGCCTGTATAATCAATCAATATATAACAAAGGAGGCAAGCATATACAATGGGGTAAAGATAGTCTATTCAAAAATTGGTGTTGGGAAAATTGGATAGGAACATGCAAAAAATAAATTAGGCTATCTTCTTACACCATATACCAGAATAAGCTCCAAATAGATTAAAGACCTAAATGTAAAACTGAAAATCATAAAACTCCAAGAAGAAAATACAGGCAGTAAACTCTCTCATATATTTTTCTTAGCAATATTTTTTCTGATATATCTCCTCAACCAAGGGAAACAAAAGAAATAAAATATACAAATGGGACTACATCAAACTAAATACCTTTTGCACAGTAAAGAAAACCAGCAACAAAATTAAAAGACAACTTACTGAATGGGAGAGCATATGTGCCAATGATACATCCAATAAGGGGTTAATATCCAAAATTTATAAAGAACTCATTCAACTCAACACCAAACAAACAAACAAAACCCCACAAATAATCCAATTAAAAAACAGACAGAGGACCTAAATAAATATTTCTCCAAAAATGACCTACAGATGGCCAGTAGACTATGAAAAGATGCTGAACATCACTAATTAGAGAAATGCAAATTAAAACCACAATGAGATATCACCTCCCACCTGTTAGAATGACTATCATCAACAGTTCAATAGACAACCAGTGTTGAAAATGATGTGGGGAAGAGGGAACCCTCATACACTATGGTAGAATTGCAAATTGGTGCAGCCATATGAAAAAAAGTATGGAAGTTCCTCAAAAAATTAAAAATGGAATTATCTTATGACCCAGCAATCCCACTTCTGGGTATATATTTGAAGAAACCAAAACACGAATTCAAAAGAATATATATATCCCTATGTTCACTGCAGCATTATTTACAATAGCCAAGAGATGGAAGCAACCCAAGTGTCCATCAATAGATGAGTGGATAAAAAAAAGCTACATGGTACATATAGAAGATGGAGGCATAGGTAGATATGCTTTGCTCCCTCACACAACCAAAAGAAGAACAACAACAAATGTGAAACCAAAAAACAACCAGAACTGCCAGAAAACTGAACTGTATGGAAGTCTGACAACCAAGGAATTAAAGAAGAAACATTCATCCAGAATGGTAGAAGGGGCAGAGAAGACACAAGGCAAGGAGACACACAGGGGGTGAGGCAGCGGCCACAGACCAGCAGTCCCACATTTGCATGTGGATAAGACAGGAGGAACAACTAGAGAATGAGAAAGATTGTGCAACCCAGGGTTCCAGTGCAGGAAAAGAAAGCCTCAAAACCTCTGGCTGTAAATACCTATGGGGTTGTGACAGCGCGAGAAACTCCCAGCTTCACAGAAAAGTTTGTTCAAGAGACCCACAGGGTCCTAGAAGGTATATAAACCACACACCTGGGAATCAGCACCAGAAGGGCCCAATTTGCTTGTGGGTAGAGGGGAAAGTGACTGAAGGCCAGCATAGAACTGAGCAAGTGGCACTGTTCTCTCTTGGATCACTCTCCCACATACAGTGCCACAATGTAGTGACGCAGGTTCCCCTTGCCCTGGCGAATACCCAAGATTTTGCCCCTCACAACAGGTGTGCCGAGACAAAAAAAAAAACAACACCCAAATGAAAGAACAGATCAAATCTCCAGAAAAAGAACGAAGCAATGAGGAGATAGTCAATCTATCAGATGTAAAGTTCAACAACACTGGTAATCAGGACATTCACTGAAATGACTGAGTATGGCCACAAAATAGAGGAAGAAGTGAAGGCTACACAAAGTGAAATAAAGGAAAATATACGGGGAACCAAGGATGAGGGGAAGGAAACTGGGATTCAAATAAACAATTTGGAACAGAAGGAAGAAATAAATATCCAACTGGAATGGAATGAAGAGACAAGAATTCAAAAAAATGAGGAGAGGCTTAGAAACTTCCAGGACATCTTTAAATGTTCCAATATCTGAATCATAGGAGTGCCAGAAGAAGAAGAGGAAGAACAAGAAACTGAAAACCTACTTAAAAAAATTAATGAAAGAAAACTTCCCCAATCTGGCCAAGGAAATAGACTTCCAGGAAGTCCAGGAAGCTCAGAGAGTCCCAAAGAAATTGGACCCAAGGAAGCACACACCAAGACATATCATCATTACATTACCCAAGATTAAAGATAAGGAGAGAATCTTAAAAGCAGCAAGAATAAAGGAGACAGTTACCTACAAAGAAGTTCCCATAAGACTGTCAGCTGATTTCTCAAAAGAAACCTTCCAGGCAAGAAGGGGCTGGAAAGAAGTATTCCAAGCCATGAAAGGCAAGGACCTACATTCAAGATGACTCTACCCAGCAAAGCTATATTTAGAATGGAAGGGCAGATAAAGTGCTTCCCAGATAAGGTGAAATTAAAGGAGTTCATCACCACCAAGCCCTTATTATATGAAATGTTAAAGCGCCTTATCTAAGAAAAAGGAGGAGATCAAAAACTATGAACAGTAAAATGAAAACAAACTCACAACTATGAACAACTGAACCTAAAAAACAAAAGTAAGCAAACAACTAGAAGAGGAACAGAATCACAGAAATGGAGATCACATGGAAGCTTATCAATGGGAAGGCAGCAGGGGGATAATGGGGGAAAAGATATAAGAAATGAGAAGCATAAATGGTAGGTACAAAATAGACAGGGGAAGGTTAAGAATAAATAGTATAGGAAATGGAGAAGCCAAAGAACTTACATGTATGACCCATGGATGTAAACTAAGGGGTGGGGGGGAATGCTGGTGGTGGTGGGGGAATGCTGGTGGGACGGGGGTGGCAGGGTAGAGGGGGATAAAGGGGAGAAAAGAAGGAACAACTGTAACAGCATAATCAGTAAAATATACTTAAGAAAAGGTTGTTGTGCATATATACAATGGAATATTACTTGGCTGTAAAAAATGAATTCTTACAACTTGTGACAGCATGGATTGATGAAGAGAGTATTAAGCTAAGTGTAATGAGTCAATCAGAGAAAGACAAATACTGTATTATTTTGCTTATATGTGGAACCTAAGGACCAAAATAAAGGAAGAAAAAAAACTGAAATAGAGACATAGATAAACAGAGTAGACTGACAGTTGCCAGAGGGGTCAGGGGGTTGTTGGGCAGGTGAAAAATGTGAACTGAGTAAAAACAAATTGGTAGTTACAAAACAGTCACGTGGATGTAAAGTACAGCATAGAGAATATAGTCAATAATATTGGAATAACTACGTGTGGTACCAGGTAGGTATTTGAAATATTGGGAGAATCACTTTGTAAATTATATGGTTGTCTAATTACTATGGTAGACAACTAAAAGTAATATAAAATAATATTAAATGTCAACTGTAAAAGAAAAACAGGGTTTAAGAAATGTTCCTATATTGATCTATTAACAATGAATTCCTAATAAAATCTCAACAGGGTTCTTCCCAGAGATGAAATAATCTGATCCTAAAATTAACATGAGAAAGCTTTTTTTAAAGATCAAGAGTAGACAATTTTGAAGCCAAATAAGGGGAAATCTGCCCTTGATGAAGCAACCGTAATTACCGCAGTATAATATTATTAACATATGGCAGTGATTTGCAACCTTTTTTTATTTCATGGTGCACATAATTACTAAAATTCTGTGGCACAACGAAAAAATATATTTTTTGCCAATTTGACAAAAACATAGGTATAGTTTTGATTCATTCGCACTAGACAGCAACTGTTATTTTGGCTGTTGTCATTTTTTTATTTGATGATCTAAGGAAAAAGAGGCCAGTGCACCTGACTAAAGTCAGGTATTGGATGTTTTAAAAATTCATACAGGAAACTGGTTGAAAAATTGCTGACACAGGGGAGACATGATTGAAGTGGGGGAACTGAATGAAAAAAAATGAAGAACTAAATGTGAAAAACCAAACTGTAAGCTCACATAAGTCTCAAGGATGAAAATTTTCATGAAATCCAGGTAGGGAAGGCTTCACTAATCATGTACAACAAGCAAATCATAAAGAAAAAAATTGTTAAATTGACATTAATACTGAAGACATGAAAAAGAAGAAAGAAAAAGAAGGAGAAAGAAAAAGAAGAAGGAAGAAGGAGGAAGAAGAAAAACGAAGAAGAAGAAGAAGAAGAAGAAGAAGAAGAAGAAGAAGAAGAAGAAGAAGAAGAAGAAGAAGAAGAAGAAGAAAAAAGAAAGAAAGAAAGAAAGAAAGAAAGAAAGAAAGAAAGAAAGAAAGAAAGAAAAAGAAAGAAAGAAAGAAAGAAAAGGGAAGGAAGGAAGGAAGGAAGGAAAAAAGGAAGAAAGGAAGAAAGAAAGAAAAAATGATGGGAAAGAAAGCTAAAAATATTTTTGAAGACTTCTAAAGTACAAGTCTAGATGGGGAAAAATATCTCTACAACATTTATAACTGTAAAGGCTTTATATCTAGAAAACATAAGGAACTCCTACAAATGAGTAAGAAAAAGACTAGTGACCCAATAAAAAACGAACAAAGAATACCAATAAGCAAGTTTCAGATAAAGAAATCCCAGTGCTCAAACTTACTAGTAATCAGGAATACAAATTAAACTAAAAAGATACCATTTCGCCCCGGCTGGCGTAGCTCAGTGGATTGAGCGCGGGCTGAGAACCAGGCATCGCAGGTTCGATTGCCAGTCAGGGCACATGCCTGGGTTGCACGCCATGTCCCCCAGCAACTGTACATTGATGTTTCTGTTTCTGTTTCTCTCTCTCTCCCCCTCTCCCTTCCCTCTCTAAAGATAAATAAATAAAATCTTTTTTAAAAAAAAGATACCATTTCAAAGAATCAAAATGGCAAAAAATTTTATATCTGACATTTTCTAATGTTGAGGAGGTAGGGAAATACAAGTTCTAATATATTGTGAAAATATAATCTTAGGTACATTTTATAGAGTCATTTTGTAACACGGGCATTACTACTATAATGTTATCATATCTCAAAATATGAAAAATTGAGCACAAAAAATAACAGGTCTTATAGGAAAAAAATGTTAAGGCAAAATTTACCTGTGTGACTACAGCACTAACAAAATCAATAATTGGTATAGGGGAGATAATTCTGACCAGTTAGGAAAGCAGTTCAGTGTGGCTAAAGGCTGTCATAGTGAATATTAAAAGCACACAGAAAATAATAGTATGGAAATGCTGGGTACCTTTCGATTATAGAGAGCAGCTGGCAGATGCTAGAACAAAGCAAATGGAAGAGTTCTGAGAGAAGACTGCTGTTAAGGTGAACTCAGGAGATGGTGCAACCTGCCATTAGTCAGAGATGGCACAGTGCTGGCATTCAACTCTTAAAGAGGGAGGAAGATCTAGGCATATATACTCATTTTCAGTTGTTTAATACAGTCAAAAGCCCCTGCTTCCAATGCAGCAGTGAAAAAAGGGATTTTCCTTTTATGCTGAAGGCTATAATTCTATTCCTGCTAGTTTGTCTCCCCTTGCCTAGAAAAACTGCATATGAAACAATGTGACTTCTAAGTGAAGCTTTCATTATCCTCTTGTTTCCCAATTATCTATAAAGTAATTGCATTACAGAAACCCTACCAGAACATGATAGATATTACACTACAAACACCTTAAAACTTGGCAAATTTCACTTCTACAAATCTTTTGTGGAGAAACTCTTGCACAGTCACAAAATGACAGATACAACACATTAACAGTGCTAACATGAACACCATCTAATAGCTGTAGAGAAACCAATAAATTTGTTTAGTCTTACAAAGGGGCACTAATCAGTAGCTAAAATGAATAATCTAGAAATGTATATAAACAAAGATAGATTTCAAAGTTGTAATATTGACATAAAGGCCCTGGCTGGTGTAGCTCAGTGGATTGAGCGCGGGCTGCGAACCAAAGCATCGCAGGTTCGATTCCCAGTCAGGGCACATGCCTGGGTTGCAGGCCACAGCCCCCAGCAACCGCACATTGATGTGTCTGTCTATCTGTCTGTCTCTCTCTCCCTCCCTCCCTTCCCTCTCTAAAAATAAATAAATAAAATATTAAAAAAATATTGACATAAAATACTCAGCATCATTAGTAATGAGGGAAATTATCATTAAAACCATAATGAGATGCAATTTCACGGACACTAGGATGACTGTAAAAAAAGACAGATAATAACAAGTGTTAGTGAGGATGGAAAGTCACTGGACCTCTCACATATTGCTGGTGGGAATGTAAAACAGTATAGTCACTTTAGAAAACAGTTTTGGCAGTTTGCTAAAAAATTAAACATAAATTTGCCAAATGATCCAGCCAATTCCACTCCTTGGTATCTACTCAAGAAAAATGAAAATATATATTCACACAAAGACTTACATACAAATGTTCTTAGCAGCATTATTCTTAAGAGCCAAAAAGTGAAAACTCCTCAAATATTCATCAACTGGTGAATGAGTTAATAAAATATGGTATAGCCATACAATGCAATAATACTATTCAACAATAAAAATACTTCTAGCCTTGGCTGGTGTGGCTCAGTGGATTCAGTTCTGGCCTGTGAACCAAAGTTGTTGGTTCAAATCCCAGTCAGGGCACATGCTTGGGTTACAGGTCAGGTCCCCAGTAGGGGGTGTGCAAGAGGAAACCACATATTGATGTTTCTCTCCCTCACTTTCTCCATCTCTTCCCCCCTCTCTAAAAATAAATAAAATCTTAAAAAAAATAAAACCTTTAAAAAATACTAATAGCTACAATATAGATGAACCTGAAAATGTTATGCTGAGTGAAAGACACAAAAAATTGCATATTATATATTTCATTTATTTATGTCCATTCATTTATATATGTGCAGAAAGGGTAAATCTTAGAAACAGTGATTGCAAATGGACACAAAATCTTTTGAGGTCAAGAAAATGTTCTGAAACCGAATTATGTAGGTGTTTGCAGAACTCTATAAATTTGGTATAAATCACTGAATTATAAACTTAAAATGAATGCATTTTGTGTTATGTAAATTATACCTCAAGTTGTTATAAATATGTTCAATGAAAAAAGCAAGTTGTTTGCTCTATGATAAGTGATAAGTGGGGTACTGTTATGTAAAATCTAAAATAATAGTATAATGTTGTGGGCATACATACAAGGTGGGGCAAAAGTGAGTTTACAGTTACTGGTATGGATAATAATACAATAATTAATAAATATAGTAATATAAGATTATATACCGTTTCTTGTACTCACAACTGTATCCCTACTTTTGCCCTATGTTATATATAAAAGTATATAAAATCATACAGGGTAATAGTTTGCACCAACTGCAGAATACCGCTTACCTCTAGAGATAAAAAAAAAGTAAATGAATATGAGAGAGGTTTTTACTGTATCAATGATGTTTATTTCTTAGGGGGGAAAAAAAAGAAAAACTTAGCAAACCCAACCAAATACTAATATCTTCTGCAGTTTGTTAGGGTATTCTCTGCAAACCTGAAAAGAAAACCTCACCTTTGCTCAGTTCTGTGTCTTTGTGGACTTCTACCATATTAGCTGGTGTACAATGAAGAATTTCGGGAGACAGAACCTCAGAGTGCAATGTTAACTCAGCAGAGAACTCCTGGGATCCATCGCTGTAGTCTACAGATCCTGATAATGTTCTGCTTAATTAAAACACATCCTTTATGGTAAACTAGATAACAAAGCAGTAGAATAGTTCTAAGATCTATAATAAATAAGCACTTACACAGAGAAATCATTCTGTTTGAGAATTTCCTGAAGTCTCTTCTGAAAATTTTTTTCACTTTCTGTTGCTGGCACAAACCTGCGATCTTTGAATTTTAAAAGTGCATTAAGAAAAATGTAGATAGCAAATGAATGAAATCTTTTCTCCTAAAATAGCTTTTAAAATAGCAATTTCCTATCCTTCTCTTGACACATATAACACAACCTAAAAGTAGTTCTACCATAAAAACAAACAAAAGAGAAATGGTTGTTACTGAAGCAATATAATTAAGCACTTAAAGTCGGTTCAAGATTAAGTTCTGCAATTATAACTTAAATCTAACACAGAAAAACACTGTTCTCTACATAGACATGTACCATACACTGAAACTAGAAATTTTCCTTTATAAAATATTTCTATTTTAAAAGGCACTGAAAACTTATCAAAGTACACATTCAAAACTTATCAAAGTATTTTTAGTGTCCAAGACACTATAATAAAATGTTTAAATTTTAATTGGACTTCAGTATGGGCTTACTACTGTATTTCAAATACTTTCGCCCTGTGAATTGTCTTTTTTTTTTTATCTTTAATATTTTCATTGTGTCCATGGCATTTATTTAAGCCCCCTCAAGTTCTTTTTGAAGTAGCAGGGTTTAATAATAAATAAAATGAGTGTTTTCTTCAGAGGTCTAGAAGAAGATGATCGAAGTGAGAGTTTGTATGATATACTGGGATAGTAATTTGGGGCCGTATTTCACGGGTACATTTTCAAAGCTTAATAAACATAGTCTTTCCAGGTTGGGGTTCATAATCTTCTATGAGTATTCTGTAGCTCATTTAGAAATACCGAAGGCTAAAACACACTAGAGAACGACAAAGGAGTAAAAATGCAAGACAGGAGGACACAGGTATGGTGAAAACCAAGGACAACGAAGACACTGATTTCTTACGGGAAAACAGACAATGAGTGACTCTGGAGGTAACGGATTCCTGGTTTGGAGCAATGACAATAGAAAAAACATCTAGAAAATTTGAAGGTAACTTGAAAAGTAAATTTTAAGGTCAAGGTAAAAATTCAATGGCTTAACCTTTTCTATTAAAATATCTTGTTTAAAAAATCAGTAGAGTACTATTTGGTTCATACCTTGTGATTCAGGTTGGCTAATTTGAGAAGTTTCATTTCTGTTTCTTCGCCGTTGCTTTTCATCTTCCCATATAGCCTGCAGACCAGGGTTTCCACCAATTTGAGCTGTAATTACAATAATACTTCACTACTACAAGGTTAGAGTAAAAAATACTTGCTTAAAAAAAGAAATCCAAACTTTTAGAAAAATAAATACCATCTCTTAAGAAAAACAATTACCTACTTTGTGTAATAAAGCAGACAAGCTATCCCAACCTACATTTCTTATGCTACTGTTTTTTCTTCCCAGGGGTTCTCAAAAACCCAACAAGTGAATAAGATTCAAACATTTGATGAAAGCCAGTAGACCTAAGACCTGGCACACACCCCAAACACTAAAAGTCAGATTATATTAATTTTTAAAATACTGGCTAATTTACTTGTAACATTTACTGTAATGTAGGTCCATGACTGTGCAAACATACCCATATGAATGAAAATATAAATAAAGAATAATGACTATCTCATCAGAGGTACAGAAGTAATTGTACCTCTTGATAACATTTGGTAGTCTCCTTCTATAACATCTTACACCTCTCAAAATGTTTTCTTCCCTATTATTTCACGCTACTTTGGTCATTAATTTTTACAAATAAAAAGTTACATTAAGAATAACTATATACATATACATACATATACCTTCAATGTCCAGCCGATTTAAGATATCAGCAGCTACAGCATCTACTTCTAATTCACATGTACTCTGTGGTTCAACACCTTCCAGTATTAATGAGCTGTATTAAAAACATACCAAAAAATTGCAGTAATTATGCAAGAGCAAATTTTCTAAAGACTTTTTATACAATTTTTTATGTTTAGGTGGTAAGTAGAAAAGTCAGTGATATATTAATTCACAAGTATTCATGACATAATTGATATTATAAATATACATATAAAGAAATAGAAAACAGGAAGAGAAAAATATTGTTTAAAAAATAAGGAGATGGGGATGGGTGTGGTGGGGGAAAATGGAGACAACTGTACTTGAACAATAATAAAAAAAATGAGGAGAGAATATACAACAAGAGATGAGGGGAGGTGAGTATACTGAAAAGTGCGCAAATGATACTACTCTCCCTGCCCCCAACTACTGCTAAGCTGGAGAATGCTTTAAAATTCTCCCTAACTACAGATTTGAGAAACCATGTGTTCAATAGTAGGATCACAACTAGGAAATGTAATACCACAAAGTCATTAATTTTTATGAGAACTGCAGAGGGCTGTTCCCGCTAATGTGTTTTGACTCAAAAGTTTGTTTTATTTTAAATCAGAGCCACAAAAAAAGATTAGGACACCACATAACTGTTCCTGCTTGACAGAATAAACATACAAGTATCTTCTAGGGTGAATCTTACCAATACAGATATCAAATGAAAATGAGAGAACCATGATTTTATAGAAAGTGGGTGATGGCAGATTTCATTCATATTTGTATTTGAAAAAATTTTTAATGTTTTAGAAGAAATATATTAGCAAAACCTCATTTTCCATAGTTTGTCCCTAAGGAAATTTTTATGAAACATTAGAAATTAATGTTAAAACACAGAATTTTGACAATTCAAATATACATGTATATACAGATACAAACATAAAACATATCTTTATCATTGATAGAAAAGAAATATATTAGCCAACCTATCACTATATACCCATTTCACTTTCAAAAAACGAACTCCTCAATGCTATCTTCTTCATTCATATAATTTAACAAAATCAATTTTGCCATAAAATGACATACCAGATAAATAGTTTATGGTCAACAATTTTCTCCTTATACTAAAAAATTTCACAGGTTTTGAAAGAAGTATATCGTGAATTTCAAAGGTAAATTTTCAAGGAGTAACACATCTGTGACAAAGGATGGGAACAATAACGTCAAAAAATACAATCTCATAGTAGAAATTTACAGTGATTTCTTGCCCTTAATACAAAACTATTTTAGACATTCAGAACAGGTTATCCTAGGGAAATGAAATAGTTTTCAGAATTAAAATTTTCCAGTACATAGAAAAAGTGAGTAAAAAATTTGAGTCAGCAAATACATTCATTTTAAGCCATGAAAGATAAGAGATAACTATGATAGACAACTGTACCTCGCTGAACACTTCTGTTCATAGCTTAACAAAACAGTCCTACTAACTAGAATCAGTGTGGATGGAGCTCAGACATCTGTAATTCACAAAATTTCTTCAGATCATTCTGATGAGCAGCCAAGGCTGAGATTACTGTAGAAGATTCCATTTTTGTGGGTTCAACACTCCAGTCAATGACCCTGAAGGTCTATGATATGTGGTAACTGCAATGAGCTAGTAAGTAAGGTTAGCAGCGCTGCTAACTCAGCACTCTCACCTCTTTACAGGTTTGGCCCTTGTAATGTTTGTGAAAGGACATAAAACATTTTTTTGTTAAAAACAAAAAAAGGTACAGAGAAGAAGGTGCTAGCACTGGAGACAGAAATGAGACTAATAAAATCTAAAAGTAATGATTTATGGCAAAATTTTTTTGTCATTATGTTATCTGTACTTTATGAAATCATGGATTTCCATGTTTAATGCAATAAAAGCACCCCCAAAACACAAAATATAGGTTAATATGAGACAAAAATATGTAGCTATCCTATATTTAAGTTCTTCTAAAATTCAAAGTTTTCAATTTAACACATAGGGTTTCCCCAAACTCACTCATTATCAGTGAAGCTTTACTACAACCTTATAACCTAACCGGAAAGATGTATGTTCTTTTTTTTAATTTAAAGATTTTTATTTATTTATTTTTAGAAAGAAGGGAAGGGATGGAGAAGAGAGGGAGAGGAACATCAATACGTGAGAGAAACATCATCTATCTGTTGCCTCTCTCATGTCCTCAACAGGGACCTGGCCGCAACCCAGGCATGTGCCCTGACTGGGAATCAAGCCAGTGACCTTTTGGTTCACAGGCTGGTGCTCAATCCACTGAGTCACACCAGCCAGGGCAAGATGTATGTTCAAAAAGGGCTTGAAATACATACAAACTTTGACCTGAACTTGAATTAAAAAGTTACTAAATGTAGAACTTTGAAAACCAAGGGATCTAGAGAATAGATACAATCTTCGGATTAAGTTGATTTGTTCCAATTTTAGAGAGACAGAGGGACTGTATCACAGATATAAAAGAATGAGACAAATAGCTTGTTGGTCACTTTGCTCTGGACTGATTAGAACTGATGTAAATAATATTCTCTCTTAAACTTAATACCATTTCAACATGATTGTAAAAACAACTCCGCTTATCTGAGAAGGAACCAAGAAGTGCATAGGAATGTATGTGTACGTGTACATGTGTGTGTTTATCAAACAGTCCTGACACTTGTTAAGCTGAATCAAGAGGTAAGGCAAACCACTGTCCACATCACTTTAAAATCTTGTAAGTCTCACTCTGGGATAACATTCCAATCAGAAAACATTATATTTCTATCATTACTTAGTGATATTCTTTTTTCAAAAGGTTTAAAATTCTTTTTTCTGTTGTTGTTCCCTTGTTTATTTTCTTCATTAGATTCCATATATAGGTGAGATCGTATGGCATTTGTCTTTCACTGACTGGCTTATTTCAAAGTCCCCAGTTCCATCCATGCTGTCGCAAAAATTAAGAGTTCCTTCTTTTTTTACTGCTGCATAGCATTCTGTTGTGTAAATGCCCCACATTTACACCACATTTTTTATCCACTCATCTTCTGACAGGCGCGTAGGCTGTTTCCAGATCTTGGCTATTGTAAGTAATGCTGCTATGAGCACATGAGCACAGCATATTCTTTCAAATTGGTGTTTCCTTAGTGATATTCTTTCTTAATTTTAGATACTAAAAAAAAATCCCAAGTAAATCTATAATATGAAAATTCTGTTAAGTACATATTAAGATCTTAAACTACCTAAATTAAGCTGTAAAAACATATTTTGATAGTTTCTCTTTGACTGATTAATAAATTCACATTTTCCTTTCATTAAATAAAAATAAAGTTATTCAAACACTTTTCCCAACTTGCATTTTTCATAAAAAAGTATCAGATGACATATGCGCAGTGAAAAGAGGAAAACCATCACCACCCTGTTAATACCCAATTGATCAATACAAGGATCAAGAAAGCCTGGGCAATGCTTTGTGGTATAAAACAGATATCCCCCTGAGTTCCAGGTAAATAAAGCCATTACTAATAATTTTTATAGGTACTGATTACCTACCCGCTTTATGGTAGGAAAATCTAAATGTTCAGAATATGTTAACTTCCTCAAAATAAATTAATAAAATAGTCTCATAAATAATAGGAAATCACAGATTATATTATTCATATTCAGTATGTCAGCTCGCTTTTTCTCACCAATATTTAGTATTTAGAAATTCAAAGGGTTATTTTTACTAAAAATATTTACTATTTAGGTTTTCAACTGTTATTTTATTATGTGATTTTTACTTGACAAGTTACAGGGTATCAATTTAGAATGCACAATGAAGATAAATGTTGGAGGGAAGTATAAAAATTTACACCCACAGACCTTTTATTAATTAAATGATAATTAGGTATACTGTCATGGTCTCTTTTTAAAATGTATGATTCTGTGTAAAATACTAATGTTGAAATTTGCTTTTTTGATAAGTTTATATATTAAAAACACCAAATATAAGGTGAACATTAAATGATGGTAACCACTAATTTCCGAATACAGTCAGATATATGTAAATAAGTTTTCTTCTTTACAATGTTAACTAACCTTGGTATTTCATTTTCTTCCCACCGAAACAAGGTACCAGTAAGAGAATTTCCTGGTAGCCGACTCTTGTAAGATCCAGTTGCATGCAATGAATCACCTGGGAATAGAAAAGTAAAAGGGAAAAATTCTAATTTTAATTTGCATATAATTACTCTTTAAGTAAATAATATATAACCTATATAACTAGTTCCTAAAAAATTCATACATCCTTAGGAATGTATATGCACAGTTGAGAGTAAAGGTTCCAAACTAAGAAGGGAAAGAAGTGTTTATGCTACATGCTCATGAGAGAGAAATGGCTGCAAGACTTTCATACTAGAATAAAAGAATACACTTAAATGGGCTATTTCAATAGGTATGCTTAAAATTTCATTTTATAAATAAAGATGCATTAAAATTTTTTATAGACTTTAATCCAAATTCCTAGGATATTCTGTATAAGCCTTAGTTAAAATTCTAGTGGATATCAGATTCCAGATAAAATTCAAAACATACTTTAATACTAATCCCTGAAAAAAAAAGAGAGAGAAAGAAATACACAATGCATTACAGAAGTGATGGCAGTACAACAGTGAGTGGAAACCTGCGGCATATGCAAAAACAATCTGACCAACAGCTGAAGAGGTGACTTGTTTGCTTAGTTGTCCCAGTTTCAGAAAATGAGTCCTAGGGTCATGCTTTGGAAGTAGTCTGTAAATTTTAGCAATTTTTCTGTGATCTCTTATGGGAATTTAAATTTTCAGATAAGAGAAAAGCTTGAATCCTGACATTATGAAAAATAATAAATTTGTAATCCTTGCCAGCTAAATATAATACTTTGATTTTCTTATTTGGTTGGCTTGATCACAAAATATTATAATTAGACTAAGATCGGGTATTACCATCTTTGTTATTTCAACAAAACACGTATCTTCCCAACAGGTAATAATTCTCCCCTGTAGTTTATGTATATTTTAGCATATTTCCCTAAAGAACATGGAAACTCATATATACATTACATATAATATATATCATTTCTTTTCAACTGTGGATGTCAAAAATATAATATAAAATGCCTCTGTGGTGCTCAGTATATTTACATAAGTACTTCTATATACTTCACCTTAACAAATATAGCAATTAGTAATTTGCATTTAATTTAAAACTGGTTATATTACTGAATACTGAGACAAAATTATATACACATATATAATATTAAAATTTCTAACTCTTTTTCACTTTTGAATTTACCTCAATTTTCAAAGTAAAACTATATTATGTACATATTAATTTGTCTTATAAGATAAAATGTTGTTATGCATATATATAATATAAATATTAACTTGCCATTAAGTTTACTAGCAGTTTAACTGTAATATGTCGGAAATAACATGACAAAATAAAATACAAAAACTGATGAATCTATTCTATGATTTTAGTGTAACCTATTATCTTACACAAAACAAAACAAAAACCTGAGGGCTATTTATTATAATGAATTAAGGTATAAATTTTATTTAATCATACTTACAATTTCCCTGCTTTTAATTTCTCCCAACTAAATTTCATATATTTCTGCCTTCAGATTATAAAAATTTTCCATAGTTAAAAAAAAACCCTCTAATCATCATTCCTATACTTATCTGGCTTTTATAACTAAAATAAATGGCTTACATATATTTGCTAATTTAAAATTTTCTCATGCTTTTCACCTACTGGAAACAAACTTTTGTGGGGTTTCTATTATAGGTATTGAGAATGTTTTAAATTTCATTGTGGTGATGGCTGAACAACTCTTATCAAAATCCTAAAACCACTGAACTTTCCATTTTAAATGAGTGAATTGTGTGGTATGTGAATCACACCTCAATAAAGTTGTTACAAAAAAATTTCAATTGAGATTCTTTTCCTAATAAACTCTAATACCATTTTGTATATTTTATTCTTTATCCACTCAGCAAATATACAATATAAATATATATTATTTTATAAATCATCGATTACATAACCTCGTTTTCATGCTTTAATTTGAATTGAGAAATTAACCTTACTTTTCCTTCTTGCTTTTCGGAACTTGACAGCAGCCAGATTTATTAAATTCATTCCATATAGATTGTAGTCAATGAAGAGCTGCAGGAGGTAGGGAATATGCGCTTCATGAGGCTGAAAAAATTTATTCATTATGGCTCCACTTTGCAAGAGTTCACATATCCTAAATTAGGAAAAAAAAATATATAATAAGTGGGCTTGATTGGGAGTAAAGGGGAGAAAACTGTACTTGAACAATCATTAAAGTAATTAAAAAAAAGAAAAAAATGATATAATAAAATTATGTTTCCTAGGAAGTGAAATGATTATGCTATTAGAGAATAAAGCATCATATCGGCATTCAAATTTTAACTTCAATTTACTGAAAATTTGTATTTTATAAGAAATTAAAAGCTAAATCAAATTATAGAGTAAGCTGCATGCTCTGAAAGTGACCAAAACCTTAGATGAAGAGTATTTTTTTCCATTTTTAAAAATGTTTATTGATTTTTAGAGAGAAGGTAGATGGAGGGGGGCAAAAGACAGAGGGAGGGAGGGAGAGGGAAAGCTTAGAGAGAAAAACATCAGTTGTTGGGCTCCTATATGTGCCCCACCTGGGAACTAAACCTGCACCCTAGGTATGTGCCCTGACTGGGAATCAAACCCCCAACCCTTTGGTGTACGGGATGGCGCTCTGACCAAATAAGCCACATCAGCCAGGGCAAGAGTATTTTGACTTTTAAAACTAGTTTAATACTAACTATTGGGTTGACCAAAAAGTCCATATGGTTTTCTCCGTAAAATAAAAGACATATTTTTCATTTTCACCAATAACTTTATTGATTTAATTTGTGTATGCTATCCCCACTTGGTATAAGCCTAACTGTTCTCAATTAATGTCTTGATTTGATTACTACCAACTTCAACTGGTCTACCAGACCATGGAGCACTGTCTAGAGAGAAATCTCCAGCATGAAACCTTGCAAGCCGCTTCTGACACATTCCATTAATCACAGCACCTTCTCTACATGCTGCACAAATCTTTGTTTGTGTTTCAGTTGTTTTTACCTTTCTTGAAATAATAAAGCATAATATGCAGAAAATGTTGATTATTTTCCATCTTTGATATTAAAATGGCTACATAAAAATTCACCAATTTAAATTTTTTTGAAATGCACACTAACAGGACAGTTGTCACAATATGATCTAACAAAATTATTTTGAATGAAGTTAAAGACAACTAAGCACTACTAGAGCCATCTCATGGAAAAAAAAACCATACAAACTTTTTGGCTAATCCAATATTTTGAAAAAGACAAAACGTCAAAAAGGTTTTTAAAGTAAGATTTTTCTTTTAAAATTTGAGAAAACTTTTTGAAAAGCAGAAAGGTGAAATTACCAAATTAGCTAGAGAATGCACAACACTAGTGAGAGGCTACTGTGGAAAAACTAAGATGGTGGTAGTTTTAATAAGAATTAAAAAAAAGTGTTTATTCAGGATATACAAGAAATACACAGGTCAGGACTTGATGGCTAACTAGATGTGGAGGATAAGGCAGAATGTATATTATGGAGTTGACTATCATACCTAGATTTCTTGCTTAAGTAGCTAGAAAGCAGTTGGTGGTGTTGCATTTATTGAAATAGAAAGGAATTATAGCTCAGCTTGTAACTAAAAACAATCATAAAAGTGCTTTTCCCTTGAGACATTCATTCGTAACACTTCAGTGCACAGAAGATGTGTTTCTTGCCTACTTTCATTGTGTCACATAAAATTTAACATGTATATTCAAGGGTCAAGATTTAATAAAATTAGTAATTTTTACCATATTCTCATAAATGCTCCTAAGTAAAACTGGCTTTTTTTTTTTTTTAATCTGTGAGTGTTCAAATAGTGAAAAATACAACAACTAAGTACAGCTGTTCACCCTTATCCAGTTTTGCTTTCCATGGTTTGTTATCCAAGGTCAACCATGGTCTGAAAATATTGAAGAAAAAATTCCAGAAACAGACAATTCTTAAGTTTTAAACTGCATGCTGTTGTCAGTAGCACAATGAAATCTCTTGTAGTCCTGCTCCATCCTGTCCAGGATGTAAATCATCCCTTTGTCCAGCGTATCCCCGCTGTACATGCTACCTGCCTGTTAGTCAGTTTGTAGCCATGTCAGTTATCGCACTGACTGCTGGGACACTGCAGTGCTTGTGATCAAGTAACCCTTATTTTACTTAATAATGGTCCCAAAGTGTAAGAATAGCGATGCTGGCAATTCAGCTATGCCAAAGTGAAATGGTAAAGTAGTATGTAAGTATAGGAAGAAATATAGCATACTGTATATAGGATTTGGAACTATCCCTAGTTTCAAGCATCCACTGGGGGTCTTGGAACACATCTCCTATGAATAAGGGGAGAAGGTACTGTAGTTTTATGCCGTTACCCTGATATGGACCAAAGTGCCAGCAATTTTAGCCCCCCAACCAGTGAACACAGTGAAAAAGACAAATCACATCTTAGTACCGCTATGAAAGTAATTTTGATTGTGCAGATCCCCTCAAAAGCTCTCAGAAATCCCAGTCCACACTCTGACAACCAATGTTCTAGTATGATGGGTTCTACTTTTTCTATGAGGTAGGAGGCAAAGCTTCAGGATGGATTTAACATTTGAGTAAAGAGGGTAGAGAATGGTGAGTAGAGGCTTAATTAGAGAAAAGTAGAAGTAAGGCAGGTAAGGGAAGGGTCCAGGTGAAGTTGAAGACCATGAATTTACAGTGGCACCAATCTGTTGTGATTTTTTTTTTTTTGGTATCCTGCAGTAATGAGAAAATGGAGTTTAGCAGAAAGTAAATAAATAGATTAATTCAGAATTGATGGTTTCACCTGATGGGAAAAGGAGTTGAAACGGTAAAAGAATAGAATCTAAGATGGAAAGAAAAGAAATCAGTTGCAGGAGAGAGGTACACAATGTGAAAGTAGTAGAATGGGGCTGAGGAGTTTGAAGGCTAAAAACCAGTAGAGTGGGATAGAGTTAAAAAGATAGAAAAAAGGGACAAAAAATCTTGCTGGAACCATGAATAGGTTCTAACACTGATAGATGCACAACTCCGTACATTTCCTAAAAATCATGAATTTTGTGTGTGTGTGTGTATATATATAATGTTTACTTTGTGACATGTAAATTATTTCAAAAACTTGTTAAAAAAGACATGGAAGATTGTAGTCAGAAACCAAGATGTTTGCATTTAAAATCTCGGAGGTAGGAGAAGTTCTAGGGTGTGGTCCATAGAGTAAGTAGTTTAAGGAGAATGGAAGCAAAAATCATAGGTGATGAACAACTAGAGGAATCAAGAAGCCAGTCCCCAAATGATTAAGTATAGTGTTCATTCATTTCACACATAGTTATTCATTAGCTACTATGTGCCAGACACTATTCTAAAAACTGGGGATTTCTCAGTAAACTTTAGCAGAAAAATCTTTGTCCTTGTGGACTTACGTTCTAGTATGATACCAATTTTATAGGGAAATTTAAAAAGAGGATATGCGCACGTGCATGTGTGTACATATATGTGTGTGTGTATATATATGTGCATATATACAAAAATAGAAGGACGTATACAAACTCTTAAAAGTGACTGCCTCTAGGGAAGAGAGCTGTGAGTGAGGGTAAGGTCTGAAAGTTGTACTTTAACATTTTACATATTATACTATAGTCAATATTGACACAGAACTTATAATATGACAGCACTGTTCTGAGTGATTTATAGATTTTGATTGTCAGAACAACGTGTACCAATATCAACACTATTTGTAGATGAGAAAGATTAAACAACTTTCCCAAAGTCACCCAGCTAGTAAGTATCAGAGCCAGATTTTCAGTGCAGGTAATCTGGTCTGGGCTCTTAACCACTGCATTATGTATTAGTCAAATACCATAACAAATGAGTCACATGTAGAGGTATTATTGAAAAGTAACATACAAGAGAAAATGTTTTCTTTCACAGAACTGTGTTCTTTTCATTCATAGCATACATCATGATTTTAGGTTAGATACTTAGGTTACTTGTTTGTTACCTGTCTCCCCTGCTAGGCTATGAGATCCCTAAGAACAGAAACCATACAAACTTTGTTCACCGATGTCTACCCAGCAAATACCATAGTACATCAAAAAATGTAGACATTTTGTAAGTATTTATTAAAAATAAATTAATGAATCCATCAATCAATCAGGGAATTTCAGATAGGCACTGTGAGAAGCTGACTATATAATTTAAAGCAAACTTATTGGAAATAGTTTATTAAATATTTGATTGCTATAGTCACAGGAAGATAAGTAGGTTATATTTATACTTCAAGCAGAACTACAGTTTACAGGTTATTTATAAAAGACTTACACAAATTTTGCCCATAGTCCCCCCTTAGCACAATTGTGGACAAAAATGAGAAAAAAGTGACTGAGGTTTACTCTTGCCACTGTGTATGCAAAAGTGGCTACGAATCCATAGGGACTGCTTCATGGATATGAGAAAGTGTGGCTAGAGGGGATATGGGATGGGAAGCATCACTGCCTATTCTTAAAATTGTTTTGTTACCTGACGTAACAGAAGCTGTTTAGGGTAAGCTTGGGGTCAGATACTAAAGAAAACTAATTTTCACTGGTTACCCAGAGAAGAAAATAACCACTGTGAGTCAGTGTACTCATGGCCTAATTTAGAGAAAACCTCATCTCCTTTGTACCTGAATACCTTCTGGGGAAACATCCAATTAGTATCTTACCGAAAGGTTACCTTTGGAACCTAGTTCCTACTGGCAGAGCAGCTCTTCTGAAAAAACAACACTCAAGCACTTCTCCAGGGCTACTTTTACCCTGGGTAGGACAGAAACACTTGTTTTGAACCCTAAGGATGACTGAAGTCTTCTCTATACGTGCCCTTCCTGCTCTCAATAACACTGGCTCCAGGATGATTGAGAGAATAAGCTATAGGTCTCAAGGGAGACTTAATGAGAAAAAGAAAATCAAATAGAAACAAAACAAACAACAAATCCAGGATATAAAATTTCACTAACTACCTACCAATAAGGAGTCAACAGGATTCTGAGACCTCAGAAGCCCTCCCATTCTGACCTCACTCTCACATATTTTTCATTCCTTTGAAACTAAAGAGCTAACTTTTCTTGGTATTGAACATCTGGTCTGGCCAACAGGGCACTCAGATCATACATGGCAGCCATGATGTCTCCTTATCGACTTCACAACTCTCTAAATCTAAGACAGGAAAGCAGCAGTTAGGAGCTATACACCAAGGTCCCTTCACCCTTAAAATATCCTTCCTATGCATAGATGTACCTATTATGGTCTCTTTCATTAATAATGCTACAAACAACATAAGAATTTCTTCTAGATTTCTCTTTTTATTATTAAAATACTTAAGTGATAGTTATTCATATTTTTATTTCATTTAACTTTGTACCTTTTTACCATTGCAGGATTGTAAAGGTAGATCTTCATAAAGTGTCTTTCCTTCTCATGATAACCATAAAAAGGCCTGGAACAAAAGAAAGAAAATCGAATTATTTTCATCATTCAGAGATGAAATAATGTAACTTACTGGTCTCATTCAACTCAGCTAGCCTAATTCAGTCTTACTTATATTAAATATTACCCCAAACCCTGGCCCCAATACAAAAACTCCAAGATCTTTGCAATTAAAACGTACCACAGGTTAACATGTGAAATATTAAAATCTGGTTACTTTTCAAAAAAAGTTTAAAAATGCCACTTTTAAAAACTAGAGGAAAAAAAGGGCAGCAAATCATCATGATTCTTCAAAAGTGGCACTTTTTATTCTGACCGTGTATGAGACAAAACACATCTTTCAACCACGTTCTCCCATTTAGCATTTTTTCTGTTAAAAACGAAATGTTCTTCATCTACAAAGTCCTTTAACAAACAGCATTTTATCATTTTCCTCAACCATCTGTTTATTATTAATTTTGCAAGTTCATCAGGCAGAAACAGTTTATCTATTATGTATATGTTTGTGTATAACTATTACACACATACACATTTAAGTTTCAAATGAAGCCTTTAAAAACTGTGTAGATAGGAACTTAGGAGACTGAGGCTGGGTTTTTCTCGGAGCATCAACTGGAATGGGACAGGAAGAAACAAAAATCTACATGAAAGGGAAACAAGTCCTCAATACAAAACAAAATAAGTTGGGCTATCATGTTTCATCATTTCAGGAGGATCTGAAACGATATCTGTACATCTGATATACATATGACTCTTTTCAAAGAAAATGTAAATAGAAACAATATGTGAACAGGTAGGAACTGTAGACTAAATAAATAGTTGTGTGCCTGCTTACTATGTCTGTAAATAAGTGAGTGTTTAAATCTTTTAGGTGGATATACCCAATCACCTTTCATTTTTAAAAAATATTACTTTCAGCCCTGGCTGGTGTGGCTCACTGGATTGAGCAGTGACCTGCGAACCAAAAGGCTGCTGGTTCAACTCCCACTTAGGGCACATGCCTGGGTTATGGGCCAGGTCCCCAGTTCGGGGTGTATGATAGGCAACTGTTTCTCTCTCACACAATGATGTTTCTCTCCCTCTCTGTCTCCTTCCCTTTCCCTCTCTCTAAAAGTAAATAAATAAAATTTTTAAAATATATATTAACTCATTTTTGGTTTTTGTGATATAACCCTATTTTGAATTACATTTTATTGATTATGCTATTATAGTTGTCCTGATTTTTCCCCCTTTGCCCCTATTCCATCCAGTACCCCCTACTCTGTCAGGTAATCCCCCACACCATTGTTCACGTCCATGGGTCATGCGTGTAAGTTCTTAGGTTACTCCACTTCCTATACTGTACTTTATATCCTGGTGGCTATTCTGTAACTACCAGTTGGTACTTCCTACTCCCCTCACCTCTTCACCCATTTCCCCACAACCCCCTTTGACCTGACAACCATCCAAACAATCTCCATATCCATGATTCTGTCTCTGTTCTTGTTTGCTTAGTTTGTTTTTTAGGTTCAATTGTTGATAGATTTGCATTTTTTTGCCATTTTGTTGTTCATAGTTTTGATCTTCTTTTTCTTAAATAAGTCACTTTAACATTTTATATAATATGGTTTGGTGATGATGAACTCCTTTAATTTTTTCTTGTATGGGAAGCTCTTTATCTGCCTTTGATTCTAAATGATAGCTTTGCTGGGTAGAGCAATCTTGGCTGTAGGTCTCTGCTTTTCATGATTTTGAATATTTCTTGCTAATCCCTTCTAGCCTGCAAAGTTTCTTTTTGGAAATCATTTGACAGTCTTACGGGAACTTGCCTGTAGGTAACTAACTGCTTTTCTCTTGAAGCTCTTAAGATCCTCTCTTTATCTTTAACCTTTGGCATTTTAATTATGCTGTGTCTTGGAGTGGGCCTCTTTGCATACATCTTATTTGGGACTCTGTACTTCCTGGATTGCATGTCATTTCCTTCACCAAATTAGGGAAATTTTCTTTCATTATTTTTTCAAATAGATTTCCAATTTCTTGATCTTTTTCTTCTCTTTCTGATACTCCTATGAGGCGAATATTGAACCTCTTGAAGTTGTCCCACGGGCTCCTTATACTCTCATTTTTTTAAATTCTTTTTTCTTCTTCTTGTTCTGACTGATTGTTTTTAGCTTCCTTATATTCCAAATCATTGATTTGATTATCAGTTCCATCCACTCTACTATTGTTTCCCTGTTTCTCTTTATTTCAATTAATGTATTCTTCGTTTCTGACTGATCTTTTTTATGCTGTTCAGGTCCTCACTAAGTTCCTTGAGCAACCTTATAACCAGTGTTTTGAACTTCACTTCTGACAATGCTTATCTTCATTTCATTTAGTTTTTTTTCCCTAGAGTTTTGATTGTCTCCTCATTTTGGTAGCTTCCCTATGTTTGTTTCTATGTATTAAGTAGAGCTGCTTTGATTCTGTGTCTTGGTAGTGTGGCCTAATGAAGTTGGTGCCCTGTAGGGTCCAGTGGCACAGCCTCCCCTATCACCCAAACTGGGTACTCAAGGTATGCTCTTCCTGTTGGCTGAGTACACCCTCCTCTTGTAGTTGAGCTTTGGTTGCTGTTGGCAGATCAATGGGAGGGATTTACCCAGGCCAGTCAGCTGTAAGGATTAGCTGTGACCACTTACCACCAACCTCTACCCTCTATGGAGGATCACCTGTACAGGGTCAGAGTGGTGGTGCTCTGACGTGGTCGATAGCTATCCACTGGGTTTGCTGGCCCTGGGGTTTCCCAGATGTTACAGGCCATAGGTTGGGGGGTATCAGCCCTCCCACTTATGTTTTACCCAGGGCCACCCTGTCTGAGCTATAAAGCAATCTGAGAAGGCTGCTACTTGTGTTGGACTGGGAGATTCACAGGCTAAGCCAAGCTGTGAAACTACACTGGCTGCTGCTACTGCTGGGCCTGGGATTCACTGAGCCCAGGTATTGCTTGTTTGATAGGATTTAGGCAGTTGTGAAATGTGAGGCAAGACCAGTCATTCATACGAAAAAGCAGCTTGGGTGGGCCCATAAATTGGGTGCGACTGAGTCTCTGGAAATCTCCAAGGTGGGTCAAAGAGTGCTATCCAGGTGGATGGAGTCAGAGATATGGCACCAGCTTGCTGCCTCTGTGGGTGGAGGGTTTAAAAAAGGGACAATGGCCTCTGCTTACCTTGATGCCAGATACTTCACAGTTTCTCCCTGTAATACCACTGATGCCTTTCAAGCTGCTACCTTGGTGCTAGAGCTCAGAGGGAGTAAGTCTGAGTAGGTGAGTCCATGTGTAGGTTCTTTATGAGGAACTGCTTAGGGCTCCAGCGGTTTCTTCCACCAACTTAATCCCCACTGGTTTTTGCAGCCAGAAGTTGTGGGGACTTACCTTCCCAGAACTGGAACCCTGGGCTGGGGGGCCTGGTGTGGGGCTGGGACTCCTGAGATATCCCTCTTGAATTTTTATCCACCACACATGGGTGAGAGCCCAGCCCATTCTACATCTAAGCTCCTCCTACCAGTCTGGATAGACATGGTTTCTTTAATTCCATAGTTGTCAGACTTCCATTCAACTCTATTTCTTTTTTTTATTTAAAGATTTTTTAAATGTATTTTTAGAGAGAGGGGAAGGGAGGGAGAAAGAGAGGAGAGAAACATCAATGTGTGGTTGCCTCTCGCACACTCCCTACTGGAGAACTGGCCCAGAATCCAGACATGGGCTCCGACTGGGAATTGAACCGGTGACCCCTTGGTTCTCAGGCCAGCACTCAATCAGCTGAGCCATACCAGCCAGCACTCAACTTGATTCCTGACAGTTCTGAATGATGATTGCTCTACATTTTAGATGTCATTTTGATGTGGTTGTGCCAAGAGGTGAGCCATGCCTGCCTTCCCCACCATCTTGACCAGCAGTCCTTTACCTTTCATTTTCAAAAGTGTCCTCTTATGATAGGCACTAGAGAAAAGTCAGTCTTAGTAGGACACCACTTCTCTCTATCATGTTTCAGTGTAGTTAGTGGGTATCAAATATAGGAGAAATTTGGCAGTGGAGTCAGTATATGAAGGATATTTAAACAACTTAAAAAAAAGCTGTTTAAAGCTTTAGATCAGTGCCATCTGTATGATTCCTGTAAAGCAATTTCTATTTTTTAAAAATCCAACTATTTACCAAGGTCTGAAAGGTTCTTTATGACATCCTTGTCACTTGCTCCAATCTTACATCATACAACTCTTCCTTTTCCCTCCACCATTCTAAACATTTCAGCCCCTCCAACTCGATCCACTCTCAACTAACTTGCCATTCCATTTCCTCTGCCCTAAACCTTTGCATGACTTGCTTTCAATATGCACTCAGGCCTCTCCTTAAACTTACCTCCTCAGAAAGCCCTTCTCTGACCATCACTACTTATCCCTCACTCTTCACCCTTCCTTGCCTTTTTGTTTTTTATAACACTTAACACTCACTGTCTAGTTTGCTGCTGTACATCCCATTTTGATTGCCACAAAGAAAGGGGTGAGAGACATATTAAATAGTCTTATCTCTTTCATTTGCAAAATTCAGCTCTGTATTCCTCATGCTGTATTTTTCATATATATAAATATCCCTCTCTGGAGATATGACTTATCTTTAGCCAGATAAATGGGGGAAACAAATATCTGAATTGGTAGTCCACATTATCTTTGTTTCAGTTTTGTTAACAATCTTTAGTTGTTTATATATACAATCTCACAATTTCAAAAACTGAATATAAGTTAAGTCTATCAAACCTCTAAAATATTTTGTAAATCTAGGATTCTGTTTTCTTATCTATTGCCCCAAAATATAGCCTGAAAACTCCATAATTTCAGTGTCGTGTTTCTTCTGGCCAAGCAAGTCTCTGCATAATTGCCCTGGCAACCCTTACTTCCTATTGTTGGCTGTAGTTGATTTTGCCAAAAAATTTCAATAGAGAGACTCTGTGGAAGGAAGAAAGTAGAATGGAGCAGAGTTTGAGGGCAGATATTTTTATGTTTAAAAAATTATATCTGGTAATTAAAGTTAGTTCTTTAATATAACAATGAGCAGAAAAATAAGGACAAATAAGGAAAAAATCTCAGCTAATTAACTTAGATGAACTTTGAATCTCTTAACAGGAGCTGTCCTACTTTAGGCACATCACAAGAAGGCAGTGCTCTTGGAAAAGACAATAATGCTGAGAAAAATAGAAGAAAGTAGGAAGAGGGGAAGACCAAATATGAGATGGACTGACTCCATAAAAGAAGCCATAGGCATGCCCTAAGCAGGGCTGTTGAAGACAGAACATTGTGGAACCACTATTAGTAGGGTCACCAGGAGTCCAAGCTGACTCAAAGATTCCTAACATGCAAGTGTCAAAGAATACTAGAAATAAGGCTAAGGTCATGTTGTGGTCCAACTCTTAACTCGGCCTCAGGATAATGCATAGTCTAGGGAGACAGGAATTAATACATCTTGTACAAATTTTAATTTGGTAGGTGATGCAACCTTGTCTATCTTAAAGAAGTAAGGAATATTGAAGGAGTAAAGGAATCCCAGAAGCTAGAATGTACAGTAAGGGAAAAAGGAATCTAGTAAGAAAAAAAGTCTCCCCCAAACACTGAAATATGAGAAAAAAAATGGCAGTTATAAATTAGATTGAATAGCTCATCTTTTGCCCTGGGTATCCAGACTTACTAAAAAATATGCCAGTGCCTTTAACAAATACCCATCAAAAATATAGAAAGATTGGTAATTAATTATTCATTTTACTAGGCTGTTTGGAGATTCAACTTTGAAATAGTATGTATGAAAAAGTTCTTAGAAACCACTAAACATAAAAAAGTTAGAATATAAAGCTGATGATTACCTTCAACATAATTACTGCTGTCATAAGAGGGGTATGAACTTTCACTTAATTCACTTATTCAACCAAATAGCTATTGAGCCCTATCCACTAAGGGGCCCAACACCATTTAAGGTGCTGGGCATATAATGATAAACAAGACAAATATGGTCATTTTTCTCGTGAAGCTTACTTGATGGTGGGAGAAACATAAAAATTAAGTATACAAACAAAAAAATTAAAATAATTGCAAACTCTTAAGTGTTAAAGAAAACAAGGAATAGGCTGAGATACACAATAAATTAATGTATTTAAAGTGGAGAAGGCAGAGAAAACTTCTCTGGACAGGTTAGAGGATTTGAAGGATGGGAGGAGGATGGAGAACTCAAGGAAAGGCAACTGCATGTACAAAGGTGGGAAAGAGCTTGGCACATCAAAGGAACTAAAAGACCAATGTTCCTGGATGGAACATAGTGAACAAAGTTACAGCGGTAGCAGGGGCCAGATCACGCTGGCTGTGGTCAGAAGTTTAAATTTTATTCTAAGAATAATGCGAAGCCACTCAAGGATTTTAAATGATTTTAAAAGTATCAATATACATTATAAGAAGAGTAATTTTGTGGCTTTGGAGTGAGACAAGAATAGAAGAAGGGAATTCAATTAAAATGATACTGTGGTGGTCCAGCAGGTAGGCTAGATTAAGGTAGAAGTAGTATACAGATATAAGATCTCCACTTGGATTTCATACAAACATATCAAACTCATTATGTTCAAGTATAAGCTCCAAATCTTTCCTGCCAGCCTGCTCTACCTGCACCTTCCATTCTTTTAGCAGTAGACTCAAACTTTTGTAGTCATCCCTGATTCCTCTCAAAACCATCATCCAATGAGACAACCAATCTTGTTGACTCAACTTTCAGAATAGATCCAGAAGCTAACCACTTCTCATTTCTCCCTTGCAATTACCCTAGTGCCAGCCAGTGTATTTTCTCATTCAGATTAATGAAACAGAGTCCTAATGCTCTCTCTGCTTCCATCCTTATTCTTTTAGGGTCTATTTTTAATAGTTGTTAAAGTAATCCTTTTAAGTTTAAGCTAGGTCATGGTTGCTCAAAATCATGCAATAGCTCAGAGTAAAAGCCAGCCCTTAGAACAGCCTATGGCAGAAGTTCTCAAACTTTAGTAGCCACCAGACTTGGATACAGGTCTGATCCCAAGTAAAGGAGAGAGGGAAAATTGGTAGAGATGTCTTCTATTGCAGTGTGACTGTAATGAAAGTTCAGGAAGGCTGTCGGGAGTCCTCAAGTGTCTCCCAGGAACACAACTGTCCAGTATGTTTGCCATGCTGACCCATGGGCTGGGATATAGTCTATGAAAAGGAATTTTACAGCTATGGGATGACAGATGGGTTTTAGTGCAGCAGCTGGGGCTGTTATTCAATTATGCTCCCTGTATTTAGAGATCTCAGAGGTACATTCTCATGGCTGTCAAACCAGGTAAAGTTGATGTTGGTGATCCTGGCAACCAAAGTATGGAAATCATATTTTGAGAACCATTGGCTAACATGATCTCCATCCTCTCATATCTCCCTCACCTCATTTTGTCCTACTTTCCTTTCCTCCCTCCATTCCAGCCACCTGCATCTATGCTGTTGCTACTCCCTCACATTTAAGTCTTTGCTCAAATGTCAAACTGCTAGTCAACTGCTAACCCCTTTATTACCTTATATAAAATTGCCATCAGTCTACTTCCCCACCTTATACTACTAATCCTTCTTATCCTGCTCCACTTCTTTTGTTCTATAGCAGTAATTATCATGTAATAAATACATTTATTTCATGTTATATCTATTGGTATTTCCTGTTTCCCATTACTAAATGTAACCTCCATGGGGGCAGAAATCATTGTTTTGTTCACCAGTATACTCCAAACGCCTAGAGCAATGCCTGGCACACAGAGGTGTTTAATTCATTAGTTTTTGAAAGCAGAGAAACAGAAAAGATTAAAACAAAAATCATTGTTAACCTATCTATATGGTATTGCAATAAAAATTGACTTTAAAAATTTACGACAAGAAATTTGCCCCAGTTCCATCAGATTAGAAGTGAAAGAAAAATGAAGAGTATATTTTAATTGGACATATATATTTTTAATTAGAATGGCAATAGAAATACAGATAAATAAAAAATTTAAAAGGTAGTATCATATACTTACATTCCTGATACTAACGACACTTTGAACACGTGCTGAGCAGTGGAAGATGGATTGCCTAAAGCCACATTAAGTGCTCTGTCGATACTGAATGCCATCTGAGACAGATAGCTTTCTGGCTGTTGTCCATAACCATCGTATGGCACATAGAGGTAAGGAAAGATGCCATGTAGATGAAGACATGTCTTCTGACCTAAAATGTAACACACATTAGAAAGTTCAGTCTTGAGATGCATTTAAAAATTTTAACAGTACAAAGCTCAAAATTACATCATTTAAGTGTTCTAATGACAACACATCTAAGTAAGGGCTGAAAAAATTAACCCATAGTTAAAGCCACCTGTATTACTGTATCTTACAATAGAACATTTAGGAGCATTTTATAAACATAAGCATTATAGTATGATTTAAATAGTAGTTTTGGTAAAAATACATTTGACTATTTCACCTTCACAATCTAACTAGTTTTATGTACAACACTCCTACAATACCACTTGGCAGTGTTATGAATCTTAACAAAAATTCACTGAAAGTTGACTAAGTAGATCAATGAATATTTATCTCAGCATAAATGTTTTCAAACGAGAGACTTCCCTAAGGCAGAGACAGCTCTAGGTGAAAGGAGAAGGTAAAAACAGTTCCAGTGTGTGGAATTTTGCTACTAGGGGAAGGGGAAAATGGGGGAGGAAAAAAAAACCAGACACAAATAAATCAAAAGAAAATGTCTACAGATCAGTTGTCTGTAATAGACTTCTGGATATCTGAACTGCACATCTGATGAAGTGGGACACAAGAAGACACAATGAGAGGAGAGGGGAAAAGCACACACACTTCCCAGGAAGCCATCAAGCAAGGAGCAGAAGGGGTAAATGGTGCAGACTTGCCAACAGACAATCCGGCACAGCCATGATAAAGAAAGTAATATGAGTAAGAACCCACAAAAGAAGTGCCACAGAAACAGTAATGTATCCATGACAAGGTTAAGTAACAACAGCAACAACAAAAAGCAGGTGCACCATTACTCACATGAAGCTGGCAGAGCTAGCTGTGTGGAAGCGGCTCCTGTTCCCTGAGCATTGTCCCTAGTTCCCCTTCCGTCCATGCTATTTGTCTAATTTAAGCAGAGAGGAGAGCAGCAGTGATGGAAGAACACATCCATTTTTCTCATGCTGTCACTCACTATCACTGTACTCTCCTGCCAACACAATTTATTGGGCTTCTTGCCCAACCCTTATTGTACTCTGTTTCACTGGGCTTTTTCTTTTGATAGGAAAGGAAGTAATTGTTTAGTATTTCTAAATATAATTTAGAATGATTTACATAAAATGTACAAAAATGATTCGATGTTCTGTTGATAACTGTGTTTACACTTTTTATGAGTAACATCAGCTTCTCTTACTTTGAAGGTAGTTATAACAGAATTAATAAATCTAGAAGTTATCACATACCATAGAGCAAAATTGGAAAGATAAGTCACAATGGAATAAGATCAACATCCTTCTGAGTATAGAGTTCTGATTTAAACTATCAATTTTCACACTTTTGAAGAATTACAAATGGTCTTGCCATTAGACCAATTTCAGTTTCTATTTTTAGCGGCAGTTATGCTACTTAGTATCAAGGGAAGGAAAAAATACTTCAATGAAAAGCAAATTTTTGGCTATTTAGTTTAATTGCTAAAAACAACATGGTACTATTTCCTAAATATAGCAGTTTTTTAATTCTTCACATAGAAAAAATTCAGGTTGTAGTGATGAATGAGTCTTAAAGAAAATATAATTAATCAGTTTACTGATGATCTACTTGAATGCTTTTTAAATATCTCTGTTTAAAAAGGTTATACCATTACTCTTCTGGATATAAATCACAATTTGGTGAAAATCACTGGCATGCTGAAGCATGAGGTGAGGTAGAGAGAGAGAGAAGTATTCCCTTTTTAGCTGACAAATCTAAGATCAGTGATGACAGAATTACTAGTATAACAGCATATTATAAGAAATATTGTAAGTCCCTAAAATACTAATATTACAGACCCTTTATTTTAATGAAAATTTGGGTGAATTTTCATTATACAAATTGTAAAATGTGATTTTTACTAATGATTCATTTATATGGGAAGGTGATCACGAAGTTCATGCATTTAAACAAATATTTATTTTTCACATGTCCTGTGAAGTAAGGGGCCAGAGAAATTATCTTTCTCTTTATAGGCTTTGGAACTACAACAATTTGTGGTATATTACTCAGGACAAATGCAGAAGTAAGTTATTCAGCAGGCACTGGACTAAGTGCTTTACATACATGTATTTCTACAACTTAGAATAACCTTGCAAGTATCACCAAGTTTCACAGAGCTATTAAGTAACTGAATCAGGATTTGAAAACATATCAACAAAATCTAAAACTAATGGTCTTTGCATTTAAACCATGACAGTTCAACTGAAAAAAGTTAACACTGGCTTCCTTAATCCTTAATTTCTCTGTTCTTACGTATTACTGTAAACACCTGTTTCCTTAACGATTCTTAATATCCCTAGGACCTAGCACGAACACACAGTATGTATTAAATAAACATATTAAATGAATTAACAAACCCTCAGCATAACAGAATAACTGCTTAAAGAGAAGGGAACAATGTGAAAGCCTTTGAATATCTGAAAAAAAATTATAAAAACAGAGGGACTCTGATACAACTAATGTAACTGCCATCAAGGTTACTGTAGAAAGTATGGGTGTTGTGAAGAGTCCCCAGCCTATTGCACTTCCTACCCTGAACGACCCTAAGTCCCGTGCAAGTCTGTAGTCACTGCATGCACACAGATGTGCCTTCCTGAGTCTCCAGCAGCTCGGAGATGCTGGATGACAGTCCTGTGTCTCACTTACCCTCCTCCCTCAAAAACAATCTCCTGAAGAACCACAGCACAAAAGTTCTTGGCATAGCACTAATGACTCTAATACAGAACAGTATCACAGAAAATAAAATGAGAAGTGAGATAAAAGATTCAGAAAGATAAGGAAAAATGTGTAAAAATGAATGTGAGCCATTTCTTAACATTATATGTTTTTATTACTGTAAAACTTATAGTTCTGTAATAGCATTGCTCTATCTTGATAAACATACAACTTCTATTTATTTCCCTCCATCAGCTCCACCCCTCACAGACGTGTGGACCACATGTGGCACAGTGCCTTAGAGTTAAACTAGTCTACCTTCACCCCCTCGGTTAGGATTAGGTTCAGCTATGAGAAAATGCCCTAAAATCAGTGGCTTCAGCATTAAATTAGAGGCTTCTCTATCATAAAAGAAGTCCACAGGAAGGTGACTGGTACTAGGGACTCAGGTTTAGTGGCCTAGTTCCAATCCTAGAGGAACTTGTGTCTTCAGTCCTAAGGCTTTTCCTATACTGAGTTCCACACACAGTTTTTAAAGGAAGTTTATAGTTAGAGAAAGCTATGTCATTTGAAACATTACTAGGTGATTTGAGATTCTTAAAAAATTTAGGATATTAACTGTTTCTAAGTAACATGTAGAGATAAAGAAAATATCACTACTTTCTGAATGTTCCCCTTATTGTCATGTCAAACTGAATTACGGCATACGTCCAGTAGGAATAAAGATTATATTTGGGAGAATAAGCCCATGTACATAATACAGTTTTCCAAAAATTTTTAAGAGTCTGAATTTTCCAACTTAACTGATGTCTAATTCAGAAACCATAACAAAGCTGTTTCAGGAAAGCCTCATGGAAACTGGACACAGCATAACTGCTGGTTTTTAAAGACACTATGGCAAAACTCTGTGGAGTTGGCTACTTTCCACCTGTGTGTAAGCAGAGAGTGCATAAATAAGGCAAGTGCCTTTGTAACAGCAAGTACTTGGGTGCTCTAAATCTAATCTTTCACAGAACTTAGAATTACACTAAACATTAAGTCCTCTGTTATCCAAGATTTCTTATATTACTTTCCCACATTTTCTTCTATATTTTAAGTGCCCGGATTTGGTCTCTTAAAATGTGCATCTAAAATCTTATTAATTCATAATAAAATTACCTTTATTTTTGTAGATCCATGTTCGATGAACAGAAAGACTAACACATACCATTATTCTAATTCCAGGGTCTGCAAATTATTTTGTGTAAAGTGGCAGATAGCAAATATTTTAGGCTTTGTGGGCCATACTATTTCTGATACAACTAACTACTTAACTCTGCTGCCGTAGCCTGAAAACAGCCATAAGCATTACTTAAGTGAATGGGAATGGCTGGGGTCCAATAACGTTTCATTTACAGAAACAGGGGATGGTAGGGATTTGGTCCATGAATAGTATTGTGTCAGTTCCTGCTGTAACTAACAGGACTTCATCATCACCTAGAATGGAAAAGCTTATTGTCTTCTTTTTCTTTTTAACAAGCTGATTATTATCTAAGGAGATTGAAAAAGAAATGCTTATTTTGTAATTTGCAAACCCCACTTCCTAAATATCAAACTCAATATACCAAAATTTTAAATAAAACTCTACAGATCTCCTGCAAAAATACTTGCTATATGAACAGGAAAATTTATATTTATAGAATTTTTCAGATTTTCTTCCTAGAATATCTTTTCTAAAAGTTTTATATGACCACCATTAACTCGATCTGCTTCCCTCTAGTCTTTCTTTGCTTCTTTCTAAATTTTCACTCGAGAATTCTTTCCCCACCCCACAAAACTGCAAAATGAACCAAACAGAACTCCTCATAGTTACAATCAGAAGGCAAGTATTATGTCATTTATTCTCATTTTCAAAAGCCTTAGGAATATACTATTAGCCTTAGAAATTATATTTTCAGAATTTATTCTAAGGAAAAAAATAAGAATATACATGAGCATTTAGGTATTAAAATGCAAATATAGTATTGCTAACAGTGAAAAAAGACTAAGACTATATAAATTTCCCAAAATAGGAGATTAAGTAATTATGGTATACTAGTATCATAGATTTATGACTCCCACACCAAATTCTGCTTGCTGCCTGTTTTTGTAAGTAAAGTTTTATTGGACTATATCATATCCACTTAGAATGGTCTAGGACTGCTTCTGCTACAGGCTCTACTCAGAGTTGAGTAGTTGCAAAAGAGACCTTATAGCCCTGAAAGTCTAAAATATATACCACGTGGCCCTTTACAGAAAAACTCTGCCAACCTCAGCAATATATGTCAATAAGGTTGATGTATATTTTCTAGCCTATTAAACCAGATAATGGGTGATTTTTATTTTTGCATATAATAAAGATGAGTAAATAGGTAATTCTATATCCAGAAGTATCTAAGATTATGAGAATGCAGGTAGGCTTCCCAGAGGTAGCAACAAAAAAGCAAAATGAGAAAGAATATTGCAGTATACACAGAAACCTGAAAGCAAAAGAAAACAGGGCATGGTCTGGGGATAGGAAAAACGTAGTTAGGATGGAGCAAAGCATATAATGTAGAGAAAGGCAAAGTGTGTGTATATGTGGGTGCACATGCAGACTGTACCCGTGTTATTTTGC
The DNA here is from genome assembly GCA_004024845.1 of Tonatia bakeri. Taxonomy (NCBI): domain Eukaryota; kingdom Metazoa; phylum Chordata; class Mammalia; order Chiroptera; family Phyllostomidae; genus Tonatia; species Tonatia bakeri. The sequence continues at coordinate 67,642 of PVIA01000578.1, read as the reverse complement.
ATTTTATAAAGTTACCTTGCGGACACATTGTGGAGAAGGTGGGAAGAGAACTACAATAGGAAGATCTGTTTAACAGGCTGCTGGAATAATTCACGTTGAGAGATGTCAGCAGAGATAAAGGAAATATCAAGAAGGATTTGGGGCACAGAACTGAGAGGAACCTAACTGACTGGCTACAGGGGGTAGGGTAAAGGAGAAAGAAACAGAGATAACCTAAATTTCTGCTCTAGGCAACTTGTTGAAAGGAGACCGTCATTCAAAGAAAACTGAGGAAACAAGAATAGGTTGATTTTTGTTTTGAACTTAGGAAATTTTATAGAATTTCCAAATATTTACATTAAGCACAATTAGGTACACAGATGTAGAACTTATGAGAGAGATTTAAGCTAGAAAAGAAAGATTTGAAAGTATGAGTAACAATGGGGTGATTGTGAAGAACAGACAAGAGATGGGCCCTAAGCCAGACTTAAGAAACACTAATACCTAAGGGAAAAACAGAGGATTTCAATGAATGTGGGATATGAGAGAATGAGCCTGAGGCTGCCAGGCAAGAAAGGGAAGTAACAATTAGTAAATAATTGGGCATTTAAGCATGTTAGCCATGGAATCAGAGTTCAGGGATCCAGCAGAAATGTGTAAGAGAATGGCAAGCAGTAAGAGACTGGATCAGAGACTGGAAACAGGACACAGATTAAAGTACACAAGACTGGGAAGAGGTACTTCCAAAATGGCAGAGGGGGAACCTTCATAAACCTGCTCCTTGAAAAGCAACAAGAACACTTACAAATACTGCCAAAATCGACTTTTTTTCAGCACTGTAGTAATTAACTAAAGGTTTGTGATAATCTAAGCAGTGTTTACCTAAAAAACAAAACAAAACAGTTGACTCTCAGCAAGAACAGCAAGCTTTGTGGTGTTTTAACCTACCCTAACCTAATGCCCCCTGCTCCCCAAGCTCCAGAGTAGCCTTGAAAACCAACGGTTGTATCACTACGGTAGCTATGAAAACCAATAGCCAAACAGGCACTGGAGAGGCCAGAATAGTTTTGGAGTTCTCTAAAGCCCATTCTCAGAAAACTGTCACTATTTGACCTGCCTGGCACACCTTGCTGAAAAGCGCCATTCTCAGGGGCTAGTCTTTATTTTCTTAGACTTAGCTCATTCTATGTGCATAGTTCTACCCACAGCATTTTTGTTGAAAACAATTAGCAACAATTGTTAAACATCACAGTTGTCTAAGGAAATTTATCAGTTGCAGCTAACAAGAGACTGAACAAAAAACTTGAAAGAAAAAACTAAGGAATGAAATGTCCATAAAGGGCTTTGAAGAGCTCTAAATTAGTCCTGGGAATTTAGAGGGCTACATACATGTGTGGAGCTGTACGCATGCTCAGGAAGACTGGAGAGGCCCCTAATCTTTCACTTTTGGCTAACATGAAGCTCAGCTCCAACACAAAAGGACAGAGCTCATTGGTAAAAGTGGTAGGAGACCAATTAGTTCAAGGCATGTAAAGACATCTCTGGCCAGTCATAAAACGTTCAGCTAGCTTTGTCAAAGAATAGAGACTGTATACACAGAATTAGCCCAGGAAAGTCACTAAAGAAACACCACCACCATCAACAGAGCAAAAACAAACCCTGGGACTAAGAAGTATGATTTCCATAACTTCTATATATTATTTAAAATATCTAGTGTTCAACAATCACAACAAAAATCTAAAACATAGAAACAGAGAAGTATGACTGATACATAGAAAAAAAAAGTAGTGAATAGAACTTGTCCCTGAAGAAGTCCAGACATCTGTCTTATTAGACAAAGACTTTCAACAAGTATTACAAATATTTCAAACAACTAAAGGAAATCATGTCTGAAGAATTTAAGGAAAGTTTGAGAATCATGTCTCCACTAATAGAGAATATAAATGAAGAGATAAATTTGATTTAAAAATCAAACAGAAATTTTGGAATTGAAAAGCACAGTAACTACAATGAAAAATTTATTAGAGGAGATTGATAGCACACTTGAACTGGCAGAAGAAAAAAATCTAAACTTGAACAGGTGAGTAAAAATCCTTCAATCTGAGAAACAATAAGAATGAAGAAGAATTAACATGTGGAACTCCATGAAGCATACCAACATATACATAATATGAGTCTCAAAAGGAGAGTAGAGAGAAAAAAATGGAAAGAATATTTTAAAAAATAAGGCCCAAAGCTTACCAATTTTGATGGGGAAAATTAATCTGCACATGTAAGAAGCTCAACAAACTTCAAGTACATAAAACCTAGACCTATTATAGTCAAGCTATCAAAAACCAAAGGAAAAGCAGCAAAAGCAATTCATCATTTATAGTTTCCTCAATAAGATAAACAGCTGACTTTTCATGAGAAACCATGAACGACAGAAGACAGTGAGATGATATCGTTACAGTGATGAAAGAAAAAGACGGTCAGTCAAGAATTCTGTATCTAGCAAATCTAGCTTTCAAAAATAAAGAAGAGCTGAGTAAAGTGGGAAAAAAAGAAATTAAAATATTTCCAGATAAATAAAATTGAGAGAATTTGTCACTAGCAGACCTGTCCTACAAGAAAAACTAAAGGGTATTCAATTTCATGCTCAAATAAAGGACAACAAACAGCAACTCGAATCCACACTAAGCAATAGAGAGGCACGAGTAAAGGTAAGTAGACAGGCAAATACAAAAAATAGAAATGTATTTTTAACTCTTTTTTCCTCCTATCTTATTTAAACAAAGGTGCATAAAATAATTTTGTGTTAACATGCTTATAATGTATAAAGATGTAATTTGTACAAATGAGGGTATATTAAAGCAAAGATTTTATATGCTATTAAAATTAAATTGGGATTAATCCAACCTATAGTGGTTAAAAGTAATTCACAGAGCAACCACAAAGCAAATAACTTAAAAAAAATTACAAAAGACAATAAAATTAAAATAGTGTACTAGAAAATATCTATTTAGCATTAAAAGCTATAATAGAAAAATGGAGAAACAAAAAGGCACAAAACATAGAGAAAACAAATAGCAGAATGGAAGGTATAAAACTATACAGAGCTGAAGGTGGCTGAAAGATGAATAATATCTTGGCATAAAGCTCTCTTCTCAATAGGAAAAATCAAGTTTCACATTTTTACATTTACCAGTACAATTTGGGATATTATGCCAATGAGGGGATTTTACAGAAGCACTACAAGCCAAAGCAACTCTAGGTATTGGAATCCTATGCCTCAGCCATGTCTCAGATGTGCTAAATACATTTCCTTTAATTAATATACTCTATAACCAGAAGAATCATCACTGAATAAGAAAAAAGATTGATGTAAAGAGTAATTTTTTGAAGAAAACAAAGAATATGATTAGTATTTAGATAAAAAACACTGTAACTGCATGTCATTCTTGAAGAACCAGCTTACCTGCTAACTCAACTATACACACCTTCCTTAACCCTCGAAAGTAAATTTAAAACTTGTTTTCTCATTTATGTCCTCACAGCGCCTGTATAAATCTATTATGGCATTTATCACATTATGCTACATGTATGTTCATACATAGTGGAATCACATCATATGTGTATTTTTTAACTGAGTAGAAAGGAACTGACAGGAATGGGAAAGGACAAAGGTAGAGAAACAGAGAAAGAGACCAAATAAATGAGTTTGAGAACACAATTAAATGGTGCCAATGTGTCCAGTCAATAAATTTATGCTCTAGTGACATGACGTAGGATATATAAATCTATCATTTTTTAGTTGGTCTCAGTTACTTTGTGCCTCTAACAGTGGAAGCATCTCCTCTTGAGAGAGGCAACTAGTGTGACTCTACTATTTAAAAGACATAGTTTTTAGTTTTCATAAAGCATGGCCCTAACTGTAGGTCAACTTTCAACTAGGCTCAACTGAGGAAACAGTGAATAGTGTCTATAACCGTGGTAAACTAAGTGGTTGGACTTGTTGAAAGATAATATGGTGGATTTCATGCAATTTAGGATATTGTCAAGGGAAACTGTGCCTATGAGATTTTAATCTCACACCTTTACTTCTCCGTACATATTACACGGAGATTAGAACCTAATCTCCGTGTAATATGCAACTTCACTGTCTGTCTCCACACCTATACTATGAGTTCCTTGAACACATGCATTATGTCTTCTTATTCTTCCTATTCTCAATGCCTAGAAGAGAGCCTGGAATGTAGTGGGCCTTTAATACATGTTGGATAGGCACATGTAGTGTGTGAGTGTATGAAGGGAGGGAGGGAGGGAGAGAGGGAGGGAGAGGGGAGAGAGTCTTTGTGTCCAGTTGTTGGCTCAGACCTCCTAACACCCTTGGAATTTCCTTTATGATAGGAGTATGTTTTGTGTTTCGTAACAAACCCCTTTCCACATACCTGAACTTATGCTAAAGAAATGACTTTTGGTAGGGCCTTTAGATAGCTATGCAATGAGGGCTGGTTGCCAGAGGAAATCAACCATATGATTAGAGGGTTGGAACTTTCAACTCCAATCCCTCCAACGTCACATTCAGGAAGGGGAGGTTCTTAAGATTTACTTCAATCATCAATGGCCAAAGATGTAATCAATAATGACTTTGTAATGAAACTTCAATAAAGTCTCTCTCAAATAATGAAGTTTTGGGAAACTTCCTAGTTAGTAAACACACTGAGAATGGTACACCCTGACTCTACAGGGAGAGAAGCATCTCAGCTCAGGGCCCTTCTGAGCCTTGACCTATGTATTTCTTCATCTGACAGTTCACTTGTATCCTTTGTAATAAACTGTATAAGTATACCATTTTCTTGAGTTCTGTGTTGTTTTAGCAATTTATCAAACCTGAGGAGGAGAAAGGGGGCATGGAATTCCTAAATTTGCAGTCAGCCAGGTGAAAGTACAGGTGCCCTGGAGACCTCATTTGTGACTAGCACCTATAGTAGAGGTAATCTTGATCCCTTACCCTGTGGGGTCTGCACTAACTTCAGGTAGTTAGTGTCAAAACTGAATTAAATTATAGAATACTCATAAGTTGATGTCAGAGAACTGAAAATTTATTGTTGGAAAACTGACACAAATGAATGTCTTTTTCATACTGAATAACTCCTAAGAGGGCTTTGGACTGTGACTAGCAGAAAATTTGACTATTTTCTCCTTATAATTTCTTTATAAATATCTCATTAGAGATATTTATAATAAATGCCCTCCTATCTTTCCCTATTTGCAAGGGGACTAAGTGGACTGAATTTTGACTTAAGGGCCAACTTGCCATATTAAACAACAGTAAAAAAAAAAAGCAAAATATAACATACAAATTATTTTATGATTAATATGTCCAGAATCTGATGAAATGACATGTCCAAAGTTCATATATAATATAGTTTGCAATTTTTATTATAGCAGGGAAATCAGTAATTACACCTTAAATTTCACAGTGACTGTGAATCTCAGTTTGGGTGCTGCTTTAAGACCCACACACATCATCATATTTTTCTAAAAAGTCCAGCCTTAAAAATTTAAACTGCAAACAGTAGTTTCAAAGCCAGAATCTCAAAAGGAAAAAAAAAGTACTTTCTAGACTAAATGTCATAAAATAACCAGTGTTTATTAGCCTTCACTAAATTCTGGTTTGTAAAATAAATATTGTTTTAGTTTCAGACATTTTAGCCAGAATAGTCACACACATTGATCTTCATGGTATTTCAATCAAAAGGGAAGTAATACAAGGTCTCAAAGTAAAATTAATAACCTGATTTAAAGCAATAATATTAATAGCTAATAGAAATAAATTTACTGTCCAAATTTGCATATAAAAGCCTAAATTTTCTTTCAAAGACATATATAATGGTATAGGTAATTAGATTATAAAATCTAGTAAGTTGATCAACTATACTTTCTGGTAGCTGAACACTAGAAGACCTTAAAATTTTACCCATCCAAAAGAAAGTAAAAAGACAACCCACCGAGTAAGAGAAACTATTTGGAAATTATACTTGATAACAAACTTGTATCTGGAATAAACACCTCTTACAACTTAATAATAAAAATACGAAGAACCCACTTTTTAAAAAGGAAAGGATCTGAATAAGCATTTCTCCAAGAAGATACACAAACGGCCAATAAATATGTGAAAATATGCTCAATATCAGAAGCTATCAGTGAAATGCCACTCAAAACCACAATGAAATATCACCTCACACACACTGGGTTGGCTATAATCAAAAAGTCACAACAATCATGTGGAGAAATTGGAAACCTCATATACTGCTGGTGGGAATGTTAAATGGTGTAGCTGCTTCCTCAAAAAGTTAAACACAGTTATCCTAGGACCAAAAATTCTACTCCTAGATATAGGCCCAAGATAAATGAAGATATACTTCTACACAAAAACTTGTCCATTAATGATCTTAGCAGCATTATTCATAATAGACAAAAGGTGGTATTAAACCAAATGTCCATCAACTGATGAATGGATAAATATAATGTGGAATATCCATACAATGTGGAATATTTATTCAGCCATAAAAAGGAATGAAATACTGATACACGCCACAACATGAACGAACCATGGAAAGATACTAAGTTAAAGAAGCCAGACCCAAAAGATCAATATTGTATGATTCCATTTATGTGAAATGTACAGAATAAGTAAGTTTATAGGGACAAAGGTTTTTAGTGGTTGTAAGGGCTGATGGTATTTGACAGAATGTGTAGTTACTGCTACTGAATATGGCATTTCTTTTGACAGTGCTTAAAATGTTCTAAAATTGATTGTGGTGATGGCTGCACCACTGTGTGAATACACTAAAAATTAGTAATTTTCTACTTTAAATAAATCAGTTGTATGGTATGTGAACTATGTATAAGTAAAGATGTTCTATAATTTTTAATATATCTATACTCACTGTTTTCTTTGAAGGTCTCTAAGAAGATTACCTAATTTTGAATTTACCAGTAGAATCAATATATATTCATTAAAATGAATGATTGGATTTGTAACATAAAAATAAATTGAGAAATATACAAACATTAGCCACTAAAACCACTACTATACATCTTTATATCCATTTAATGATGTACTTAGTATTTTTATTTCATTTTAAAGTATATTTTATTGATTATACTGTTATAGTTGTCCCAAATTTTTTCCCTTTGCCCCCCTCCACCCCTTACCTCCCTTCCCTTCATCAGTTACCTGACCCCTTACTTCAATGTCCATGGGTCATGCATGTTAAGTTCTTTGGCTTCACCCCTTCCTATACTATTGTTAACATTCCCCTCTCTATTTTGTTCCTACCAATTATGCTTCTTGATCCCTGTACCCAATTGGGTATCAATTGGGGGATTAATCCCAATTCCCCCTTTCTCTCTCTTACCCTCCCCGATGATAACCCTATGACCCCCATGCCTGATTCTGTTCCTATTCTGGTTGTTTGCTTAGTTCGTTTTTATTTTTTAGATTCATTTGTTGATAGTTGTGAGTTTATCATTTTAATGCTCATAGTTTTGATCATCTTCTTTTTCTTAGATAAGTCCCTTTAACATTTAATGTAATAATGGCTTGGTGATGATTAACTCCTTTAGCTTCTTCTTGTATGGGAAACTGTTTATCTGTCCTTCCATTCTAAATGATAGCTTTGCTAGATGGAGTAATCTGGGTTGTAGGTCCTTGTTTTTCAATACTGTGAATACTTCTTGCCAGCCCCTTCTTGCTTGCAAAATTTCTTTTGGGAAAACAGCTGACAGTCTTGTGGGAACTCCTTTGTAGGTAACTCTGTTTTTCTCTTGCTGCTTATAAGATTCTCTTTTTATGTGTAACCCTTGGCATTTCAATTATGATGCATCTTGGTGTGGTCCTCTTCGGGTCCAACTTGATTGGGACCCTCTGTGCTTCCTGGATTGCATGTCTATTTCCTTCACCAAATTAGGGAAATTTTCTTTTATTATTGTTTCAAATAGATTTCCAATTTCTTGCTCTTTCTCTTCTTCTGCTATCCCTATGATGCAAACACTGGACCTCTTGAAGTTGTCCCAGAGGCTGCTTATACTATCCTCATTTTTTTTGGATTCTTGTTTCTTCTTGGGTTTTTTTTTGCTTTTTTATATTCCAAATTATTGATTTGATTCTCAGCTTCATCCACTCTACTGTTGTTTTCCTATAAACTATTCTTTACTTCAGTTAGGGAATCCTTTGTTTCTGACTAGATATTTTTTATGCTGCTGAGGTCCTCACAAGGATCCTTGAGAATACTTACCAGTGTTTTGAACTTGGCATCTGATAGATTGCTTATCTTCATTTTATTTGGCTCTCTTTCTGGAGTTTTGATCTGTTCTTTCATTTGGGCCACATTTCTTTCCTCCTTTTGGCAGCCTCCCTGTGTTTGTTTCTATGTATTAGAGCTGCTTTCATTCCGTGCCTTGGTAGTTCAGCCTAATATAGTTGGTGTCCTGTAGGGTCCAGTGGTACAGCTGCCCCTATAACCCCAGCTGGCTATTTGAGGTGTGCCCTTTATGTGGGCTGAGTATACCTTCATCTTGTAGTTGAGCCTTGGTTCCTGTCGGCAGATCAATAGGAGAGATTTACCCAGGCCAGTCAGCTGCAAGGATTAGTTGTGACCACTGACCAACAACCTCTGCCCTCTGTGGAAGATCAGTTGTGCAGGAGGAGCAGGGTGATGGTGCTCCGAAATGGTTTGTAGCTGTCCACTGGGTGTGCTTGCCCTGGGGTTTCTTGGTTGGTGCAGGTGTTTGATTCTTTCTTAGAATCAGCCACCCATTTGTGTTTTGCCAGGGGCCACCCTTCCTAGGCTATAAAGCAATCTGAGAAGAATGCTACTAGTGCTGGCCTGGGAGGTTCCCAGGCAAACTAAGCTGTGAAACTAAACTGGTTGCTGCTAGTGCCCTGCCTGGGCCTCACAGAGGTCAGCTATTACTTGTTTGATAGGATTTAGGCAGTTGTGGGACATGAAACAAGACTAGGCATTCATATGGAAAAGCAGCTTGGGTGGGCCCATAGATTAGGTTGGGCGGAGTCTCTGGGGATCTCAAAGGCAAACAGTGTTAGCCAGGTTGATGGAGTCTCAAATATGGCACCAGCCTGCAGGCCCCATGGCTCTGTTTGGGGAGGGCTCAAAAAAGGGACAATGTCCTCTGCTTGCCCCAATGCCAGACACTTCAGCATCTTCCAGTACACCTTTCAAGCTGCTACCCTGGTGCTAGAGCTCAGAGGGGGTGAGTCTGAGTAGGTGAGTCCGTGTGTGAGTTCTTTAAGAGGAACTACTTGGGGGTCCAAAAATTTCTTCTACTGACTCAATCCCCACTGGTTTTTGCAGGCTGACATTGTGGGGACTTATCTTCTGGCACTTGAACCCTGGGATGGGGTGCCTGGTATGGGGCTGGGACTTTTGGCTCCCAAGGTATCCTTCCCAAGTTTTTATCCACCACACATGGGTGAGGGACCAGCCTGTTTCATGTCTGTGCCCCTCCTACCAGTCTGAATGGTTGTGATTTCTTTAATTCTGTAGTTGTCAGACTTCCATTCAACCTGATTTCTGACGGTCCTGACTGATGGCTGTCCTATATTTTAGTTTTGATTTTTTAAAAAATATTTATTTTTTTATTTTTAGAGAAAGAGAAAGGGAGGAAGGAAGAGAGGGAGAGAAACATTGATTGGATGCCTCTCGCACACCAGTAGCCAGGGACCTGGCCCACAACCCAGGCATGTGCTCCGATAGGAAACTGAATTGTTGACCCTTTGGTTCGCAAGGGCGGGTGCTCAATACAGTGAGCCACACCGGCGGGGGCTTAGTTGTAATTTTGATGTGGTTTGTATGAAGAGGCAAGCCATGTCTGTCTACATCGCCATCTTGACTGGAAGCCAGTATAGTATTTTTAAACCTTAAATCACATTAAGATACTTTGTTAAATTATAGAGAGATGTTTCATTTACAGTAAAGTGATTATTACCAAAAATAAATATGTAAATAAATGAATAATTGATTATGAAAGAACTCAATGAAGAAAATTTTTTTAGATAATAAAACAATGAAAGTAAACCACTCACTGTACAGGGATGGGCAAAATTAGGTTTATAGTTGTTCGCATGGAAAAATATATTAAGAATAAGTAATAATACAAGAATAAATTCTGCCCTGGCTGGTGGCTCAGTGGATTGAGTGTGGGCCTGCGAACCAAAGGGTCGCTGGTTTGATTCACAGTCAGGACACGTGCTTAGGTTGCAGGCCAGGTCCCCAATGGGGAATGTGCAAGAGGAAACCACACATTAATATTTCTCTCCCTCTCTTTCTGCGTCCCTCCCCCCTTTCTAAAAATAAATAAAATCTTTAAAAAAATAAAATAAAGGCTAAAAAGAATGCTTTAACAACAACAAAAAAAGAATAAATTCTGTGTTGTGTACTCACCACTGTAAACCTACTTCTGCCCACCCCTGTATTTAATATTTGCTCTACCAAAAGGTAGAAGCAGCACAGGGTCCCTACACCCCTCTCTTTCCCTCCCCCCACATATCCTACAACTTCTATATGTGAATTAAAGGGAAGTTTCCTTCGCACAATGTTTAGTCACTTAGTGTACCAGACTGATATGGCCAGTAGTTCTACTAAGCATACAATAGGTCACATGGGGCCCTGAATAGGACAGAGTAATAAATCATGAAAATTAGAAGTGTGACAAAATTTTGGACAGAAACATATTGCCGGACTTATCAAAAACAAAGCAAACCAGAAGTCACTGGAGCAACATCTTTAAAGTATTTAAAAAAACTGAAATTTTTTAGTGGTTGCTCTGTAGTTTGCTGTATACATTTACATCTAATCTATGTTCACTGTCAAGTAACACTATGTTATGCTTCACAGGTAGTATAAGTACCTCGCAAGTTTTCCAAATCCCTTCCTACTATCACCTACAACACTGCTATTATTCATGTCACTTATCCATAAACTATAATCACCAACACATTGTGTCTATTATATCAATTAAGAATGAGAATAAGATTTTACCTTCACTTTTCCTTCTCTAATGTTCTTTCTTTATGTATATCCGAGTTTCTGACTTACTCATTTTCCTTTGCTCTGAAGAAGTTCTCTTAACATTTTTACAAGGCAGGTAACATTTCTTACTGGTGACAGATTCCTTGAATTTTTGTCTGATAAAGTTTTTATTTTTTCCTTCACTTCTGAAGAATAATTTCAATATATACAGAATTCTAGGTTGGTGATTTTTTCCTATTAATACAAAACATCTCACTCAACTCTCTTCTTGCTTGCCTGGTTTGTGAAGGGAAGTCCAAAAGAATCCTTCACCTTCTTCTTGTGTAGGTAGGGTGTTCTTTATCTTCTGGCTTCTTTCAAGGTTTTGTCTTTGGTTTCCTGTAGTTTGAATATGACATGCCTAGGTGTAGGCTGGTATTTATCTTACTTGGTGTCCTCTGAGCTTCCTGGGTCAATAGGTTGGCATCATTAATTTGCAAGTTTTTCAACCATTATTGCTTAAAATATTTCCTTTACTCCTTCCTCACTTCTCCTTCTAATAACCCCATCAAAGGCATTCATTTGTTAGTGTTTTTCATTTCTAGTATTTCCTTTTGATTCTTTCTTAGAATTTCAATCCATCTACTTACGTTACCCATCCGTTCTTGCCTTCAGCCTATTAATCTCAGTTATTTTAAATATGCAGTCTGACAATTCCAAAACCTCTGCTGTATCTGACCAGGAGTTAGGCTGCATTTAATCTAGCTATAGGTATCAGGGGCTAAAATTTCTTCTAGTATCCTTATTTTTGTCTCTTGTTGTCTCTGGGTTTGCATATAAAGTCCTTAAATAGGGGGCAAGCCTTGCAGTTCTTTCATCTGTAATCCTCTATTATTATATAGGAGCCCTACTGATTTGTCAGTAAACTGAGGGAGAGGCAGGAAGGTTCTATAATCCTATGATTAGGCCAGGGGCTTTTAGTGGGCCACTTCCTCACTCATTGGCTTAGTTGAGATAGCAAAGCTAGAGGAAGCTGTAGGTAGGTATTTCCCTTTCTCTAAAGTGGTTAGGCTCTAGCAGTTTCCCTGGTGGGCAGGTGGAGACCAGAATGCTCTGAGCATATTTCAAAATGGTTATTATTCCTCTCCCTTTACTAGGACCATGAGATTTCCCCCCAAAATTTACTGGGAGAACCAGGTAAATCTCACAGAGTAAAAAACTCATGAAAGTGTGAGAGACCCCCACCCCCTTCAAGCTAGTCCACAATCAGCTTCAGCAGTTCATCAATTACAGTGTAAGCTTTCCAAACAGTTTCTGGCTCCATCAGCTTCCACTCCCAGTGATTGTCTAAATTCACCTGTCTCTCCAAGTTTTGTGGGCTGTGGTTTAATCTGTGACCTCAATGCTCTGATGGATCCAAGAAGAGTTGTTGATTTTCAGTTTGTTCCACTTTGATCTTACTGTGAGGACAGTAGTGATAACTTCTAATTTCTTTCATGTCTGAGTGGAAACAGAACTCCTGTGTCCTTTTGATTTGTTCCTATCATTCTTTGAACACTTCCTTATTTTTGGAACCTATCAGATGTCCCAGGCTCATCTTGTACTTTCTCTACCCCAGGCATAGAATTAGCTATCTCTTAAGGAAGTCTTGGATCCTTTTAGACAAGAATGTTATTTAGAAATCAAGATCTGGACACAAAGTGTGCTTACTATTATGGGAATACCATTTAGAACTTCTAAGGACACAGGGCTAGGAAATTTATATATATGCACGTATCCCCCCACCCAACATTTCTATCTATCCATCCATCCTTTTCTATGTATAATGAAAACTATGAGTTCACACTGATACCTCCAATTCCAACCCAAAACCCCAGAGACATTCTAGTTGTCCCCATCTCCATGTTTCCCTCTTGTCGGGCAGTGAGAAGCCTGGATTCCATTATCCTAAACACATTTACTCATTTACACAAGCCTACCAAACATAAAAATTAAGTTTAGAATTACTCAATACCACTGAGAAAGGCATATGTACTAGAATTTAATATTTATTTACTGTTCTTTTCTGAAGGGAGGGAAGACTGATAAAATATCCATATTGTGAAATATATAAATACGAATTGTACTTTGACTTATTTTGACAGATAGTGTATCTTTGTCACAGAACATTTCCCATTTCCATTACCCCTCAAATCCCTTGTGCCACTTTTCAGTTGATCCCACCTCCTCCAAGGCAATCACTGTTCTGATTTTCACAGTAATTTTGTCTAGCACTTCATAAAAATGAAATCACACTATACGTATTTTTTGTGCTTGAATTCTTTTGCCCAGCACAGTGATTTTGATGTTTATCCATGATGTCACCTGCATTGTAGTTCATTCCTTTTTATTGCTTCATAGTAACTTCTTGTATGGATATATCACAATTTGTTTACCCATTTTATACATGAGAGAAGAGATTCAGAGTAACCAAAGACACACAGTTAACTTAATGAGAAGAATTCCAAGGACCTTAGAACCAGAAGCACTAAGTTTTTGATTCCTAGTTAGTGTTCTTTTCACTGTACCAAAGCACCACTTCAAAGAAGTTAAAAACCAAACAAAAAAAGCCTCCTGGGATATAATTTTTACCCAGTAAAATTAGTGATTTATAAGAGACTACCTATTTTAAAAATCACCGCTAAGACACTCTCCAATGAATTAACAGCTAAGAAAAAAGCACTCGAAACTAAAAGGTCACTGAATGAAATGCAAACATTTAAAAATCTTTAAGAATATCTATGTAGTTAGTAACACTGACAGTTCTTCCATTATCCGTACTCCTTCTTAATCCTTGCTTCCGTCAATGCTGACTCGAAATTTACTTGGCATTTCTCAAATTACATCTCCTAAACATCTACCCTATATTGTTTTAAATAAAAATTCATATGTTCACCAATTTGTCCTGTTTAATCTTATAAAATGCCAGGAGGAGTGCCTAATTCTAGCATTTCTAGATAATAGTCTTCAGAGTCTCTTCTCAAGCCTGCTAAGTCATCCATTTCTAAATCCCCTACAGTGGTACCTTAGTACTTGTTAATTTGTTCTGGAACTCGTGACAAATGCCAAAACTGATGAATATTGACTGATGAGGCATGTTCTCTGGGGGGTGGTGGTGTGACTCATACAATTTCTAGCAAGTGTGATGAGTCCCGAGCAAGCACTGCGTGCTGAAACTTTTTTTTTCATCAAAATGCGATGAGTACAAAGTTTGATGAGTTCTGAAGCCAATGTGTCCTGAGGTAGTTAGAAAATCTATCTCCATAAACAACATAAAAGACACTTCTTCAACCTATAACCTTTAAACTCATTGTTAGACCACAACTAATTTAGTTATTCTGATCTAGAGATGAGAATTTCTCTGTCAAATATTACTACTTTCCTCCCATGATGAGTCTGTGGTGGCACCATTCAAGATGACTAAATCATTATTACAGACTGAAAAGCCAAAAGTAGGAAAACACCAAGAGTGAGATTAACATTTAGTTGGATTGTCCAACTACCTCTTCCACTGCCCTTAACATATATAGCCTGCCTTTTGCCCAAATTGAAATGAATTTCCTAAAGTTGAATTTGATGCATTCCTGAGAAGCTATGAATGATTCTATGAATTTATTATAATTGATATAAGCCTCACTGTAAGGTTCCCCTCTGACAGGTTTCCAGAACTCTCCGGTATTCCAAAACAATATCCAACTCACGAGACAAAGTAAAATATAAAGTGTACTTGCTGAGCACCTGAAGATGCTATATTAATTTGAAATGCTTTCACCATAAATCAGGGACAGTAGTAGTATAGCCTTTGTGTTATAATCATAATTCTCCTAACATGAGAACAGATTAACTTTAGATTTAAGCAATCTATCACATATATGTTGATTCAAGAACTTACTCTATTACACAAATGAGGAATGAGACCAAATAATTTATCCTATTTCATTTACAAGTCACAACCTTTACTTCATATAATTTATATGAAGTAAAATGCCAATTATTATTCTAAGTGAAGAAAAGTAAAACTTTAAGGTGACAAAGGTATAGAATTCTGTAACAAAATGTCCCAACTGCCATTGTCTAGATCAAGGACAAGTGAAAGTTTGATTATTAACAGCTATCTTTGCTATAGCTGTCACCTTTGGTTTCAGGTTCTGAAAATTCCAGTAAACTACTTTCACCCAAACCAAAACAAAGTAAGAAATTTTGATATACTCCAGATAACATGACTAAGAAGCTAGCTGCAAGCTTCCCCAACTCATGTCTTATGAAATTAGACTCACTTGAAAGGAAAAATATGCAAAGGATGTAATGTCACCTGCTTATTGTTCCTTTCTGCCATTAGAAAATTTTACAAAGCAGGTTAATGTTAAAAGTATGCTTTCCTCATCTGGCAACGAGAATTTAATACTTTTCTTCTTACTTCTTCCCCAGAAAAACAGTAGCCAAAGTGAGGGAGATTTATGGAAGGCAACAGATCATCTCATCATTTTCTGGAATTAACTAAAGATGGCAATGGGAAAAGAACATAAGAAGCTCTTAGAACATGGAAAGCTGCCTTGGAAGGAAGAAAAATTAAAACTTTTTGTCCTAGTTAAAATGTCAATGAGACTATATTTCTGTTTGAAGAAAAAAGTGTTAATAACGCAGGTAAAAAAATTAAAGGCAATAAATAAATTTAGAAATTGAAATATTAGTTACCCTTACAAAGTTTACAAAGATAATCTCTTTCCAAAACATTTTCTAGTTATTCTAAAGAAATTAGGGGAATATGCCAACAATTGAGCATACATTTTCACTGAATGAATAATATATAAAACGCTTTGTATAGATAGTGTATATTTTTAAGTGAATTAAATAGTCTTGCCATTAAAGACCTGGGAATAAGGTTTGGGCACCAAGTCACATTACAAGACATAACACAGGTGGAAACAAAATATTTAGAGAGCCAGAAAAATGAATTAGAATGGGTATGTAGCAAAAGAAGGCTTCATGGAAGTGACTTTAAAGGATGGGTAGCAATTTAATAGGCACAGACTCAAAAAGATAGAGGAAGGAAAAATGGAAGGAACAAATAGGAAAGGTATAAGGGTTTGAAAAAGTTTAGAATATATTCAGGAAAACCCAAGTATATAAGCAAGGCTAAAATACAGGGCTCATGGGAAAGAGAAAAACAGGAAAAGAAAAGCCTAGAAATGAAGACTGGAGAGAGTCCACGGAAGTTCCTCAACACTACACAAAAAGATAATCTTAGGGATTCAATGATTTTTGTGCCAAAGAAAGACACATAATCTAGGTTTTCTACTATCAGATGAGTCTATGCACAAACTAAGTTTCACTTTAACGACTGTGCTATCTTGCAGCCATATATCTACTAACTCTCCTGTGACATTTAGAATCAGAATAAATGCTCAGACTGCTGAAATGCTTAATTTTAAAGCAGATCCAGCTGCTCAATGGTCAACATAATTATAGAATAGGATTAAATAAATCATCCAAATTAGGTTTTTGAGACTAATGGGGGGCACTATTAATAATTATCTGATTAGGATCATTTTAGGCACACTGGGATGGTTACCTTAGTTATAAAAACTCCCCAAATCACAGGGACTCTACTTTTTCTATCTTAGATGCTTTTCAGCAGGAATCTCCTACTGTGGAATAGTAGAAGAATCTAGCATTTGATATTAAGATTAGTGGCAATCACATTTTAAAGAGACAGACACACATTAAAAATAACAGATCTCTTCTTGCTATAGTAGCAAAGACTGAAAGGGTGCATAACTTCATGCAAATCTGTATAAGACTTCTCGGCCTTAACTAATAACCACCATGAACACAGAGGAACTATATCTGTTACTAACCTCACAAGCACTTTTAGACACAGATGGTATTTCCTGAGCTTTTGTGTGTTTTATATTTGACAAGTTGATATTCAAGTATATCTACCATCTCAAAGTAAATTATTTTTTGATTTAACATACTGCAGGGAAAAAAATGTTTTTACTGCTAAAATTACAAAAACACTTGCTGGTTTGCAAAAGATTGTTATGTGGGTGGTTACAACACTTGGCCTTTAGGCTCTTGCCAAATACCACACCACATGTGTTCTGAATCATCAGTAAACCCAGATGCCCTCATGTAAGATATTTCGAATCCAACCAGAATTAATTAAGAAACAAACAACCCTATGGTCTTAATGAATGAAACAAAGAACTTTTAAAATGTAAACACTTTAGGAAAGTAACATCTCCCTAAATATTAATATTGGTCAAAATCTAAGACCTGATTAAAGAAGGTCTTGACACTGCAAAAAGAACTCAAACATTTTATATTAATATATATATTTGTATGTACGTAAATAAATAACCACCTTATGCCAGGGGTCAGCAAACTTCTTCTGTAATAGGACAAAGCATACATTTTGACTTTGTGGGCCTTAGGGTGTTTGTTGTAACTACTTAAATCCTGTTGAAGCATGAAAACAGCCACAGATAATATGTAAATAAATGGGAGGGGCTGTGATCCAAGAGAACTTACGTTACAAAAACAGGTGGTAGAGCTGGATTTGGCTCTGAGGGCTCGAGTTTGTTAAGCCCTTTTCTAGAATATAAGCTCCTTTCTGTCACTGGTGCTGTCAACAGTGTTTGGTATGTAACACATGCTCTGCAAATGTTTATAGCTGAACCATTATTTAATAATCCGAAAGCGAAATGTCTGAGCTACCCTAAATATTATCTGAGACTTGAACTTCCTACTTAGAATTTATAGGTTGGTATTCTTACATAAAAACCTTATTTAAAAATTTTTAATTAAAAATTATTATTAATCATAGTCATGTCACTACTGAACTCGGTTCACCCAAGATTAATATTAATTTCCTGGTACCTTGGGGCCATTCACATATACAGATAATCTGATGACATAGTATAAGGAGTAGAGCTGAAAGGTAGAGTTAATACTTTGGCAAGTGAGAGCCAAAGGCAAGTGGGAAGAACCCTACAGAGGACACTGAAGCACAGGAGAGAGAATGGAAGAGAAGCCAGACCTCTTTGTACCAAGTGATAAAGATCTGAGAGATTTCTCTGCATTTATAATAATATTAATCTTCTCTCCATTAGAGTTTCTTCGAAAGGGCATCTGTTCTTTGCAACTAAATGATTCCTGATTAGAAAATGGATTATGAAACATTTTGGAGAGGAGTTAACTTGAACTGAATCTTTAAATAATGAGTAGAAAGAGCTTCCATTTTAGATGGAGTAATAGGGAACAGATTTACCCTGCCGCCTGAAATTACTAAAAAAAAAAAAAAGCCAAACCAAAAAACCCAGAAATATATGAAACGATTTTCAGACACTGGACAATAGCTGGGCCATCACTCAATAATCCTTAAAAGAAGGGGAAAAAAATGAGTGTCCCTCCAACTGCTCTCTGTTTAGTTTCCAGAGAGTAGAGGGAGAATGAACCCAGGTAGAACCCAGCAATTTCCCTGAGCTGAGAAAATTGGGAGGTCAAACTTGCTAGAATTTGCCTAGTACAGTACCACAGAGAGAGAGAAGGGGAGGCTAGGGAAGAAATATGCAGAGGATTTCCTTCTCAAGTCTCTACTGAGTAATATCAGCACATGCTTTTGAAAAATCTACCTGAAAAAGGAAAAGAACCAATTAGAAGGAACAGAGGGAACGATTTCAGGGGCTCAGACAGTGGTGGGAATAATTTGTGTTTCATTCAGAAAAGAAAAAATCTCACACTTCACAGGACATCAGGTAGAGTAGCCTCAGCAATAGAGCAGTATTAGCCCTAGAAAAAGTTTGCTCTGGTCCCACCTATCCAAGCATAAAAATAAGTACTGAAAATGCCAAAGTATTTCCAAAAGTAAGCATTAAAAGTGTCAAATCACTCCCAGAATAAAACTCCAAAGTATTTCTAGAAACAATGGAAACAGAATGGATTTGAAAGTCCTTAATCTACATGTAAGGGTTTTCCATCTGTTTAAATTACATACAAAGAAGTAACTCCTTTTCTTCAATAAATACTTACCAAAGCCCTACAATGTATCAAAGAATAATTACTGAGAAAAACGTATTACGATTAAAGAACACATCCTGGCAGAGTGACTTGGTTGGAGCGGCATCCTGTACACCAAAAGGCTGCAGGTTCGATTCCCTATCGGGACACATACTTAGGTTGTGGGTTTGATCCCCAGATGGGGCATGTATGAGAGGCAACCCATCTATGTCTCTCTCTCACATAGATATTTCTCTTGCTCCCCCTCCTCTCTCTCTAAAATGAATAAACATGTCAAGTGAAGGTTTAAAAAAAGATATAAGAACACTATGCAATTTCAACTTTTTGTGCATGTGTGTACATGCATGTACACAATCAAGGTTCCAATTGCATTTAACCAATTTAGAATCTTCCTCTGTATCAAAGGAATTAGTATCAAAAATAATTGCAAGAGTAGAACCAGAAAACAGTCACAGTTGTCAACAGAAGCTTGACCCTCTGTTCTTGGGTGCATACTGGGGCTGTAGTGAGAATTTAACCAAGAAACTCTCCATTATCAAGTTTACTTGAATTTTTATAATGAATCTGTACATACTGGGTTATCTGCCAAAAAAGCAAATGCTTCATGTATTTGGCTCCTTGTCCTTTTATATGACTATTCTCTAGTATCAACTTGGAGATATCCCCATTTCAAAATCTGCCAGCTACTGAAATATGCGTCAAACAAAACTTTTCCTGTGTAAGTATACTGTACCAGACATGGAATCTTACTAGGTAAAGCAGAGATCACATAAAAGTGCTTATAATTAGTCAGTTTCCCCAAACAACTTTTTAAAAGATACTAATACCCATTCCACAATAATAAGCTTCATATTTAAAATGTAAGAATTTCTTGATTAAACTTTCAGATGCCTGAATCAGACACACCCAAATATTCTTTATTTTGTAAATCTGACACACCTCAATTGATGTAAGTGAAAAAAAATTAGAAGCACTATCTTGCTTTCTTTTTGAGATAACATTATCTTTTACTCACCTACAAGAAATTTTAAAAGAAGAACTAGCTAAATCTTTTTATCACTTTTGGTAATTCAAGGCATCTGTACATACTCAAAATTTTTCCATACTTTGATATTTTCAAATTCTAAGTTTGTTTTATTTATTCTAATTGGTTTATTAATTTTTCGTGGTCTTACATTTTCCATACGTAGAAAAATCTCTCCTTTAAAAGGCATTTCATTTACACTTCCAAACTACTTTTTCAATTAGTAAACTATAAAAACAAAACAAAACATACTGATTTCTTATTTGCATTGTTCACCTCATGTCTATTTAATTCTACACAGTCCTAAGAGAGTAAAACAAACATATCTGGACCTAGCTATTTGATAACAGTAATATAATTTTTTATTCCAAATTAAATATTTATGATTATAACAAGTATAATTCACAATGAAAATCTAATGACTTTCAAGTGATTAACATAGAGAAAAATAAAAAAACACTGACATATAAAACTAAAAAACAGCTTACTTAGTTCATAAGTCATTAGAACTATGACATTATATTCTGCCTTTACAACAGACACAATCCTGGGCCATATTTTGTGGTTCCAAAATCAAATTAACCTTGTTTTCAGTTGGAACAAAAATTATTAACTTTTGTTTTACTAGTAATCTGAAAGGCCTCTATGTGTCAAAAATCCATGCCTCTATATTAAAGATTTACCTTTTAAAATATCAGTATTTCAGTAACAGCAATAACAACCACTATCACTAAGGAAATCTCCCTAAAAGATAAATCTCATCATATAAGGGGAAAAAAGAGTAGAATGAAAAGAAAAAAACCCAGACCAAATCATAAAAGAGCTATGAAATAGTATCTTATGGTCTAACATACATATACTGGAAATTACAGAAAGAGAAAGAGAGAAAACAGGTCAAAAGAAATACATTAAGAAATAATGGTTGAGAATTGTACACATTAAATAAAAGATACCAAACCAAAGAACCAAGACGTCCAGAGACCATCAAACAAAAAAAAGAAAGCAGACAGATATCCACGAAGACATATCACATCGAAAGACAGAAAAAAATCTTAGTGATGGCCAAGAAAACAAGCCACTTTGCATGCAGAAATCAAAAATAAGAATAACAGAAAAACAATTCAAACCACACAATAGAATGACATCTTTTAAGTGCTGAAAGAGAAAAAAGGCAATCCACAATTCTATACTCAGCAAAAATATTTCACAAAAATAAAGGAAAAATAAAGCCCTTAAGAAAAACAAATATGAGATAATTCATTACCACCAGACTTGCTGTGCAATAAATGTTAAAGGAAGTTCTTCAGACAGATGGAATATGATATCAGACAAAAAATTTTGTCTACACAAAAAAATCAACAACACTAAAAATGACATAAATGAAAGTAAATATATCACTTTATTTGTAATTACTCTAAAAAGTAACTATTGAAAGCAAAAACAGTAGCAATTTGGTTGTTGACAGCATGTAAAAGTAATACGAACGACAACAAAAGCACAAGGGATAAACAGGAAGAATGGGAATAAACCATCGTAACAAAGTATTCACAGTTACATGCTATTATATGATGCAAGACTGTGATAAGTTACAAACACGTATTATAAACCCTCAGGCTGTCACTAAAATAATTTCAAAAAGAGGTATAAATAAGTAAGCAAATAGTGAAAGGAAATGTAATAATAATAAAAAAATACCTAAGTAATCAAAAAAAGGATAAAAGAGAAAAGAACAGAATAATAAAAAACAGCTTACACAGTGATAGATTTTAGTCCATCCATATCACTAATTACATTAAATGTAAACAATCTAAACACACCAATTAAAAGACAGATTGTCACACTAGATAAACAAGTAAGTCCAACTATATTATTCTGCCTACAGCAAATGCATTTTAAATGTAACATAAATGCGCTGAAAGTAAAAGTGTAAAAAGATATGTTGGGAGAGAATTCTCCATGGGTCTCTGTTGAAGTGGCTGCCTTTGAACTGATTCTCAGTATCCGGCTTGCAACCATCTCTCCAGTTCCCCCTTATTAACAGGTAATAAGTGGAGATCCAGAAATCTCATGTCTATTGCCATTACCTACTAAATTTTTGGCAAGTTAACTTGTTAGCTTATAAAAAGGTAAAAATCTCACACCCTTCATAATTCTTGACATGATATACCATGTAAATACTAATCAAAAGAAAGCTGGAGTGGCTATATTAAGAATGCACAAAGACAACTTCAGAAGAAAAAATATTACTAAGGATAAAGAGGCCATTTCGTCAAGAAAACATAATAATCCTAAATACACTGACCTAACAAAACTTCATAATACATGAAGCAAAAAATAACAGAACTGAAAGAGAACTAGACAAATCCACAAGTTGGAAATTTCAATACTCCACCCTCAATATTTGATCAAAACAAGGAGATGATAAACACATAGAAAAATTCAACCTTACTAGTGAAATTGTTCAAACTCACAATGAGATACCATTTATACCTACAAGAATTAAATTAAGACTTAAGAAGCCTGACAATTCTAAATGCTGATATGAAATATCAGAAGCCCTCATACACTGCTGATGGGAGTATAGCTTAGCAGAATCACTTTGGAAAACAAGTTGGCATTACCTAATAAAGTAGAGATGTGCATACCCTAATCAGCAATTCTTACAGTATAACCATGGTAAGTTTGCATACACATGCAGTAGCAGACATATACAACAGTTTCCATAACAGTATTCTTTGTGATTGGGGATAAAAAAACAAAAAAGAACACAAATATCCATAATAGCAGGATGAATAAATAAAACTGTAGCACAGTCATAAAATACAATACTATACAGCAGTGAAAATGAATGAACTATAGTTCTCTATTTCAACACAAATGACTCCCAAAAACATACTGTTGGGAGAAAAAAGATTCACAGCAAAAAAATAACAAAGAAAAAAAACCCCTAAATATATTGTTTAGGGATAAATACAAATATGCTACACACACACACACACACACACACACACACACACACAGAAAACCAAGTAAATGAGTAACCAATATTAGGAACCAAAATCAGACAGGAGAGGAGGAGGCAATCAGGGACTTCAAAGATATTTATAATATTCTATTTCTTATCTTGGGTAGTAGACAGATGTGTTTTATATTATTCCTTAATCTATACATATTCTAGATATTCTCATATTTATTATATATTTAAAATTTAAAATTCTTATGAAGAATAAGTAATATGGATTCACTGAGTAAATACTACAAACAAAAAAATAAAATCATGAAATACAGGTACAACAGCCCTTGTTAGGCTCAACTAGGACATTGAGACTCATGTGACTCAAAGAGGCCACACTAGACCTTGGTTATACCTAGCAGTGTATAAAACATGAAACATGCCAGCAAGGCAGTATGAGGTGGTTACTCTTCAGCAGGAGTCCTCGCAGCAAATCACGGGATATCTCCTTTGGCACCCCTCAGTGGCAGGTCAAAAGTAACAGAATGCCATCACAAGAATTGGTATAATAGCTATGCTACCTTAGAAGTACCAAATAGCAACCAGTGTATCCAGTCCCACAGACACAACTTCCTGAGCCTTACAACAGAACTTCCTCAATTATTAGAGTTATCACACTCAGGGAAGTCCAAAGCTGTAATATCCTGACAGTATTTACAGTTCATTCAGTCCTCACAGTTCATATGTAATTTACTAATCACAAAGTCATCAGTAAAATCACTCATCATTTTTACCAAATGCAATGGTGCTAGGTTACACAATTGACCTTATGTCTTTACCAGGTTTCCAAGTGAATAAAGCTAGGAAGGCCAAAATTTACCAAAGAAAAGAAAAGCTATCATTAACTATACTCAAAACAAAGAAAGATTCAATTTAGAATAGTACTTAGCTATACATCTATTAATATGGTTTACCTAATCTAAAATGCTAGTGATTATAAAACAGCATTAATTTTTGCACTAAGGAAAATATGCTGCTAGATTGTAAGATACATTCCAATTACTGAGATATAAAAATGGGAGGGAAATGCACTTCTTAGAATCAATGAAATACATAATAACCCATCTCCTAAATTTTCATTAAATATTTAAGATATACAGTCTTAACTTGGAAAAACAGTCTGCTCCAAAATAAACCAGATGCCTACTAAAGACTTTCTTAGATGTCCACAGTTATATTCTTTCACTCAATACCTCTCTTTCTTCTATTCTAAAAACACAGCTTCCAGTTTCAACATAACTGATGGGGCATGGCTCTCTCCATCCTGGATGTTAAATTAGTTTCCACTACGGATGAAATCACCAAAAGTTCTAAGGACCTTTATAACCTGGAGACTTTCATGTAATGCTCTGGGAAAAAAACACATACACCACACCGTCTCAGGTTATCCAGGAATAAGTTCTCTTCTAAAAAATAGAGAGACTGTAGACAGTCAGTGAGTGTGAACAGGGAAAATAGACTGTGCAGTGAGGACAGAGGAAAACTCTTAAACTTCAATCAAATAGAGGTACACTAGATGAATGTTTTCATCTATGTGGGTTGTGCACAATTATTAGCTTTAATACCTTAGAGGGCAGTTCCATCAGTTTATGAGTAGAAAATGAAGATGATTAAGTGGACTTCCCATACTTTGCCTACTGGCAAAACACAAGAACTGGATAAATAGCCTCTTGTTCATAGACAGTTAAGCTTGGGACCTAACCAAACATTTAGCAGCACAGACAAAACATCTTGTTAAAATGCCAAAGAAAATAATTTGTAATAATATATATTGGGAAATGGAAGAAATGCAGAAAGTATCTGCTGTGTGTTCTCAATAAGATAATGAGAAAAAAAGTTTCTGTGAAACATCTTTTGTATGCATGGTGATCAGCTAAAAAGACCAGGAAAGAATAACAACACAATAGAAATATGCAAAGATATAAATGGAACTCAAAGAGATAAGAAAAAAGAAAAGAATATAAACAAACCAAAACCCACACTAGAGATCAGAAAAAATAGAATCAATATTACAAAAGATATATCAGTAATGTAGAATATGAAAACAAAAATGTCCACCAAGAATACAAAAGGGCAAAGTTAAAAATCAGAGGGAAGACAGGTATAAAAAAGAACTTTTTTTGTTTGCTTTGGAGGATAGAATGTTTCAGAAGCTGACCATATCTTACCCAGCCACTGGCTGCCAGAAGCTCATTGAACTGGACAATGAATGCAAACCCCTTACTTTTAATGGAAACGCATATGGCCAAAGAAGTTGCTGCCAACACTCTGGGTGGAGAATAGAAGGGTTATGTGGTTTGCATGAGTGTGGGAATGACAAACTAGGTTTGAAGCAGGGTGTCTTGACCCATGGTTAAGTTAGCCGCCTGCTACTGAGTAGGGGAGATATTCCTGGTTTCACTGATACTCCTACTGTGGCTCTATCAGGGCCCAAAAGAGAGAGCAGAATCTGCAAACCTTTCAATCCCTCTCAAGATGATCTCTATCAGTATGTCGTGAAAAAGCCCCTAAAGAAGGTAAGAAACCTTGGACCAAAACACCCAAGATCCAGCATCTTGTTACTCCATGGGTCCTGAAACACAAAGTGGGTTAGTGTATTGCTCTGAAACAACGTGCTAAAAAAAATAAGGAAGAGGTTTCAGAATATACTAACTGTTGGCTAAAAGAATAAAAGGGCAAAGAAAACTACCAGGAACAGACTGCCAAGTGATGGAGGTTGTCTTGTCTGACAGCTTCTACATCTAGTCTGAGTTCAGTTAAAAATGAGATTTTCTAAAAGTAACAATTAAGATTAGACATTAAATCTCAAAAAAGAGAGATCCAATTCACAAATACAGATTTTTTTCAAAAAGCATAACAAATGGTATAGAAGCAATAATCAAAGAAGAACAACACCCAAATAAAAAACACCAGCATCTCTATATGAAAAGGACTTTTCCTGTTTCAGTCAATATTAACAGACACCAAAATAACGTTTGGAGAATTTTGAATGAAAAAGCCTGAAATACAAGAATATTCCATATTGAACCACGTTGTCATTAACAGAGCATGCAACAAAAAGTCATTTTCAGATATTCAGGGGTTCAGAAAGTAAACCACATGTTCATTTCCTGGAAACTTATTAGGCAACCAAAAAAATAAACCAAAATTGGAACTCAAGAATGGTTATACATGCTGTTGTCTAAATAGATTAGTGGTTATGCTCCACAACAAATTAATATGTAAAGTTGAGTCCAACTTGTTGTATTGAAATTTAATAAATAAACTAAAAAGTTTTTGAAAGAAAAGATATACAGCTTTTTGAGGTACCACTTCACACCAGTCAGAATGGGCCATCATAAGCAAAACAACAAACAACAAGTGTTGGAGAGGTTGTGGAGAAAAGGGGACCCTAGTGTACTGCTGGTGGGACTGCAGACTGGTACAACCACTATGGAAAACAGTATGGAACTTCCTCAGAAAACTAAAAATGGATCTGCCTTTTGACCCAGCAATTCCACTGCTGGGACTATATCCTAAGAATCCTAAAATACCAGTCCAAAAGAACCTTTGCACCCCAATGTTCATGGCAGCACAATTTACAATAGCTAAGTGCTGGAAGCAACCTAGATGCCCATCAGTAAATGAATGGATCAAAAAACTATGGTATATTTACATGATGGAATTCTATGCAGCAGA
Organism: Tonatia bakeri; assembly: GCA_004024845.1. Taxonomy (NCBI): domain Eukaryota; kingdom Metazoa; phylum Chordata; class Mammalia; order Chiroptera; family Phyllostomidae; genus Tonatia; species Tonatia bakeri. The sequence continues at coordinate 40,869 of PVIA01000578.1, read as the reverse complement.
AAGAAAGAAGGAGCTCCTACCCTTTGCAACACCACGGATGCAACTAGAAAGCATTATGTTAAGTGAAATAAGCCAGGCAAGTGAAAGATAAATACCATATGATCTCACCTTTAACAGGAACCTAAACAACAAAACAAAGAAACAAGCAAAATATAGTCAAAGACACTGTAATAGAGGACAGGCAGAAAGTGACCAGAGGAGAAGAGGGAGTTTCAGGGGGAAAGGGGAAGGGTTTACAGGAACAAAGTTAACAGACACATGGATAAAAACTAGGGGGAGGGTGGTAATGGGAGGGAAGTTGGGAGGGAGGGATGGGTGGGCTTGATTGGGAGTAAAGGGGAGAAAACTGTACTTGAACAATGATTAAAATAAAATTTAAAAAGAAATACAAAAAAAATTCAACATTTATAAATTAGTCTTAAAGATTAACCTGGGGAGTTGAGAGAAGAAGCTAAAATAAGCTAAATTCCTTGCATTACACATAAAAGAAAACAATACTTTTTCTTGAATTTTATAATTACAAGTACATCTCTGTATATATGCTTTTAAAATGATTTATGTATCTATCCTTTTTTCTTAAAAGATTTTATTTTTTAGAGACAGGGGAAGGGAAGAAGAGAGGGAAAGAAATACTGATGTGCGAGGGAAACACTGACAGGTTGCCTCTTGTACTACCCCCAACTGAGGACCTGGCCTACAACCCAGGCACGGGCCCTGACTGGGAATCGCATGTGACCTTTGGGCTCGCAGGCTAGTACTCAATCCACTGAGCCACACCAGTCAGTGCTGTATCTATCCTTTTTAAAAAAATAAAAACAAAACACACAAAATATAGTTTATGCCGCAAAGCCCCCCCACCCCGAAAACAAAGGAAAGAGTAAAGTAAAACTAAAAGAACTAGAAATAGTGATGAGTAATCATGTATCATGTAAACAGTCAAGCTAAAAAGAAACATGAATGATTCTGACATAGAATAAGAAGCAGGACTCAAGAAGAAAAGAATTAAAGGGTCTCCAGTTTGATAAAAAGATATCTACAGTGCTACTCAAATGCATTCTGTGAACTACTGGTTTTTTATAGGTCTGCAACAGGGCAAGTACAAAACTGGAGAGTAATTAGGATTTCTTACAGCAGTCTGACAAGAGAATTCTATACCTGTGTATTTAATAATAAAAAGAGCTTATACTTTGCATGTTGGTTTTTCTTTTTTATTTCGTTTTTCTAGTAATTACTTTTAATGTTGATTCTTGACCAGTTTGAAAAGCACTGCTTAAAGACATGAGTTATGAAGATTTATGTGCCAAATAACACATCAAATATGTAACTTAAAACAATTAGACATGCAAAGCAAAAATAAAGAACAAAGTGAAAGTGGAAAGAATCTCATTCCATGGGAGATTAAATTTTTTAAAAAAGGTATACAGAAGATGAAAATTACAATCTGTCGTATTTTCTTTACGAAGTCATTCGTTATAAGATGCCCCATCAATTTAATATCAGCTTTTCAGGAGGGAAAATTATTGTATTAAACGTACATATTGTGAAATGTATTATACCCTCAGAAATGTTAAAAAATATTTTAAAGGATTAATCAAGGAAATAGTATATCAATAATTTGATATCAAGTAAATGAGAAACTTCTTTTTAATTGCCAAAGAAACAATGATGATATAACAGACCCTGAAGAACATCTCAATAATTGTGAAAAATTAAAAACTATGTAAAGTATGGCAAAAATTGGCTTTCAACCATTCCTTACTATAAATCACTTTAGGATTCCTGTTTGTTTTGCTTTTTTGATGCTGCTGGGTAAAATCACATATGAAGAAAGGGTCTGCCAACTTTAAAGACTTCTGAAAAACAAATGAAATGACTCAAAACATTCTAATCTGTCCAGTCTCCCAGTTTTCTGTTCTCCTTTTATACAGAAGTCAAAGGAAGAACTCCAAAGTATTTTATAATGTCAGATGTTACACATGTCACATATGCCTCTGCTACCCTCTCCTCCTAGCTCCCTACAATCTCATTTAAAATGCAGGATAGTATTTAGGTAGTAGTTAATATTATTGCTTTTTCGAAAACCTCACAGTCTGCTTCTCTTTCTTCTTTGGGGCCCACTGGATATAAAGGTGAGCCTAATCTACCCACCCTAACACAGCTACATTGTAAAAGGCTGAATGAATGGGTAAAGGATTATATATAAATTAGAGTACTGATTGAACTACTACCACTATATGTGTTGTAAAACTCAAAGCAACATTATTAACAATTTATTCTGTGACAAAATATTTTCCACGTATGCTATACAGTCTAATCATCTAAAAAAACCTCTCCAAAGGATGATACTACTTCTTGGACTATTTGTCAAAAGGAGTGGTCTCATAATAGAACCAGACCTAGAAGAGAAAAAGGTAAATCAAAGATAGGATCCTTCTGAAACTGTTCATGTTAAGTCACAGAGTTTTGAAAGGTTATGTCTCTAAATAATATGGGATAATGTCAGGATCTGTTTCTTCTATTTCAATGTCTAATATTTAAATCTAACTTCAGCTAAATGATCTAAAAGCCTCATTTAAGATACAAAAGCTCTTTATAAAACAAAGTTATTTAAATAAAAGGTATTTACCATAAGAATGAACACAATGGGAAAATATTTGCAACTCAATTTTTCTAATATATAAAGAGCTCTATGGAATTAATAAGCAAAAGACTAACTGGCAACAGGAAAATGGGTGAAAGGTAGACAACTTGTACACTGAAAGGGAAATACAAATGGCTTTCGAGAATATGGAAAGACACCGACTCTCATTCATAATAAAAGAAATGCACATTAAAACTACACTGAGACCCATGTTTTTACCTAATAAATTGGCAAAGGTCAAAATATTTGAGAATATAATCTTGGTGAAGACACAAATAAAGTCTCATATTGCTGGTGGGAGTACAGATCAAAACAATCTTGTATTATAGTTTTTAATTGATGAAGTCCTTGTAAGACATTTTAAAAATGCTGCACACGAGAGATACTGACCATATGCTGTTGGTCATTAAAAAACAACTGACATTAACTGTCTGCTTTTATAGAGTTGTTTATATAATAAAGCAGATACGTAGGCAAATTTAAGACACTTGGATAATGAACACAGCAGTACTGTTCCATCTGCTGCTCACCTAGTGATAGCTTATTGTACACTTCCTGGGTACTCAGTAGATACTTGTTGAGTGAACAGGTCTAGGAATGACACTAAGGGATGAGAATGAAATAAAACAAGAAAGACAAATCAACTAAATTATCTGAATTGTTAAATAAACTGCTTACAGGCATGGTCACACTGACAAATGGATCCTGAAAAAGGAGACAGCCAGTAACAGTGGGATAGCAGATTGCTGCAGTCAACAACCCCCTAATGAGTCACGCACTAGTAGGAAACCTCTCCCACACTGACTCTAGGTTTGGCATTGTTATTTGCTTTGGCCCATGGCACAACCAAAAATACACGAGGCTTGCCTTCACCTGCTGCTCCTGTAAACCCTAGTCCTGCCTCCAGATGAAGGAGAACCTGCTGGAGACACATGGCCCTCCAATGCCCCAAGGCACCAACCAACCCCAATACTCAGACCTATGGGTAAGGCCATCCTAGATCAATTAGCTTCCAACTGACCTATCAGCTAATTACAGCCACATAAGCCAGCCCAGCTGAAGCAGGAACAAAGCTTAACTGAAAGCCCAGAATCATGGGCTAAAAATGGCTACTGTCTTATACCACTAAGTTTTGGGGAGGTTTGTTATTATAAAAACCGAAAGACGTTGATCGGTGGTCAAGGAAAATTTTTGCTTTGTCTGCTTCAGTTTTTTAAAATTTTGCAATGAAAATATATTCATGTACTACCTGTCTAATTAAACTAAACTTATAAAAATATTTTATATCAAATTGATATTAAAGTCCTACTATCACCTTACAAAGACACATAGATAAAACAAAATAATTCAGTCCAAATGGGAATATGAATTTGGGGGAGACATTAACAATGCTCAGAAAAAAATGGGTCAGTACAGAGTACCAGGGTATATTATCACACAAGAAAGTAGTAAGAATATATTCATGGTCATTGCCATATCTCAATAACGGCTACTATCAAATTCTGGAAGTATTAGGAGACATACATCTCATATTTTGCTTCTCCACTTCTTCTGTTTAGGCAGGTAACAACCATTTATTGTAATACATGTTCTCTCAATTTAATCCTCACATGCTATGAAATGAACATATAAAGGGGTTCAACTTCAGACAAAAATTGACCTATGCATGTCTCATTTCCTCAATTGTAAAATGGGGATAACAGTAGCTATTTTAGTTGATGTGAAAATTAAATGACTTAAAACAGGGCACACAGGAAGGACTCTCAATATATGGCATATCACCTCTCTTAGTTAAATGATGTAAAGTTAAGATCTTTTGACACACTTAACCTGGATTCTAGTTTAAAATCGCTAAACATCATCAACCAAGGAGTGATCATCAAAATTAATTTGAAAATCTTTCTAATGACTTCATGGAAAAATGAAAAGACAATGTTACTAAAAAACAAAGTTAACACCTGGAAATATATGTAGAAAAAATATGGTGAAGAGAATTGAAACTCTAGGCACTAATGAATTTTCTTGGGCCATATCCCACAATCCTAAGTAGGTTTAAAAACCAAAAGCTTCAAGTTTTGTGTGTATTACCAATTCACAAAAGGCAAAAACAAGAAGAGAGCAATAAATCCTATTGGTCACTTTTACTGTGACCTCTGGGATCCACACAGTCAACACATTCACCATCATGTAAAAAAAAGGCATTACTGAGAGCTTTGATAAATAAGGCTTCTTCACAAGAGATTACACTTAACCTAATCTGCAGCATTGGAAAACTACAGTTACTCCTTGATCAATGGCTTAACACTGTCCTTTTTCAAGGCAAGATCAGCCTGGATACTTTTCTGTGTGGTTGTGCGTGTCTCAACAGTTAAAAAAAAAATCAGGCCTGGGTGAAGTATTTATGAAAAATCATCAATTTTTTTAAGTGTTTTAAACAAGTAATTAATTATCTAGTCTGCAGATGTGTGAGTTGGTGACCAACTGTAAAAAGCCTATGCCACAATGTGCAGGTATTTTAGTTTGTCCTATTGTGAGGAATAAATAAATGCTACAAAATCCCATTTTTCAAGTCGAACATTTTTTAAGTGAGGTAAATATTTTTTTCCTTTTAAGAAAATTTTATTGAATTTTTTTGGGTGATATTGGTTAGTAAAATTTTATAGGTTTAAAGTGTACAATTTTATAATACATTATCTGAATATTGTACTGTGTTCAATTTTAAAGAGTGCTTACTATATACAGAAGTAATGTGGCCATTCTGGCATTAGAAGGGTAAAGTAACACTTATGTTACTATATACATCAGACATTTGCTGGTAATTGCATATTATCATAAAAATCCAAAGAGGCAGAAATTATTAACTCATTTTACAGAGGAGGAAATTAAGGTTCACAGAAGTAAAATAACTTTCTCTGTGTCTCTCAGCAGTAGACAACAGGGTGGAGAGAACTGGGGGAGTGCAGGGAGGCACCAGAGGGTAGTGCCGTGTGACTTGGTCCTACAGACAAACACAACACTTAGTGTAGTAAGTCCTTTATCACAATATGAAAGGGGGCTAGAACTATGGGAAACCAAACAGATAATGTTTTAGGAATGGGCAAGAGAGTCACAGAAGGCTTTAAAGAGGTTGACATTTGAGTTGTCACTTTAAGGATGAGTAGGATTTATCAATTTCAATGCCAAGGCTCACCCCCACCCCCCTCATCCCCAATATATTAACCAAAATAAATTACTTACTTGAAATTGAGAAAAACAATTTTGAGAGAAATCTTCCTCAGATATATTACTCCATAGTTTTAAAACAAATAATATGATGACAGTTTAATTTTTAGGTTGCTTTTATGTGGCTTGTCTTGGTTTTTATTCTGAAATGAAATTTAGATTAGTCATTTTCTTGTTCTGAGAAACTAGGAGTATGCCAACATGTTTTAATTTCACATTTTTTTTCACATATCAACATGTATTCTTACTTACAGTCTTTCATTTCATCATCTCAAACAAAACCTAATTTAATATATAAATTACTTTGAAGTGAATATATATATGCAATATAAGATATTTCTTTTAATTCTTTTTATACTTCCTTGATAAATGGAAGACAAATAGAAAACTGTTGTTATATTGTTATATATTACACAAGCATCTTTGAGGTAACACGCTTTCTTTTGTTATTTGAATTGTTTATATAGTAAATGTTCTCTCAAACCAAAGAAAATTTAAAAACTGCCCCCAAGGAAATTGACCTCAAATGCTTAGTATTTCCCACAGCTATTATCTAAAAAGAAACTGGAATTGAACAAAAATAAACCCGAAATTTTCCAATGACAATTACGACTTTTTTCTCAGAATTTACTTTGCTAGACATATATCCAATTTCTGCTGCAGAAAACAGTTCCAGTTTGCCAGTACTAATTAAGGAACAAAATATTTTTCTTTAAAAAATGAAACATTTAAAAATCTACAGAGAACTGGAAGAAATACAGAAGATCATCTGTAAAACTTAAAAGGACTGACCCCCCCCAAAACCAAAGCAAAATACCGCCCCACACCAAAAGATTAAACAGACTGTCGCAAGAAGATTTTATTTCACTTACAATTCATTTTTGTCTCATACATCCATTTTAATGTTTGGACAGTGGAGTTTTTTGTTTTTTGATTGCCTAAGACACGTAGCCCTGTCTTATTTGAATCTTACCTAGAAAACTATAAATTAACACAGTTTTACCCAAAGTTTACTGTACCTTAGCTCCCATTATTTCCTCTCCTATTAGTATTACTGTGGTGGTACTCAAATGGCTGCCAGGTGCCAAAGTGACAAAATAACACACCGTATCCCATATTTTAATGTTCCTAAGTATTTCTTTAAAATACCTAGGGGTAATGTCAATATTCTTTGAAGCCTATTTAATCCCAACCAACCCACTTAAACCCAAATCATTTCCCACTCATATTTTAACTGAACAGATTTTTAATCCAATCAAAAGCAAAACAGAGAAAATTTAATATTAGCACCAGAGGAACTTGAAAGGTCTCCTGATAGAAATGTCCTTTTTCTTTGGAAAAAATTTTACATGCAATTCTAATATCAATTTTTATGTATCTTTCCTAAATTTCTCTTGCTATAATCTAACCTTTATTATTATTACTTTTTAAAAGTAATAGCTATAATCATCATAACACGAATCCTACTATATCCTGTTCTACAGATTTTTAAGCACTACTGGACACACAGTAGGCCCTCAAAGATTTCTAAGCTGTGTACATGTAGTTCTTTTAATAGTTCCTCTAAAGTTTTATATGTTCATCTTTCAACTATCACCACCTTCCTCAAATTATCCTTAAGGTTTTGGGGGCCAGTGTGAGGCAGTGAAAGCTGAGAGTTAAGATCCCGAGTTTTCAGACCCAGCCCCACACCAACCAACTGTAAAGGATACTGGACAAATCCCTGAGTTTACCTATTTAGATTTCTGTTTTCTTTATATAAAATGGAAGGATTTGACCAGAACAGCATTTTCCAACCTATTTCACATTGTAAATAATATTTGTTTAGCACACTGGCCAACAGGAGGGCATTTGGAGGCACTGACATAATGCTTGGTGAAAAAAGTTATTCTTTATATAATTATTGAAGAAAAAGTTTAAATATGTTTGTAATAATGTAAATTAATTTCAAATCCAACCTTTTCCACCTCAGGAACAATGTTTGAAAATAACAACCATGCTTCACTTTTGCAGAACACACATGCACTATTAGGTAGTCACCTCACAGCAAGCTAAATGGCACATCAGACACACATCAGTAGGAGGATCCAATTACAAGCAAATACAGAGATTCAGGGCAAGAGCTGACCCCCTGCAGGCAACATCCCTGTTACCCTGTCCTCTCATCATTAGTAGGCTGCACCTTGCACCGGGTGACAAGCTCCTTAGGCACCCGGAATACAAACCCCAAGAGCAACTCCAGGACCTTTCTCCACAAGTAGCTATACACTCTGTGGCTATTGGAATTTGAAGCAAATTTGAAGTAAACTTTGGAATTTGAAGTAAATTCCAAAAAGTAAAGCACCCCCTCTAACACATTCAAAATATTAAAAGGAAAAGTAACTGGTAAATGCTCATCACTTTATCTGCTTATGCTTATAAGAACCCCATGGCCTTCCTTCAGATCCCACTCCACTAGAGGCACCTTCCAGTAAACCACGTAACATCAACTGGAAGCTCTGAATTTTAGAAGACCTCTAGTGAAACCTAAAATTAAACAGTATTGCAGTAATCATTCGACAAGTGATTACAATACAAGGGTCTTTTATTTTTGTTCTTCCTTATCAACTCCTGCAAGCACAATGTAACTTGACAAATTGACTTTGAGTAGGTATTACATGCACTTGGTAAAATTATTCAAAAATCACCCAACAGTATACTAGAAAAGTTTAGTCTTCCACATTTGTCCTCTAGGCCACCAGTTCCTCTCACTATTACCAAACTCTCATGTATCCTTCCAGAAATATATTATTTATCTATATAATATATATTGATACTTACATGTTAAGTACATATTTTATGTTTTAAAATCACACAAATGGCAAGGATACTATACATGGAGTCTTACATCTTGCTTTTTTCTCTTAGTATATCTTAGACGTGGTCTAGTAACAGTTCACATAGTGTTTCCTCAATATTTTTACTAAACACTGCCTCGTATTCCACTGAATAGACAGACCATCATTTACTTACCCACCTCCCTACAGATTAATGTTTAGGTTGTTCTCAATCTTTTGCAATAACAAATAATGCTGCCACAACTATTCTTATATGTTCATTTGATGCATATATAAAATCTTTTATAAGATGAAGTTCTTGAACAAAATTACTAGTTCAAAATCTATGTGCATTTTTAATTTTGAAAATGATTTCCAAATTGCTTTCCACAGAAAATGAACAGCTCATATTCCCACCAGCAATGAATGAGAATGACCATTTCCCCTTCCTCTCTCCCTCTCTAAGTTATACTTGGAACCAATCTGTCCTAGGTAAGTAATGAGAGGCAATCTTTCCTTTGATAGGTAATGAGAGGTATGTTATATTCATTTATATTTTCATTATAAATAAAACTGCACATCTTTTCACATGAATTCTCTTTGCTCACTTTTCTCACTGGGTTATTTTCTAAGAATTCTTTATATATTAGGAGGAAATTAGTCCTTTATGAAAACTGTGCAAGTTAGATTTATTAATCTGTTTCTCTTTTCACTATATGATTTTTCCCCCTCTACACAGAATTTTATTTTTATGTTGTAAAACCCAGTCATATGGCTTTGGCTCTATTTCATACTTTGAAAGGCCTACACTGTTCTTGGATTACAATACAAATAATTACCATACATTTTTTTGCTTATTTGTTTTCGTATTCAAATCTTTTGACTTATCTGGAAGCCAACTTTTTATTTTTCCAGAAGACTAACTAGTTATCTTAAGACTATTTACTCAGTAAGTCTTCTTATCATATACTAAGTTCTTAAATATATTTTTGGTCTCTGTTCTGTTTCATTGATGTCATGTGCCAAAATTATACTACTTTTCAGAACATTTTAAAAATCAGTTTACATATAAATGAGTATAATAAAACCAGAAATTACTTGCTTGCTTTAGTGTAAGAATCATCTTTGCAGTTCCTATGTTGGATTTGTATAATCAAGTTCAACACTATTATCATGCAGTTATGCATTTTGGTTGCTACTTATTTTGGTGCTCAGTATGAACCTCAGGTCTTTTCTACTATTGAAACCATATCTAAAAAGCCAGTTTTTCTAATTTTGTCCATGGTCAGTTTTTTTATCAAATTATAAAATCAATACATGTTCTCTAGAAAATCTGGAAAATACAAAACACACCTCCCAGAGATAAATGACCTTTATATTTTGGTGTATTTTTTCTCTATATTTAATAAATTACTATTTTGTAATTGATTTTTCACATAATATATTGATAGCATTTTCCTGTATTATTTTACATTCTTCTAAAATGTGATTTAATGACAAATTCTACTATACAAATATACCCGATTTGTATAACTGTTTCCCAATTGTTGGACATTTGGGGTTGTTCTCTGTGATGACTATCATCTGTTGATTAATTCCTGCAACAAATGCTTGTTTCAAACACTGTAGTAAGCTTTGCCTGTATAATGGCGAGCAAAAATAAACACATAGCCAGCATTTAGGGAGGTTATTGGGGGAAAAAAAGACATTAATCTCCAACATATATAAAATTACAACTATAGCAGGTGTTATAAAGGAGAGTTTATGGAGTTTTGAGAGTCTATGATAGGGAAGGCTTCCCTGAGGAAAGACAAATCAAAGTTTAGGTGAAGGAAAAGGAAAAACATTCTAGGCAGAGGGAACAGCAGGTACAAAGGCTTCATTGTGGGAGGGAGCATGGCAAGAATAAGGGACTGAAATAAGGCCAATGTGGCTGGAACACAAAGAGCAAAAGCAAGAGGAATATGGCCCAAGCCATGACTGGATAGAAAGGTAGGGGCCAGACTATGAAAGACCTTGTAAGAAATGTAGATGCCACCACACAAGACATGTAGCTTTGTCCTTATCCTAAATGCAATGAAAAGCTACTGATGCATATCAAGTGGTAGGGTGATATAATCAGGTTTTTATTTTGAAAAGATCCCTCTCATTACAGTGTAGAAAATAGACTGGAAGGGAACAGAATGGATTCGGGTAGGCCAAGATTAGGAGGCTATTGTTGCAAATGCTCAAAAACACTAGTTTAGACCAGGGTGGTAATGAATAATGAAAAGAAATAGATGGATTCAAAAGATAATCAAACTTTGCCAAAAGATTTACATTCATAGATTAAAATCCCTAAAACTGGAATTATTGGGTCAAAAAAAAGAGAACACTTTAAGGATTCTTAAATGCATTGCCAAGCTGCCCTGCCGAGAGCAATTTTTGCTTCATTTGTAAATTACCTTGTATCTGTTCCTCTATCAGAATTAAAATTCCTTTATAATGACTTAATCCATACTTCCTTCATGAAGCCTTCCCTGACTCCCCTTTTTGCCACCTGAATATGTCACTAAACGTGTCATTCTTTGAGGCCTGGCTCTTACACACATTTCTACTATACTCCAAACTATGTTTGACATATGTTTACATATTCATCTATTATCTCTACCATACTGTAAGCTTCTGGAGAGTAAAAGATGTTCATAACGACAGCACCTAAAAAAAAAAAGGCTCAATATTACACAGTAGGTTCTCATTAAGTGTTCATGAATGGAATCACATATTAGCAGATTCTATTGTGTCTGTAGATTTAAGAGGAATCTTGCTTAAGCCTCTGATTTACTGATTGTTATTTTAAATCAAATATAATACAGAAAGCTAATAAATTCTGCTACCGATGACTTCAAATACCTAGTAAGTAACTAATTTTTTGTGGTAAATCATTAAAGCTCAGTAGTGCTTCTGAATTTTTCTATGAATTATATCAAATAGGCATCATGTATTCTTAAAATTTTAAAAGAGCTTAGCAAAGACTATGAACAAACAAGACTTTTATTAGAGAAATTATTCATAATCTGAATTGTTGGTAAATGCCATAGTTTTCAAATTTTTAGTCATTTCAAACATATTTAATAATCTACAGATTTACAAAAAATAGTGAGTTTACTAAGCAACTACAAAAATCTATAGAACATTTCTGAATTATCAAGCTGTTATGTTGAAATATCTGATTCATGTTTTACAGTTAGCATCTAAAACATCTAAAATTTTCATTCTCTGGAAAGACTTAGAGAGTGGACTGGCAGAGTTCCTTACAGTAATCTTAAAGACAAGCAGCTCCCTCTATAGTCTGTTTGGCCTACTTTGTTTAATTACTTGCTTTTTGAACATCTCACTCACACTCCTCTATTTACTCCCTACTCTGCCTCTCAGCAGGGAAGCTTTCTGAAAGGGTAATTCTGTTTAACCTGGTGCTGAGAAAACTGAGAGAGCCATCTAAGCTCAACACAGAGTTACATTAAACAACTAGGCAAAGTTGGGATGTGGAAACTGACTGGACATCTTCCCAGGTGTGGACCTGGGAAGTCAAGTAAGTCAGATCCTCACAATGAAGCCTAAAAAACACAGATCTGTAATTATTTATAACGTTACTTCCCCTCCATTAAACAAATTACCAAAATGTTATTATATTGCTCAATATACTGTTATGTCAAAACAATGTTCAAGACATTTTAAAAATGACCAAAAGACAAGCAAGCAAAAGAGTTGTTTTTTTTTTTTAATAGTAATTCCATCATTCACATGAAAATTTAACTGATTCTCTCAGGAATCAATTATCTTCGGTCAAGAAGGATTTAAATCTGTCAGGATTTATCATTCAAATTTCAACATGCTATTTTTTTGTACACTTTTTCAAATTCCACAACCTTGAGATGTAGGACCTTTCAAAACCAAGACAATTTATTTCTTAAATTACTTAAGATATGGCCTCAAAAAACAGGACAACCTGAGGTCAACTGGACTGTTTTCTAAAGCAGAAAAATACTTCTCATGCAACAACAGAAAAACTGACTAGTAAAAATGTAATAAACCAAACACGTTCCAATTCATTAGGTAAATCTGAAGTCACCACTTTTGGGAGAGAAAATTTCTTCTGCTGCCCTTTTTCAGGATCTCATTTGCAAAGCAAATTCAGTTTTAAAACATCTTGTCTCCAAACCAAGACAAAGAATTAAGGACTTCCAAAATTAATTACTATATGTGAAAGGCTTAGGTATGGTACTTTATTAATATAGATTTATTAGGTGTTACAATTTTTCATTAATTTATTTTACTAATTTGTGGATTTATTAATACAGTTTGTACTTTCAAACAGTGTCTTCATTAAAAATTCTAGCATTCAGACTTTTACTATGCCAGATTGACCTCCCTTTTACATTAATTATTTTCAAGTTTTATTTTACTGGGTGGACTGGAATTGTCTTCTCTGGGGAAAATTCAGAAGCAGATAATTGTACAGTTTTTATTTATGTTTAATTAATACTAATTTTACTGGGACTTTCTGACATGCTAATAATGTTGGCTTGATTTCTTAAAGCTGTACTCTCTAAATGTATTCCAGTGACTTCAAATTTTTTTACCTGTAGAAAAAACAATTTTTTTTAACATGTGAAACTGTGAACTATACTTACACCAAATTCAATTTGATAATCCTTAACAAGCTGAAGTTTGGATTTCTTTGTAGCAAGCTTTATATTCTCAAGACATGTACAAAAAATCTCACTTTCATATTCATTTACATTATATATTTCAAGATATATTTTTAAAAAACCGTTTGGACTGTTTTTTTGGGGAGGGGTAATATACTGTAATATGTCCAGGAGGGAGTAAATATTTATTATAAATTAGTTTACATGTATATTTTTTAAATATTGAGAAACACGCAAAAACAGCATATTCTTTATTTTTAAAGAATACTTTTTCATGTAATAGAATTATTGCTAGCTCACAGTGAAATACATTTATTTCCACAAACAAAACTTTCCTATAAAACAGAGCCTGAAAATCACTCAGGGATACATATTTAATGACTAGCGTGGAGAAAAAAAAAACTATGTGTAGAAAAGTATTCCAATCTTACAAACTGTAATACACAAAAATGCCACAGTATAGCCTATGAACATGTCCATTTATAAATTGGAAACCTGGCTGAACAAAGCTATATCAACATCACTCTTGTTCTTTCTCTGCACCTGAAGTAAAAACAAACAGTATATTACACTGAAATTCCAATTAGACACAAAGACAGCACCGCTATATTTAAAAGGGCAGAAAATCTAAAGTGTCACACCTTGAACAAATTGTTAACAGCACTCAAACACTGACATTTGTAACAAAGAGAATCCACATGAAAAGATAACTGGTTGGAATGAGTGCTCACGTTTGGGAAAGTAGGGCTATTATTGTGGTTGTCCACAGACACAGTAGTAATAGGATGAACGGTGATTAGCGCAAGGAGCATCAAGTGGGAAATGCTATCATCTAAAGTCCCACAGGACAATATACTGCTAGAAGTAAGATCATCCCTTTCTGGAGGCAGCTCCATCATTTCACGTAGGCAAATCAAAACATGTAGAAAAGCAAAACAATGAAAAATACCTTGTAAATTTGGCCACTATCCTCTTTATATTACCATAAACCCCTAAAAGCTTTTGAGAAAGTAGCTTCTGTCACCGTTATATCCCCACTTCGTTCTTCAAAATAGTTTTTTGGTTTAAATATACGTGTACTTACAATGCAACTCTACAACCCAGCATAAGGGCATTTAAAATGTTTGTGTCCCTAAGAAATGTACGTTATTAAGTAAAAGCTTTTCTGTCGGGCACCGTAAACACGTATTTCATACTTCCAAGGACGCTAATTTCCCTGAAAGCATTGCACCTGAAGACCCCGCCCCGTCCCCAGACTACGAGTCTGTAAACCAAAGAGTCACGACCTACACACACAGCGAGCGGAACCACACGGTCACTTCAATGAGAAAGATTATCTGGCCCCAGGCGCCACTCTTCCGCCTACTGCATCTCCGGAAGGGGCAGAGGAGAGCGCTGGTGAGAAGAGGCGACGAAGAGCGATCAACAACAAGGCTGACACTTTCCCACTCTTAAAACCATTTCTAGAAAGGGGCACTTGGGAGACGCGCTGGGGGAAAGGGTGGTCCGTGGTCCCACTAGCGACAGACCTCAGAAGCGAGGACCCGCGACCCGTTCACGCAGGACGTGGTGCGGCCACCTGGCCCAGCCTCCAGGGCCAGAGCGGTGATCGCGGGCGCTCTTTTCCCCAGCCAGCGACCCGATTGCGCGTCCCGCTCCCCGCCAACGCACGCAGTGTAAACACTAGGCGCCCGCCGCCTCCCCGCCGGGGGCAGCAGCGCTCGCGCGGACCCACATTTTTGCGCCTCTTGTCACGCACGCGAGAAAAGACGAGGGCGGAGGGAAGGGAGACGCGGCAGAGCTCCACCGAGAGGGCCGGCGGCGTGCGCGCGTGTGCGCGGCGGGGAGGGCAGCCCCAGCGCCCCGCTCCCGCCGGCGCCCCGCGCCCGCTTACCTGCCGGGGTCGCTCCGAAGATTCGCACTACGGGCACCTTCTTGACAGGGGCTTGGGTGAGGGGGGATTGGCAGATATCCAGCCCCTGCAGCGGGCTGGCCATGTAGTAGTCGGCAGTCACTATCCTCACTGAAAACATGTTCGCCGCCGCCGCCACCGCCTCCTTTTCACTAGTGACCTGGCAGTGGCAGCAGCAGCGGCGGCAGCTCCTTCCGCAGCGGCGGCCCCACAGCAGTGGCGGCGCCCCCTCCCTTCTTCGGCTTGTCCCCCTCCCCTTACACACAGACACCGTGAGCGGCGGCGGGCGGGGCGGTGTAGGCACTGTTGTCGCCGCCTTCTCAAGAGCACCCGGTGAAGGGTAACAGGAGACAAGCCCTCGCGCTTTCGTCGGTGCCGCTGCTGCTGCTGCCGCCACTGCCGCCGCCGCCGGGAATCACACGGGCTCCTCGGTCCCAGGCTGCAGCTCTTGTTGCCATGATGATGATGTCACGGACGCAACCACTGGGGGAGGGGAGAAGGTTGTGTGTGTGTGTGTGTGTGTAGGGAAGGGAGGGCTACGAGTAGTTGGGGGAGGGGACGCGGCGGGAAAGGGAGGGTGCGGGCGGGCTCCCGAGCGGGACACCCAGGCGGAGAAGGTGTTTTCTTCCCCATCCCCGGGCACGCAGAGAGGGTGGAGGCTGGCGGAAAGCTGGGCCCGCGCCCGACTTAGGGGATCGATAACTCGGCCAGTGGGCACGGCCACCTGGGTGAGGGGCAGCAGAGGGGGGCGGTGGAGTGCCGATGTCATAGATGGGCACGGAGGGGCTTGCGGGAGGGTGGTACCAGTGTTCCGGGCCGTTTTGGCCGCTGGGCGGGATTGGCGGGAGCTGCGGCGCTCGCCTCGCCGACCGCCATTTCGCATCCCGCAGAGAAGGCGGGGGCAGCCTTGGAGACGGCTTTTTACAAGGTAAGGAAACCCGCCCGCGGGAGGAGGGAGCGGAGGCGCAGATCTCGTGCCGCCGCGGCCTCGCGGGAGGGGCGAGGGCGCGCGAGCGCGGGCTTTGGCCTATAAAAGGGCCTCCTCAGCGTTCCTTACTGAACGTGCCGCGCACTCCGCCACGCTCCTTTCTTGTTCACGGTGGTGCAGTATGTGCGCCCGGCCGCGTAATGCGATTTATTCACGCTCGGCTCTGTTCAGCTTTGCTCGGAGTTGGCAGAGCCAGTGCATAGGAATGCCCATACTGTGTTTTCCTCCACACCCTTTTCTGCCGTTTTGGTGTAGTATATCCTTCCTTGGTTTGCGCCCCGGGTCGGCAGACTGCGTCCCGGTCGCGCGCGTATACAAGTAAGGACTTGTCAGCTGCTAGTGACTTCCTCCTTTTTCCTCCTGGAGAGGATTAGCCTTTCCGAGAAATTTTCGGTCAAAAAAAAAAGCTGATGAAAGTCACCGTGTTGGTTGCGGACACCCAGTGTTATTCATTAACAGGTTGTGCTAGGTTTTATTATTTCAACACATAAAAGCAAAAGGGGGTGGAGAGGAACCGTTAGACTAAACTTTATTCAAAGCGGGAGAGTGAGAGTAGGGGTGCAGTTGTGAAATCGAAGAAAAAGAGGCAGGCTGCTGAGGTGGCCGTTATATTGGAGCTGATAGGGTTTTGTTTGTTTTGTATAACTTGGTCACTAATATTGACCTTGAACAAATAATTTGGTTTCCTAGGGACTCAGTTTTCTCATTTGGGAAATGAGAGTTTCACTTAAAAATCCATAAGGGTTTCTTTCCAACAAGAAGACGAAGCAGTAGGAAGCAGAAACCATGGCTTCAAATTCGAAATATGCCACTGAATTAGGATTTTTGACTCATCTTCAATTTACCCAAATTAGAGATCATTGTTTCACATTTGTGTTATACAGGTCTTTTAATGGGCAGTAAGTTGCTATTTGAAGTGGTGTGAGATATCCTTATTGGAAACCATTGTGGTTCTTCAAATAGAAAATCAAAAGGCTCAAAGGGATAGAGCACTGATAAGAAGCTGTCTGTAAATTCCATAACATATAATACTAATAAGAATTTATGCTCCAAGGGATTTGAGACTGATTACCACAGTAAATTAGCCTGCAGTTTTCATCCTCAGAGCATGATTATAAAATAGGCAGCAAGATTTCTAATATACAGGAAATTGCCTAATAATATTTTTAAGAGACAAAAATCTCTTAAATTGATTTAACTCTTAGAAGGCTATGGAAATGATTTAAAAATAGAGCTACCATGTTGAAATGCATTTTCTGGGAAAATAAATATATTCTACAAGCTGAATGTCAGATGTACAATGCCAGGATTCTCATAGCATTCTCTGGCACTAGAGTATTCTTTAAAGTTGAATATTTTGACCCTTACTAAATCACATTTTGGGGGGTGGAGCCTAGAAGTCTTTATTGTTAGCAACTCCACCCACCACTGTCATCATTCTTAACATAAAACTGAGGATCGCTGAGCTGTATTATAATCAAGCATGTAATACTTAAATTACACCATTCCTAACTAGAAAAGGGTAAAAGCATCAAATTCACAGATTAGCTATTTCTGGAAAACTGTTTCTTTCCTTCTACTTCTTGAATCAACATCTTTTACTTTTAGAAAAGGCAGTTCCAATCATGATACCAATTCTTCTAGAACCCCAAGGAATATTCACTCTTGAAGAAAACATTTGCAGCATGAAATTAGGGTAGTGTATTCATTGCGTGTATTTGAGTTTCAGGGGATGCTCAACTGAAAATCCAAAATACTCCTCCAATCAATCACTATAAAATGTGTTTTATAAATATAGTCTCTTGAAGTATGAAAAAACTCTGGAATTTTGAGTCAGAATAAAAAATTTTAAACCATCATTTACTGGCTAAATGAGTTTGGCCAGATCGCTTTATATTTTTGGAGTTTGTTTTTTCATTTATGAAATGGGTAATTTCTGTTCTAACCTCTCAGAGTTTTTATAAGGTTCAAATGAGATGGTGTATGTGAAAGTATCATAATAAACTGTTGACATTCAGAAGTTTAACTCATCTAAAAACAGTAAAATCATTTGAAATTGTCTTATCCAATACCATGTGAAAAATCCAAAATTGAACTCTAGATATGTTTAAAGCATCTCCTTTTTGGTTGTTACTGTTGAGTGGCTTCTATTAGCCAGGTGATTTGAGATATAGTGGGAGTCTATGGCCATACCACCCTGAACGCGCCCGATCTCGTCTGATCTCGGAAGCTAAGCAGGGTCGGGCCTGGTTAGTACTTGGATGGGAGATATAGTGGGAAACATAACAGACATGATCCCTGCCACTATAGAGGTTATAGTCTAGCATCTTAGAAATGTACCTATGTTAGTCATATCAATTGACACTTGATTATCTCTTCTAGTTCACTGACCTGTGCTCATCGTGTACTGCATGCCTGTAGTAAAAGCCAGCCCAGCCTTCTGCACCAATACTGTTCAATGTCTGTTAGCATCTGCCTGTTAGCAATTTATAACCTAGAACAGAAGGCAATGGCTACCATAATTTTTTGGCAGATGCTATAAGATGGCTTACTCAGCACTCATCCAACCCCTTTAAGTTGCTTTTTTGTACATTAGAAGCTAGAAAATTAAAAATTAGTTTCCAGACTCCTTTGCAGCAAGAGTGTTGGCATGAGGTGACTGATGTGCTGGTGAATGTTTAACAATGGCTGGGAGGGGGAAAGACCCTGATTGACTTGTAGAACTGGCAGTTTTCATGGTGTGAATACCCCTAAGCTACCAAAGTCACTTCACTGAATGTGGAGTTAGTTGGAGAAGATGCTAATGATAATAAGTTGGTTTCAGCATATCACTACATATGACCTACTTTCCAGCAATCAGATGCACCCATTCATGATGTGGTTGAGAAAGTGAGCAATGTGGTACCTCAAATAATGTCTCAAGGAGATGGGATTTTCTGGTAAACACCATGGTGGAGGCGTCTGGTTCTTCTGGGTAACTGGGGAGGAGTTCTGACATCCCTTTTTAGAGTTATAGGTGCTGACTGGCAGGTGATGCTGGGCTGGGTTTCCACTAATATAGGCCTGTGATGTGAGGTGAGTGTTCTTTCTAGTTTGTTTTTTAATGGATGTTGTTTCTATCTATGTGTTATCCATGGTCTGGTTCTCTAGCCTCTTGGAGATCTGTGAGCTCAATACTATCCTTTAACTCATTTTCTCTTAAATTAGTTCAGTCATGGCAAGCTATATAATTTGTGGGGTTCAGAGCACAATGAAAAATGTAGGGTCCTTTGTTCAAAAAAACAGGACAGAAGTGCCTTATGTACTAAAATATAAAGATTTTTCTGTCTTTTGTCATCCCTCAACTTGTCATGATATTTCTGTTTGTTTTTTAATGTCATCCTAAGTAAAGAAAAATTCCAGTTTTAAATTACTAGAATGAATTTTACCATTCATTTCTATATCATGCAATGCCATTTATAAATACAAATATAAGAGCATTTAACTCATACATGGAATCACCAAAATTACACCTATTTCATAGCTTTTGCATGCATGCATATATATTTCATACTTAGAAGAATGGTGTAAATGCTGCACAAAACCAACTCAACTTTTGAATTGCCTTATTGATATGCACACATCCTACCAAACCTGAGTAAGGGAGGACTGAAAGGACAAGGAACTACTGGTTGCCCTACGATTCTTCTTCCTTCTATGTCACATTTTCCGTGTAAAAGGTAATACAGGGAAGTAACACACACAAGTAAGAAAGCATATACTAGTGCTCTTTAGTCACTTGTATTTCTTAGGCTGCCTTCTTTCTATACCTGAAGCCAATTTTGGTTCAGATGGAAAGCACAGCTTCTTGGAGCTGTCAGTACCCCTATTAAATCAGTCATAAATGTAACATGCTTGCCTTGTACTCATTTTGTGACTCCCAGGGTTCCTATATGTTGTAGTACCACCAGAATCCTGCACTTATGAGTCATCATGAAGACCATAAGCAAAGGGGGTAACAAGGAAAAAAGGACACATATATTGCCTCCTCTGTTTGCATGTATAATCCTTTATGTCACTGGACTTCATTTGTGAAACAGATGTTTAAACATAAAGTTATTAAGATGTTCAGAATAGTGGCTACAGAGCATTAAACCAAGCACTGGGCCCTATTTGACCACACAGTTGACATGCCCATGAAGTTAACTCTGAGCTCTGTGTTTCTCAAGGGGCTTCTCATGGTATTTTGAGTGAAACAGTTCATTGTGCAGGATACTTAACATCCCTGGCCTCTGTGACAGAATGCCCCCAAAGAGGAGTTGCTGCTCTTCACTGAACTAGAGTAGACTCCACAGTCTGCAGCTAGGAACCATAATCATCATTACAGATCCAAGAAAGGTCATGTGCAGTTTTTGATAGTGATTCTCAAGCAGAGCAAAATACATAGTTAAGTTAGAAAGATTTAAAAACTCGCATACCTGGAAGAGCAGAAATATAGTGACCTCTTCCCCCCATTGCCAGAAAAATGATACCACCTACACTGGTGATGAAACAAATATTGGGGATGAAAGTTTAAAGATGATCAGTGGGTTTTCTACGTCACATGCATATAAATGATAATTGACTCCAGATAGACAGTAGTTTCTGGTAATTAACAAAAAGAGCAGAGAACCACAGAAAAGCAGTGGGAACCATCTACTTTCATTACCTTTATCAGTTAGCTGATGAGGGAGGGGGTAAGCCATAAAGGAAAACTAAGAAAGTTGTCATTAGAAACTATGGTACTTTTACTATATTAGATTTTGAGCCTACTTTCATTGTGTCTTTATTTTTTTAAGTTTTAATTCTTTTTTTTAAGATATTTATTTGTTTGTTTGTTTGTTTTAGAGAGAGAAGGGAGGGAGAAAGAGAGAGAGAGAAACATCAATGTGCGGTTGCTGGGGGCCGTGGCCTGCAACCCAGGCATGTGCCCTGACTGGGAATCAAACCTGCAATGCTTTGGTTTGCAGCCTGAACTCAATCCACTGAGCTACGCCAGCCAGGGTAAGTTTTAATTCTTGATTTAAGAATATTAACGTCGTGCATATTAAAGCTAAAGCAAGATATCCCAAAGGGCTTTGTTTCCTTTATCCCTATACAAATAGCCATGTAGAGATTAAAAGCTCTAGCTCTGTAGATCTGGCCTTTGCTAACTCTGAATGTAAGTTTTCTCCTCAATAAAATGAGTATAAAAGCATGTTATCTTAGGTTCTAAGTCTTTTCACCGAAAGTTGATTCATTAAAAGGTAATTTTACCAAAGAATACAATTGTCAAATAAATTCAAGGTGAATATTCCCTAAAACAAGTATTTGGTAAAATATAACTGATTCTTTGGTAAATTAGTTTTTATCAAAAGCAATTGTTTTCCGTCCCTATTAGGCATATTATAAGGATTAAATGAAATACTGCAAACTAGAAAGTGCTTAGCAAAATGCTCAAAAAATCTTAGCTGTAATCCCTACAACATCCTGACTTCAAGTCTTGCCCATTCTTTCTCCTGATTATTTCCATTCTTGTCCTATTATTGTCCTTCTGTAGGTTTAACTACCTTTAGGTGGACATTGCAATAGTCGTTTACTTGGTCTCTAGGCTCGTTCCGGTCCAACTTACTTAACTCACTACCGAAAGGGTGATCTGTCTACCACATAAATTTTAACTTGTCATCTGCAATGTAATGTTTTATTTCACCTTCCTTTCCATTTATCCTCTGGGACCACTGGCATACTCGTAATTGCTTAAATGTACTATTCTTTTGGAAAAAGCATCCAATCTCTATGCCTTTGCCTTTCTAACTGGAATATCTTCCCCCTTTATGTCTCCTGTCAAAATTCAATTCTTATTAATCTTTCAATGTTAACTAAAATGCTACTTCCGTGTGAAGGTTTTCCTGATTTCCCCAAGCAGATTTAGGCGTTCTTTCTAGACTTCCATTGCTTTTTGTACATGCGTCTGCTATAACTCTTAGATTATTTAGTTTGTTAGTTTATCTGTCATTCTAACAGACTCTAATGTCCCTTGAAGAAAGGGACCATATTTTTCATCTTTTATATACTAACTCCAAGTATAGTGCTTAGAATATATCTTCAACATTTATTGAATTAAAAAATTAAAAATTCTTTTTACAACTCTCTCTACCACCTTCCCACCACACATCAGTTTTACAGGTCAGAAAGCTGAGGCCCAGAGAAATCAAACTATTTGGTGAGAACTATTTCTCTGCTGTGGAGAATCTTCTGAGTGGCATCTATATATTAGTCAGTTCTGTTGTAGGAAATAGCCTGTCTTGTTAGTGTCTCTCCATTCATCTCTAACCGAGGCATAGGCAGGAGGACAAAGTAATTTGACAGGGTTTTCTCCCGTATTCAGTTATTTGGCTGCTTTTATTTGTTTTTTAGCAAATTCAGTGAAATTCAAGGTAAATTATTCTTTGTGTCATTCCTTTCCTTTACCATCATAGAACTCAGTTTTCTGAACTACTGTGTTTGAATATCTGATGCATTTAGTTCAGTGGTCCTCATCCAGGGCAATTTTGGTTCCTAGGAAACATTTGGTGAAAATCTGGAGACGTTTTTTCTTATCACATCTGAAAGAGTGCTGCTGGTATCTTGTGGGTAAGAGTTCAGGCATGTAGCTAAATAGCCCTCAGAACAGGAAGAATTATGTGGTCCAAGATGTCAACAGTGCCAAGAATGAAAACCCTGATGTATTCCAAATTTTTACCCAGCGCTTCTTCACTGGGTAAAGTGAGCTTCGCTCACTGTCTTGCCTATATGAAACCATGATGGGACAAACTCATTCGCTTCCAGAGGGATTGGAAGCCCTAAGTAATAAGTACAGCAAACTCTGGGGGAAATTGCTATTAACTCCATCCACTCTCAAAAGACTTCATGCAGGTTTCCCCAATTTACTCGTAGTACCTGCCTGGCATAAGAAAGGCACATAAATATGTATTGCCTGAATGGTTAATAAAATATTTTTTTGCTAAAGTGTGGGGTTTTCTTTCTTTTTTAAACTAAAGGGAAGTCAAATTAATCATTGTAGTAGGAGACGAATTTCTCTCATCTTTTTAATCAATTAATATTCTCAGTTACAAGGAGAAGCAAAACTTGTTAAAAACAACTCTTAACTCTCCTACTTCCATAAATTATCAGTAATAGTTTTAAGAGAGACCAATGAGCCTATAAATTAAAGATGATGTTTTGGGAACAAGAAATGAAAGAAGCTTTCAAACAGAGCAATATTAGAACTGATGCTTGAGCTCTCCAGGACCCTCATTTAAATTACTTATCCAGAATTGATATTGGAGCATTTCCAGTGGGTTACGGCTAGGAAAGAAGAGACCAAACACACAGAGTAAGGTCAGACTGAGTTCCCAGTTTGATCAAGTCACAGAAACAAGGTGTCTATATGGAGCGGCATATCTCAGGGTAGTTTTCTCTGGCCCCAAAGGCCCCACTGCACTTTTCTCGGCTTAAATAACATTCCAGGAAAATTTTCACTAATAATCTTTGTTACTGACAGTGAACTCTTCTGGGTTTTGATCCTCATTTTACATCCTTATTCCACAGGCCAGGCAAGACTATTCTCAGATGTGTAGATATAGATTCAACACTTCAATTGCCTTACTTTCTCAGTAGAATGCATTTCTGCAATCTTAAATGTTTTAAATGCATAGCATAGAAAATATGGAAAGCCATTAACAAGTATATGGAACATTCACTCCCACCCAGAGGCAGTCATTATTAACATTTTAGTCCTAGAATAAATTTAGCAATTCTAAAAAAAAAAAAAAATCCTAGAAATATATTAGTGGAAATAATGTCTTTTGTTTTTGGTTTTTTGCTTTACATTATAGAAGAAGCATTTCCCATGAAAATTAAAATTCTTTTTTTTTTTAAGATTTTTTATTTATTTATTTTTAGAGAGGGAAGGAAGGGAGAAAGAGAGAGAGAGAGAGAAACATCAATGTGCGGTTGCTGGGGGTCGTGGCCTGCAACCCAGGCATGTGCCCTGACTGGGAATTGAACCTGCGATGCTTTGGTTCGCAGCCCCCGCTCAATCCACTGAGCTACGCCAGCCAGGGCTTAAAATTCTTAACATTATTAATTTTTTTCTTTTTTAGAGAGAGAGAGGGAGGGAAGGAGAGAAAGAGAGAAACATTGATTTGTTACTCCACTTATTTATGCATTCTGTGGTTGATTCTTGCATGTGCCCTGACCAGCAATCAAACATGCAACCTTGGCATATCAGGACAGTGCTCTAACCAACTGAGCTACCTGGCATATACGTTATTTTAACGAATGCAGACTGTGTCATGCTGTGGACATGCGATAGTTTACTATTTTCCCCCTGTTGGCCAACAACAGATTATTTTGTGTTATACATTATTACAGATAGCCTACTGAACATTTGTTCCATTTTGAATCCTACACATTTTTTCAAGGAACTTGCCTTATAGTTCATTATGTGACATCAATTCCTGGTACGAGCCATGTTTCTCCTCTCCAAAGAAGAGAGAATTGTATGTGATATTCTTTCTGCCTGGTTTGCTCTTCCTTTCTCTACCTCTTTTTGCCCAGTTAGTTTACCTTTAGCTTTTAGGTCAAAGGTCACTTCTTCAAGGAAACCTTCCTAAATTCTGTATTGACTATGGGTCTCTGTTCCATACTCTGATTGTAGTGTTTCTTTGTTTCCATAGCACCTACCTCTGATTATAGTAATATATTTTGTTGTGTATTATTTGATTAATTTCTCTTTCCCTCCTTGGACTAGAATACTACAATCATCTGGATAAATAATGATTATAAGGCTGTTTATAATGCATTCTAAGGACAGTTAATGTGATCTCATTCACATTATTGACAAGATAGGTTAAAGCTTGAGACTGAAATACAATTAGTCCAAAATACATATGTGGCAGGCATTAGGCCAGGTGCTGGAAATACACAAGTGAAGATGACAAGCATGATCTCAGCCTTCCTGGTGCTCGTAGTCTAGTTTGGCAAACTTTTTCTGTAAAGGAACAGATAAATATTTTTGGTTTTTCAGGCCACGTGGTCTCTCTTCACAACTATTCAACTCTGCTGATGAAACACAAAAGCCATCATCAGTTCATAAATGGAAGAGTGTGCCTGGGTTCCAATAAAACTTTATTTAAAAAATAGACAAGGGAGTTAGATTTGACCCATGGGCTCTTATTTACTGACCCCTGGTCTAGTGGACAAGGCAGCCATTTAACAGATCATTTGAGATGATGAATACCTCAAAAGAAAAGGACAGAGTGCAATAAGGTCTCACGGCAGAGCTGTCTAAACTAGTCTAGGGAGAGGAATAAAGACTTCCGCAAAACATGATTTAAGGAAGAAGGGAGTTATCTGGATAGAAATAGAGGTAACAGTCTCAGTGAAGACGTAAAGCATGGAAAGAGCAAGAACAGAAAAATTTCTTAAGCTCAGCAGTTGATAGGGAGTGGGAGCTGAAATTGCATAAAGACAGTGAAAAATCAGACTCAGAGTACTAAAAATTTTCAGTACCTAATACTTCTCTAGAAAAAGGGTTGCCAGCTGGAAAGACTGAGAGGGAACACTCAGTGAGGCGTAGTGGTATCAGGAAGTTTAAGACCTTGCAGATACTCTAGCCACCTCTTCCACCTGGATGTGTAGAATATGTAGGTTGGGAGATACTATCCCAAAGACTATGGTAACCTTAGAGAACTGATAGACTTTCCGATGAGTAGAGCTGAGGGCCAAGCACAGGATGAAGAGGAGTTGTAGGGTAGAGAATGAAAAGGTAGTGAAGGAATCAGAAATAATAGAGATAGGAACACATTGCTGTTACATACATATGGTATATAGTAAGTGCTCGATAATTTTTTTAAAAGATTTTATTTATTTTTAGACAGAGGGGAAGGGAGGAAGAAAGAGAGGGAAAGAAGAAACATCAATGTGTCGTTGCCTCTTGTGTACAACCTACTGGATACCTGGCCTGCAGCTCAGGCATTTGCCCTCACTGGGAATCGAACCAGTGACCCTTTGGTTTGCAGGCTGGTGCTCAGTTCACTGAACCCCACCAGCCAGGGCACCAATAATTTGATAAATGAATGGAAGAATAACAATATGAGAATTCAAGAGGGAAAAGGTTTCAATAACAAATTGGTTAATAACTTTGCTTGCTTAAAAGAGCTATTGATCAAAGTTGGCTTCCTTGGGCATCTGGGAAGGTTGCAGTTTAAGTCACTCTTTATGCCCTAACACAGAATAAGCCTGACCTCTATTTCCTACCTCTAGGAGAAGCTGACATGGTTCTTTTCTTCCCTGAAGATTTGAATGGGTAGGAATAGGGACCTTTATGTGTCAGTATATGCTCAAAATAACAATATAAAATTAGGATAGGAGCAAGATTTTTCATAAATTACAGTGATACCAACTCAAATGTTACCTCCTCTCTGAGCCACCTACATTAAATGTGTATTTTATTACTTAATTCTAAACTTTTTGTATTGTCATTCTTACTTTTTTTAACTTCTTGTTGATATCTATAAACTCTTATGTTATAGATACTGTGGGTGATTTTTAAAAATGTAAGATACGGCTCTGGGCTCAAGTATTATGTAACTGACCAACAAATTATGAGCTTTTTGACATTAGGAATCATATTTGACATTTCCTTCTTTTTTCCTTGCACAGTATCAGACATATGGTTGGTGCTGCAGAAATAGTTTTTCCCTGCCCTCTGCATTGCACCATTTGGTGACCAAATGGTGTCCATCTAGTCACTTCTGTATGACTTGGGCAAAATATGCTGCTTTCTGAGGAAGACAGTGGCATTCTAAAGGTATCAGTAATTTCAGCTTGTTGAAGGTGGAGGTTCTTTGTGTAAAGTTCACCCTGTCAGTAAATAGCATGCCACCCCATTCTTTTGAGATTAAAAGAAGCCTTTGAATGTGTGTATTTTTATACTTAAAAAAAAGTATTGGGGAACTGTACCCACTGGTCTCACCAGATGTTTTAAAATCAGAGCTGGGGTAATGAGTAGTAATTTATTTTAAAAACATTTATTTTCACAAATTTATGAGAGCAGGAAACTGAGTTTTTCTTGCCTGAATTTCACTTCAGAAAAAACCTAGTCTTAGGATGAAAATGTGAAGCAAAGGTTCTTGCCAAGTTTGAAAAGTGGAGCAAAGATTTGTCTTAAGAATTAAAGGCAACCTTACTCGTTTTTGTAAAGCTGCTGCTTTTTTCTGCATTAGTATGAACTGTTTATAGACTAAAAGCTCACAAGTAAGGCAGAAGCATTCCCTCTCTAGACTATCTAGTTGCGTTTACTAAGCCATATCCAAAGTCTTTTAAGACTGAATTTATTAAAAACTGTGACACATGGCTTAGAGTCTCTTCTTCTTACTTTAACTCCTGTCTGCATCCTGAGTGAATTCATCACCCAAGTAGTCAGCTCACCAAGCACTAGCCTTAAATTTCCTTGACATGCTTGTCTTCAGTGATCTTCAGCCATTTGCTTCTATTGTCACACCCCGGAACTTGTCATGCCCACAGTATTTCACCTCTAACCTTGTAAATGCAGCCTTCACATTCTCTGGCCAGAACTTTCATCCTGGCTCTCCTACTGTTACTCCCAGTGCAGTGTTCTCAGTTTCCTGAACCTCGTTTCCAGTGGGACTCTCCCCGATTCTGCAGCCTTTCACCCTTCTCAGATTTCTCTGGCTTGGGACCCCTAGTCCACAGAATCCTCTTTGTTCTCCCCTATCAGCCTTCTCCTGACCTCACTTCCTTTGATCTCCTGCTGCATTCTATTTTAAATTACTTGACCACTCTCTTGTCAGGAACCATATTTCCTTTGCTCTGTTGATGTCCTATCACTCACCTGGCAAAACACCAGCTCTTAGTGGGTTCTGTACCCAGATTGCTGATTGCACCCAGACAAAAAGTAACATTGCTGTGCAGATTGGCACCTCATACTGCACATTCAGGGCCACAAATTTCAGCTGATCACCCTCCATATTGTTGGGAAGGAAAGGTCATCCTTATAATGTATTAGTTTCTACCATCTGAACCTCGTATTCCATTTGCCAAGGCAGAGAGTTACAAGTTTTCCTTTGTATACCAAAACTTAGTCATAGGCTTAATCATTTCAGTTATCGTTACCCACTCTCTGACTCTAACTTTGCTTTTGTGCCTACTTAATCTGTTTTGGGTCTAGTTCATCCAATAAGGTAAATTTCTGATGTTTTTCATATTAATATTTGATCAGTCAAAAAGAACATGTCTCAAACATAAGGAATGAAATGATAATTGAAGGAAAATTACTCCTAGGGATATTTACCCTTTTCAGAGAGGCTTTTGCGAATCTTAGCAGTCGCTAGTTGTAACTCAGGGCCAGGGGCCCAGCTCCCTTTCATTCTTGCCTTTCCCAGCTTCTCCCTTCCCTCATCCGATGACACAAAATTTCTATAAAACATCCTTTTATCCCCTAAAGTAGCAGGGAAAGCAGCACTATTTGGATGGGGAACGGTTGTGGGCAGTGTAGCATACTGGTTAAGAGTTGAGCCGCTACAGCCAGTTTGCCTGCTTACCTGCTCTGTGACTTTGGGCAAATTACTTTCTGAGCCTGTTTTTCCATCTGTAACATACAGACGATAAGACTGGTACTTACCTCACAGTGTTGTTGTGAGGACCGAACTACTTATGTTACATGAGTTAATAACACCTCAGAGCTGGTAAGCACTCAGTATTAGTCATTATTTAGAAACAGCTTGTCTATTTCCTAAAACACATTTATTCATTAACAAGAAGAGAATAATGACGAAAGGTAGTCCATTGACTGGATGTAAAAAGTAGGCTTTTAGAATTGCAAAAGACCCAGGAAATTATTTAGACCATTGATTCTTGACCAGTAATACGCAACAAAATCACTTATGAAGTGTTGTGAACACTTCCTAAGACCCTCCCTTTTCACATCTACCAAATCAAAACGTCTGCAGGCAATTCCAATGCAGTCTTCCTCACAGGAATCACTGGAAATTTATATCTTTAGTTTTTATGATGAGGAAATTGAGACTTAGAATAAATGACTTGCCTATGACCCCACAATGTAAGTGAGATCCTGGTCACCTACCTCCTTACAAAGTATTCTTTCTATTTTTCTACATTGCTTGCCAAATACATTAATTTTTAAAGACATTAATGTGGTAGTTTATCCTTCTTTGAGTAATATCAGGAAGAATAATATAGGCTTTAAAACACTACACTATTCAGCATTTAATTTAATTCAAAATAACAAAATTTATTTTACAATTCATGCAGAGAACGATTGCACATTTACAATAAGATTTAAAGTGAATTTGCAGTGCTTTTCATGTGGACATTAGTCTTTGCCACAATGCTCGCTGCTAATTAGTACAAGAAAGCACTGTGTGTGGCAAAGAGCTGCTCAGCCCAACCTCACAGATTGACAGGCAAACAAATGCTTTTTAGGGCAAGGTAGCTATAGAAATTAAACCCTTTAAAGTTCTCAGTAATAAAATACATATTTCTTATAGTTAGGATTTTTTATTTTACATTTTAAGTTTTTTTAAATGTATAAAATGTTCTTAGATTTTTTTTTTTTTTTGCAGTCTGAACAGTTAATGCAGAAAAATCAGTGGTTATTAGGTACAGTATTCTTATTATAGCTTTTCTGATTGGTAGATTAAAAGTCTAAAAAAGTGTAGCAAAAAAATTCTGAGTTTTTGTATTTAGTATTGGGCACTATGATATTGTATCTCTTAAAATATTTTTTATCCATAATGTAGAGGAATTAAAAAATATAGAACTTAAATGTCAACTTGTACAAATTTGTGAAACAAATTAAGGTGATAGGACAGAAGCAAGAAAGTGGAACTCAGAATAAATCTACCTCTCAGAGTGGATTCATTTATATTTCACTGTGTTTGCTATTACAAGCTGATTTTCAAGTATGTGATCCTGT
Source organism: Tonatia bakeri (assembly GCA_004024845.1). Classification (NCBI taxonomy): domain Eukaryota; kingdom Metazoa; phylum Chordata; class Mammalia; order Chiroptera; family Phyllostomidae; genus Tonatia; species Tonatia bakeri. Next base: position 10,600 of record PVIA01000578.1, on the reverse strand, counting down.
GCTAGAAATGATAAATGGCTGCCAACCCAACCTCTGATTCTTAGGCAACTACATTTCACTAACAAACCACTCGTGTGGACTTGGTTAATCTATATACAAACCCCTAAAGAAGTCCATTGTCCTGGATTCCCATCGACCTGTTATTAAACTACTGTTGCTTCTACTCTGTCTTTGCCTGATTTCATACTCTTTGCTGTATACTTTATCTCATGCTCAACCTTTTGGTGTTTTTACTTGATGCTTATTTTTGGCTTCCTAGCATTTGATTCTCTGCTCAATTTGATCATCTTTGGTTTAGATTCACCTTCCCATTCCAAGCTGCCAAGATTTAAACTCCTTGATTCCAGCAGTTCAGAAATTCCTGGCGTAGCCACTGGCTGCTCCCTCAAGGGAACCAGCTCCAAACATTAGCCCCGCATTATCCACATCCATTTAATTATCTGTTCAACAGATTTTACTCATCACTACTATGTGTAAGGAACTGAACTTCAGGGGAATACAGAAGATTCATTCATGACAGAAACCTCCTAAAAGCTCTCAAAATCTGGTAGGACAAATAATACAAGTATACAGTGATCATTTAAGAGGTGTGCATTTGACTCTTATGAAGTATGTATACAGTAAGACATTAACAAAAGCTTCAAATAGAAAGATCCTTCACCAGCAAGTGAAGGGGCATGGGGGATAAGGGAAAGTGACTAATAAGAACCTGGGATGGTTTGTCATGGATTTGAAGAGATTGAGAACACTGACAGGTATAAGTAGACTTTAAATGTAGGGTAGGGTGTACTCCGTGGAAGAAAGACATTCCAAAAAGTGGAACCGAACTAACAAGAGCAGAAAAAGTAAGTTATGTTAAATAAATATTCATCCAGATCGGTTGACAATATAAGGAGTGGAAGAAAACCTAGTAAAATGGTTGGAAACAGGTTATGGAAGGCTTTGAACACTGCGGAGTTCAGAGTTGGCAAACGTGTACAATGGAGTCAGAAAGTTTTGAGCAGAATGTGGCAACTGGCTTGATTTAGTAGTGGCATACAGGAAGGTCTGGGAGTGAGGAGGTAGGCAGGCAGAGACTGCAGGCCAGGAAATCAAGTAAGAGACAACACAGTACAAGTCTGTCCTGTTTTATTTGGCTTCACTTCATTGAGCTTCACAGATGTTGCTTTTGTCTTTAAAAAAACACAAAAACAACAAATTAAAGGCTGGACCCTCCACCAGCAAAAAGGTTAATGCTTGCTTTACTGTGAGACTCATCTCATTGTGGTGGTCTGGATCCCAACCCTCAGTATCTCTGCAGTATGCCTGTGATCTAAAGTAGGGAGGGCCTGGAGGCAAAGACGTTCTTCATTTCCTGAGGTGCCTGCTGTGAACTAGGTACTGGTGATAGAATGAGGACTAGGTCATCCTTGTCATTGAGGGACTTTTAGTCTAGTGAGGTGTTGATCTCTTAAAGGCTCCTAGAGAAGTTTCTATGCAAAATTTTGGGACCAGTCTGACCTTTGCCCAGTTACTAAGATCCTCTCGTAACATAAAGTATTCCTCACCTTCTAAAACTACTTTTCCATTTGATGGGTCTGCTAAGGCAAAAGTATCCCAACCACTTGTACTTACAAGCATTTTTTTTTTTTTTTACTTAAAACAAGCAAGACAGGAATACAACAGCAGACAAGGCAAAGAAGATGGCTTGTGCTTTAAAGAGATAACTGAAGATGATGTGGAGAAAGAATTGGAGGTTAGCTTAGGAGCAAGAAAACCAGTTAAGAGGTTATTTTAATAATCCACCTGCTTGATTATGAGGGCCTGGACGAGGAGCTCTGGCACAACTGTGAGTAAGGGACACTTGTTTAGAACTGAATCTTGAACAAAGTGACTCAAAAACACACACACAAAAACTCTGCTTACCTAGTCAGACTTAGAGGTAATGCGCCTACTTTGTTATTTGGAGCATAGTCCACTAGCTTTCACATAGATCCTGTGAGCTCGCTCATAAAATCTTGTTTTTGCTTTAGTTAGCCCAAATTGGTTCCTAGGGCTTACAACTAAAACTCCCTGACTGGCCCTGTATGTGATGTTTGAGTCATCTGTGGATAACCAAGTGGAGACTGGTAGTTGGAAATACGAAACTAGGATAGTGGTTTTTAAAGTGATGCATCAGCATCAACTGAGAACTCGCTAGAAATGTCAAATCTCAGGCTTCACCCCAGTTTACTGAATATGAAACTTGAGAAGTGGGGCCCTAGCAGCCTGAATATTAATAAACCCTCTGGGTAATTCTAATGCATGCCATAGTTTGAGAGCCAACTGAGCTAGAGCTTAGAAGGGAGATCAGGAGTGGAGATACAGATGTGTGAGTCAAATGTATGATGGTTGGTGTTAGGAGAATGAATAAACTCCCAGAAGAGCAGAAGAGAGAAGGCGAGCCTCTTAACAAGACGAAACAGAAATTGAGGCTAGTGCAGTATAGTGAGGAGGGGGGAATTTAACTGAGGTGCCAGGTGGTTCTGCAGGATCAAGTGATGTACAGGGGCCAAGATGGATGAGGACAGAGCCAAAGACAAAGGACTGACCATTGGGAGGTTTGGGATGTCCTTTAGGAGATAAGTGGTTTAGATAACAAGAATAGGTAGCAGAGAGCAGAGGCCAAAAAACAAGGCCGTCTTCTGCAGCTGGTTGGAAGTTCAGGAGAGGAAGTTGGGGTAGAAAGGCCAAGAAGAGGTTTTTCAGGTGTTTTATTTAGCTTTTGGTGCATAACAAACACTCTGAAACACAGTGGCTTAAAAGAGTGATTATTATCATTAATATGTCTGAGAGTTGACTGATGTCAGCTGGGCTTGCTCATGTATCTGCAAACCTACTAGGCTGGGCTCTGTTTTACTTACCTGTCGTCCTCCTCCCAGGACTATATGGCTTGTGTGGGCATACCTTTGTCACGGAGATAGAAGAACAGTTTTAAGAAGACAAACAGAACTAGACTCCAGACTGACACACTGGCACTTCTGCCTCATTCTGTTAGAGCAGGTTATATGGCCAAGCCCAGATTCAAGGGATAGGGAAATAGAGTTCACCTCCTTAGAGAAATGGCAAAAGGCATGGGTTCATGGAGGGGTGAAGAATTGGGACCATTAAATCATAGTAAGGATGACCTGATGGTTGAAAGTAAAAGGGAAGGAATGTGTAGAATGAAGAAGAAAATGAAGTAAGAGAAAGATCATTACTGTAGGTCAGAGAAGTGACCTTTGAAAAGAAAGAAGGGCACTTCTGAAAATGGAGAGAAGGGAATTTGACTGAATTAGATTTAGCAGATTAAAATACAAGATGCCCAGTAAAATTGGAATTTTGGGTAAACAATGAATAAGTTTTTATTAACTATGCTCTGTATAATATTTGGTAGGCTCCCAGTACATAATTTGCTATTTATTATTTTAAATGTCATTTAAATATTTCTGTAATGCAGTATTTGGGACATACTTATATTAAAATATTCCTTACTTATTTGAAATACACATTTAGTTGGGCATCCCGTATTTTATCTGGCAATCCTACTTTGGGTGGACTTTAGATAAACCCACGGTAAGATAGTTAACAAAGGGATAGTTGGGGGCATTTGGGAGTTTAATCCTGGAAGAAGTTTGGAGCAGCTGCTGTGGACGCTGCAGCGTGTCGTGAAAGGATTGTTGAGCAGTAGTGAAGGCCCACTTAACAACAGGCAGCATGAGTTTTCTTGGATTAAATCAGCAGTAATGTTTCACTGCTGGGAAGCAGTAGGAGTAACAGATTGCTGGTGCAGGCGACCACCTCATTTGATTTCATCAGGAGTTTGGGGCATAATTGAAATGACTAGGGGTCCAGTTTGTACTGGGAAGCAGGTAAAACCAGAAGGTGAATTGGGAGGCAGAAGGTGAACGATGAATCAGAAAGGTGGAAGTTCACAGAGAAGAAATAGAATTTATAGTATTGGAAGAACTGTTCTGTGTGATTATGGAATTAAAAATCCAACTTTACATTACAAAACTGGAGCTAAATTAAAAGCAAGACCTCTGGAGACAAGGTACCTGGTTTTAAGAGAAATAAACCAGATGAAGTGCCTAGAACAGTATGTCCGGTCCACAGTAAGCCCTCAAAGGTTTGCTCTGTTTTATTACTTTAAATACCACATACATGTACTGTAATCCATAAAGGTGAGTGCTTCAGAGAATATTATTTTACAGACCAATGGCAAGCATACATTGTGGTTTCCACCTTGGCCAACAAATGCTATGGTTGGTAAGTACATACACAGCTACCTGTTGAAGTCAGAGCTAATGCAACCGTTACCATTTAAAGTTGTTTTCTTTACTGTTATTATAAGAAAATAATTATCATGCTCAAGTCATCATATCTGTCTCTTCATTTCCCCCTAGGTGACCATGCTTTGAGATTGTCACCGTTTGAGTAATTCCTCTGGGCTCTGCCACCCAGCAAGTTGGCGAGGACAGGATTCCTCCTGGGGGATCGTGGTTCTGGGAATGTGAGGAGCTTGTTTTCACGAGATCTGCACCCTGACCTGGCCTGCCGTCAGGGGCTCCTGTGTTGGTGGTTGTGTTGTTTTTAGTTGTTTTTCCTTCTTACACAGCTGTTTGTATATAAAGATTTTAAAAAAGTGAATCTTTTATGGGGATGTTTTGCTTATACAAAGAAAAATTAAAAAGATTTGAAAGTAATTATTTGTGTCATAGTTTTGACTTTTGAAATAAATGAAAGTATTAATTGATACTGTCTGGAGAGAAAATGAAGACCAAGGAAATGGCTTTTCTCTTAATGTTTTAAAATAAGGTGAGATGTCTGTTTGAATGGAGCTGTCTAAGGAATTCTTACAGTCTCATGCAGAATCAACTTAAATGCATTCTTTATCTTTAAAAGGAAGCAGAGTAGGATCATTGAATAAATCACATGTGTTCACAGCCTTGTCGGGTGTAATCATACGCTACACAAACACATTACTCTCTAGTCAGGAGGGGAAGGGGACATTTGAAGCAGGATTTGCCCTTGCGGAGACCTTTTTTTGTTGTTTAAAGAACAGTGCAGTAAAAGACCACACAGTGGAAGATAACAGAAAATACCTTCCGTGCCTTCCTCCTCTGTTAAACTTTCCCGTTCTTTGTTCTCTAAGGACGTCTGTTGTGATGATTACTCTGTAAAACACATAGGTACAGAGCAGAAGGCATATCATATTTCATTTACTATTTTGTCTACTATAATTATTGCTCCTTTTTCTCTCATGCCATTGTAGGTTTTTAAAATATTTTGTTTATGAAAGATATGAAGGGATGTTGTAGAAAATTTATTAGTTGACTATAGATATCTAAAGAGTAAATGTTTTAACTCTGAATTTAATAAAATTTTATCTTAGGAATTCTAATAAACTTATTAAGCTACATCTTAAAGAGATAAATATATGGAAAAGGTACTTAAAAGAGGAATTTAACTTTCCTTTTTATATTGCTGGATTTAAAAAAAATATCACAGGCATTTGAAAGACATTCTTAATTATGAACAACAGTACAATGATATGAGATTTCCAAGGTTACAAAATAGGTCCATTATTTCAGATGTTTTCAACATTTGGATAACTGGTTTGCTATCTGTATTATAGATACAATTCAAAATTCAAGTTTTTTTACTTCTTATTAAGGGTTCTTAAACTGCCTCTCAGTTTTGCCTTAGGTTGATCGTTTGGGGATTTTTAAAGTTTATGTTTGAAGGTTTTTAATCTTTTTTATTATGACAAATTTCAAACATACACAAAAGTACAGCAAATAGAGTGACAGACCCCTGGTTATGTTCGGGCTGCAAGTGGGGTGTCTGTGCAGGTACTGCACTTGTCGATGCAGCAGAAGTTCAGGAACCCAAGGAACACGTGTGGCTAATGCACACTTGCAAGAATTTTTGTAAATCAAAATTTTACAAATAACCTTTTCCCAACCTGTGGCAGATTATACTTCAAATGTCTGTTGGTGGTCAGCCAAGTTTTGGACCTATAAAATAAAATGGCCATCAGCTTTTCAGGCCAACTGTCAATAATTTATCCAATTCTCATTTTAGGGAAACCCACCATTTTTAATGTAATTTCAATGAGAAAATCCCTCCTTTGCATTTGGAATACAGGGGAACCACCACCAGTGATCTTCCTTTCTACAGAGAATGGGGGATAAGAGAGGAGGGAGTCAAGCTTTCTTGTAACAGAGATCATGTCCATGGTGGGCCTGACATCTCCCCACAAACTAGCACGAACTCAGAAGGCAGCAGGGTGGAGTGCACTCTGTGTATACCATTCTGAAATTAATTACCATTTCTTCTGCTAGTGGAGTTTGGTTTTGTGCTTTTATTTTTTTTTTGTAAGCAAAGTCTGTTTATTTTTAAGAAAGAAAAGAAAAGAAACCTTCCTTTGTAAAATAAATACTCCATGTTGTATCTAAAATTCATATTTCATAGATTTTTTAAAAAGTAGACTTCTGATTATTTGTTCTTTGAGTAAGTCTCTGACATAGGGGGAAAACTACTGTTATTGGCTGAGATATGCCTAAAATAGAGGGAACCGATCGGCATGACACGGCAAATGTAGCCCAGCCTCTGATTCAGGAAACTGGTGGGAGGGAGGCAGCATACAAGAACCGGGCCCACAGATCAGTTTTCCCGTGGGGAACCAGGCCTGCATTGTATCTAGGCTGCTTTGAGGCTTGCTTTTTGCTAAAACTCCCTCACCCTGAACTGAGGCAGTAAATGTTTACTGCATACCTTTAAAGTAACTTCCTAAAGTCTGTGCTAAACTCCCAAGGACAAGTAAACCAGTTCAACGAATTTTCCCCTTGCATTTTCAATATCCTTTTCTTGAAAGTAATCAGCAACATCCTTTCCTTTGTTATTTATAAAAGGTAGTCACCTAAAACAAAACTGTGCGTAGTAAATGAGGACCATCCTCGATGTAATGCTCCCAGAAAAGCAATAAAAGCCTGTCCAGGCAAGGGCCGGGGTGCCCTCTCTCAGAGAGTGGCTGTGCCATCCCTTTTTCTCCACAGGACTTCTGCAGTCTGTGTGAATTTGTTCATTGCATCCACAACACACGGACCCCACTGGTCGGAGTCCACATCACCTAAAACAACAAGAAAAAGATTCCTGACTATTAAAATTGAAATATGAATATAGGTACTAAAATGCCAACCAGCTAAAATTAGGTTGTTGGAATAATGTTTATAGTGAACCTATAAGTAGTAGTAACCATTTAGAGCATCTGGGAATGGCATATAAAAGCAAAAAGGTGAAAAATGAAATCCAGTGCTTTTTCTGCCAACCTATACTTTCACTCTTCGCAATTGACCTTAAATTCCTACTCACCCAACATCCTTCTCTAAATAGGTACTTGGAGCTACAGAACTGTGCTTCTCATATTGTACACATAATGTATATATGCCAAGGGAGACAGAGCAAGTGCTTTATGGATAGAGCAACAGGCAAGTTCAGAAAGGGTGGAATAGCTGAAAACAAGGCCAACTCAGAGTTAGGAACTCTAAATGTTACAACGTTCTCTGACCCTGAAACACTTAACCTCAAAGAATAAGCAGTCAAATGAATGATTGAAATGAATCAGTCCTGTCCTTCTAGTTCTAAAAGTCCCACCTGTGAATAGTCCCCCTAGGTCAAGGATGTCAAACTCATTTTCACCTGGGGCCACATTAGCCTTGCAGTTGCCTTCAAAGGGCCGAATGTAATTTTAGGACTATATAAATGTAACTACTCCTTAACTAGGGGCAAGGAGCTTGGTGCTGCTGCCAGGTAGAAATAAGGTGCCAGGCTGGATAAAACAAGATGGAGGGCCAAATTTGCCCCACAGGCCATGTGTTTGCCACCTGTGCCCTAGATCCTGGAAAGTCTTCAAATGCTAGTGTGGTGTGGCTATTATTCTGTCAGCTATTACTCAATACAGGTTCCAATCTTACATCCCCCTCAGAAAATGTGTATGCTTGTGAGTGGCTTAACAGCAGGCCCCCAAAGCTAGCAAGCCTCATTTTCCAGAGGGAGTAATGCTAGTACCCTATGTACAAAGAGAACCAGGCATACTTTGTGATGAGCTCACTGAAGGTCCCACAGCATGGTGTACAACAGCCTCACTGTTGGCCCGTGCCCCATGAGATAAAGAGGGGCCTACTGCCCTGGCTGAGCAGTTGAGTTGATTAGAGTATCATCCCATAAGCCAAGGTTGTGGGTTTGATCCCCAGTCAGGCAGGGCACATACAAGAATCAAACCAATGAGTACATAAATAAGTGGAACAACAAATCTCTCTCTCCCTGCCTTCCTCTCTAAAAATAAAATTAAAATAGAATTATTTTTAAAAAGACTGGCCTAATTGTGTTAAGCACTGCATTAATGAGGTGCTTTACGTATCCTCTCAGTCACCCTAAGGAAAGAGCATTGTTTTCACTTTACGGTTAGGAAATTTCCCAAGACTGCTATTGATGGAGACATTGAATGGTAAAACTGGATTCAAACCTGCCATTGAAGGGAATGGACACAGATCCCGTATTTGAACCTGCCCACCAAAGTAGCTAAGGGAAGGAAACCAAAAAGCCTTCTCTGGGGTTAGCTTTACACTCACCCGCAAATCCATGTCCTCTCCCAGCCCTTCTGAAGTCTCAGGTGAATGCCCTGCAGCTTTCACAAGACTCCCGCCGCTAGAAACCCGGTCACCTCTAACCTAGATAAATAAATTGTCTGGGTTTAATATTAAGACACTACTCCAGAAGAACCCTTCAAGTGTGACGTCCCTCCCTGCCCCCTGGCAGTGCTGAGAGCGCTAGAGGACAAATTTCTCTGCCAACCAATGCAACTCAGGGAAAAACCTACTTTAAGATAGTAGCTCAAGAAGAACAAGTGGAGTTGTCCTGTGTTCCTACAAAGGAACTTCCAGGCCCACAGAACTTTCTTCTGCATCAATAACTGTAATACCTTCAAAGATAACTACCTGTAGATTTCTGAATTCCTAACCACTGATGAAGGAGAGTCATCCTCAGATTCAGGCTCAGAGACTGTGAAATTCAGGCTCAGAGACTCCCGGAAATAGCTTAGGACAGTTCTCAAAGTATGTTCCTTGGGACCAGCAGTGTTAGCCTCACCTGGGAACTTGTTAAAAATACAAATTACTGGTTCCCATCCCAGACCTACTGAGTCAGAAGTGGGGCTCACGAATCTGTGTTTAATAAGCCCTCCAGGTGTTCCTGCTATTGACTAAAGTTTGAATATCACTAGTCCAGGAATATGAAGGGTGATCCCAGGTTCTTCACCTTAAGCTAGAATTAATCTGCAGCAGCTGCCTGGGCCTGGAGTCCATCCTCCCACCCTGGCACCCACCCCTAAGTCGTCCTGTGGTTATAGGTCAGTGACCCTCCAACGAAGAGTGCTGCCTAGTTGCTCGTCTTTTTCCCTTAAAAACTCATAGGAAAATTTGGGACTGATAGCCAATAATCAGCAATGACTGAATTGAAATTTCAAAACTCATTGCTTATGAAAAAGAAGTTGGAAATAACTTAAATGTCTACTAATAAGGATTTGATTAAATACAAGTTCTGTGAGGATCGGGCCCAACACTACAGTCACAGTGTTCTCACTGCCTGATAACACAGTATTAGCGTCCAACATTTGTTGATTAAATAATAAATGATTATATATTCATATACATCCGAGCCTAGAAGTACAATGCAGCCATTAAAAAAGGATGTTTTCTAATAGAATCCGACTCCTATATATTTGCCCCGAAACCTGAAAGCCAATGTTCTTAGCAACTTTATTGATTTAATTGCTCCAAACTGGAAACAACCCAGACGTCCTTCACCTGATAAACGGATCAAGCTAGCACTCCATTTGGGGAAGTAATTAAGGGGAATTTTTTTATGTTACTGTTAAATTATTTAATTATAATAATTTATTGTGTAATTATGAAATAAACATTTTAGGGACAGAAAGGATAAAACCCAAAATGTCAATATTAGTTATCTCTGGTTGGTGGGATGATGAGTGATTTTTATTCCCTTTGTTCTTATTTGTTGTTTCTAATTTTTCTATATAAACAAGTTAGGCTTTTGTAACCACAAAAAAAATACCATCATTTTTTTAAAGGGGAGGGAGGGAGCATATTGCTCACAAAAATGTTATACAGATTAGAACTGTAAAAGTTATAAAAATATTCAAAACAAAGCTTCACTGGCACAAGAATTGGGATTCTCTCTAGAAGAATGCTTCTCAAAGTTAACGTCCACGCAATCACCCAGAGTGCTTGTGGAGACTCAGATTCTGATTCCAAGGATTTGCATTCCCAAAAAGCTCCGGTTCACCCAGCACTTCCAGTACGAGGCTCTGAAACCGCGCTGTCAAAAGAGCAGCCGCCAGCTAGCCACACACGGCTTTTAGGCACTTGAAGTGTGGCTCGTCCCAACTGAGACGTGCACGTGTGAAATACGCACTGGAGGCTGAAGACAACGCCAGAATGTAAAATACCTTTACAATTGTTTCATATTAATCCCATATTGAAATGGCATTTTTGGGTGTGTAGTGTTAAATAAAATATAT